>OW285239.1:161989214-162589214 GCA_935421215.2 Melolontha melolontha | reverse complement strand
TTTATTTTTCGCGATAAATATACTTTCGTAAGCATCAAGTTCATGGGGTTTATTAATTCCTTTTATCAATTTCAAACCTGTAATCGGTACATTGTGTAGTGTGCTCAAAGCGTGATTTGCGACATTTGATTTATCCGGTCTATTGTATTTGATATGTGCTATGTGTTCTTTAAAACGTGTTATTATGGGTCGTTTAGTTTGGCCTATATATTTCAAATTACAATCCGCGCAACTAATTTCATAGATCCCTGATTTCGAATTGGAATTGATTTTATCTTTAGTATTCCCTAGCAGACTTTTGATAGTGTTTTCAGACCGAAATGCTACCTGGAGACCCCTTTCTTTCACAATTCTATTAATGTTTTTCGTGACAGGGTGGTATGGTAGACATATGTACTTTTTCTCTTGGTTATTTTGGGGTATCAAACTCGTGGATTCGCGGATCGTATTTTTTATTTTAGTTTTTCTAATTAATTTATTGATTATTTCTATGTCAAAGCCATTGTATGTCGCAATATTTTTAATGAAATCGATAAAAGGAATTGAAATTGATAAAAGGAATTAATAAACCCCATGAACTTGATGCTTACGAAAGTATATTTATCGCGAAAAATAAACATACCTCCTTGAATAGCGATAAATCTCCAATACCGTTCAGTAGTCTATTCACATTTTTATAAGTGGGTGGGGGATGTAACATCAGTAATTATAGACATGTGGGAATCCATACACGTGAAATAATACAATTACCTCCTAAACAATGGTTTTTGAATGAAGCATTCGGCTTGTTTCACGAAATGTAAATCTTGTTTCGCGTTTTGGGGAACAGATGTACCGGATGTTTTTGTTTATTAAATTATTTATCATGTTTCACCTAGAGCCTACCGTGAATTCTATACATTATTTTATTTTGCTTAACTCCTTAACCAGGACATGCCACCTATTTATAATTAACTTTTAAATTAAATACCCACAATATCCAATTATGCATAGACCCCCCCCCCCCTTTTCACGTGAAGTGAGTCTCATTTAATATGCAAAATTACCTCCTTAGTACACCCAGAGACTACCGTGAATCCCATACATTATATTAAATAGCGCAACTCCTTAACTAGGACATGTCACCTTTTTATAATTAACTTTTAAATTATATACCTACCATATCCAATTATTCAAGACCCTTTTCACGTGAATTGAATTCTCATTTAATATCCAAAATTACCTCCTACACACCCAGAGCCTACCGTGAATTCTATACATTATATTAAATTGCTTAACCCCTTAACTAGAACATTGTCACCTATTTATAATTAACTTTTAAATTTATATACCTACAATATTTAATTATTCATAAACCTCCTGTTCACCGAAATGGTTTCTCATTTAATATAACACATTGTCACCTATTTATAATTAAATTCTAAATCATACACCTACAATATCTAATTATTTATTGACCCTTTTCACGAGGATTGTTATTCTCATTTAGTATAATACAACAAGCCGGATGTCTAGTTTTTCACATATAACGCCTCTTCTTAATTTTGTCTTTCTCAGAATTGTCATGAGAGTTCGGCCTTTACGATACGACTTCTTAACCTTTTGTTAATGGAAAGTGTTTCTACATTCGGACCCAATATAGATTTTGTCACTACCTGCGTATTGGAATATAACACGTTTAAATAATAACAATTAATTTGTACATTGCACATGAAATGCTCATACATTTAATTATACTAGTGTTTTGTGGAAATATAGGTGTTTCATTTAGTTTATTAGTAGGTCACCGTAGCTTTAAAATCGTTTTTAGTTGGCGCCGCATTTAGAGAAGAATTTTTGCCGTCCCTTTGTTCGATATTTTAACAGATGTTTAAGAACCTTTTCCAAAGAGACAAGTGTTTTATCTCGTAGTTTGAAATGTGCATGGTAAATTTAGTCTTTACAGGGTTGCAGTGTATAGTAGTTGTGCGTAAGCGTTTATCTTACTTTATTGTGCCCCGTGTGACTTTAATTAGTAGTTTTTACCTACTGATGATGACAACTTAGTTGTCGAAATACGTATTTAGGATACGACTATCAATTTGTGGTAAGGGGTTATATACCTTTTTAAATTATTATTTAACCACAGTCTCCATTGAAAGAATTTTTACTTTATGTAATAATTAACACAAATAAGTGTGGACTTTTTGGAAGATTTTAATATTTTTAACGTTTAAAACAATGTCAGATATACCTATAACAATAACAATAAATAAAGCGGTAAATCATAATAACTTCTATTTTCTATACATAATAAATAAAACCTTCGTATGTTTTAACGGATTTAAACAGCCATATTTTTCAAAATTTTTAATTATGTGTCTTATCATTTCAAACGCAATGGTACGTTGAAAGTTAATTTGAAATACCCGTGCAATTTCTCTTATGCTGCGACCAAGATGATACTGTTTTACAATTTTTTTTTGTTCAAGGGTAAAAATATCCATCGTGAATACCGACACAAGTTAGCTTATACGTAATCAATAGCCTTAAATTTAATAAAACCAAGAAAACAAATACTGGAACTTTGATAGAATAAATAAACGTAAATGAAATCTATTCGCAACAGTTAACCAAACCATCCACCTTTGCAAGTAAACTGTAACTAATGGGTATCTTTTCGAGAAAGGCGTGCATCGCTGCTCGTCTCCCCGGTCCCCATCCCTACTTCTCACTTCACGAACACACACATACGTAATACACGTATGTTTGCATATTCTACTGACTATAGGGAAGAGATTTGTACTGTATACATATATATATACATTATTATACGAAATTAAGTGGAAACATGACTTTTAACAGTAATACAGAACCTAGTTGTTCATGGAAGCAAGGTGATGTACAGGTAGTACTAACGGAAAAAGGAGGACAAATTAGAGTTAGGTAAAAAATATGAACATAATGAATATATTGGTACATAAGTTCCCAGTTTGATATTAGAAAATAAGGAAAATATAGCTGAATCGCTTCCTATTATAATAAGTAATAATGTATATGTTGTACATAAAGAATATGGTAGTATTTTGAATAAAGAATATTAAAAAAAGGAAAATGGAAGAACTGGCAAAGGTAAAGTTCAAAACAGAAAGAGTGGAACTATTAATAGAGCCAGTAAGACCGGATCTTCAGAAACCTGCAGATAAAGCGGCTTTATTTTAGCTTGAGCAATTGAGAGAGACAGTAAATATATTTAATTTTTCTTAAAATATATTTAGTAACACATCAGTAATTTGTAATTTTACAGGTGCGATCTGAATATCAGCAATAGGATATTATATTTTAAGAGAATTTGAATTTTATTAATAACAGGTATAGTTTTAGTTGTGATGATTTATTCCTATTTGTAGCAGGTGATTAAGTATTTTTTATTTAATTTTAATATCTCTTAGTGAATGGATACTTACTTTTTTGCTTATGTATAAGTTGCAGCTAGCGTACATTTAAATCTTGTGCTTTTAGCAGATATGTAGCTTAATTAAGGTTTCAGAATTATATTTTTCTCGATGGAATTACTTTAGTGGCAAATAGATCTTGTTATGTATGTGTTTTTAATGTATTTTAAATAAATAATGCAAATTAAACATTAAATTTTTTATTCATAAAAAAAACTACAAAAATAATAAATACCAGAAAAATTGTTTTGATAGGGGCAAACTCCATGTGTTCAGTAAAAACACTCTCTTTCAGAGATGTCTGAACAGAATGAGTGAAAAACCCTCTTTTATTAGCGTAATATACAGAAGCAATATGGCAAAATCTTATACCTAGACTTACATCAGATTACATTAATTAATAGAATTACAATACTCATTTCCTACAGATTGTATAAAATATTGTTGAATGAAGTTCTTGTGTGTATTGTGTTCATTGAATTGATCAGAATCTATAACGTAGAAATTGAATTCATTTTCAACTATTAATTTTCTGTGGATATCACAATACCTGTTTGTAACACTGGAGTTAGAAGGTAATAGTGATGTAAATATTCGGATTAATCTGATATTCGAGTATTCGGAATCGGATGATTTATATATTCGGCATATTCATCCGATTTCGAAATCTTACCACTTCCACATATATACCATTACACAGTGATGTAAATATTCGGATTAATCTGATATTCGAGTGTACGGAATCGGATGGTTTATATACTCGGCATATTCAACCGATTTCGAAAAAATTTTATTTCTTAATACTTGTTTTTAAATTTAATTTTTTCTTATATGAGTATAGTTAATTCTGTGGCGCAATTACTTTTTTTTTTAATGTTTGATTGTAAACAGACTACTTTATTCCCTAATGAAACCCATTATCGGTGATAAGTATTGTTTTCTTTTATTTAAAGAATATTTAATATTGTCATTATTACTCATTATATTTATTTATTACGTATGTTTTATTATATATTTGTTATTCTTTTAGTAAGTTTATAAATTTTGTTTTATGTACTTAGTCTTTTTATAGAAATAAAGATTAAGTTAAGTTTTATAACTATTATTTATTAATTTATTCCAAATTTTATTTATTAAGGTACATATATTGATATATGGACGATAAATATATTAAAAACTATTAATAGATATGCAGAATACAAAACAACGTTCGATGCCGTCTAGATTAATCCGTTGATTCCGTTGCATTGAAATATTGACCGAAGTTGGAACACAATATCGTTGCCGAGTATGAATTCGGATTAATTTTAAATACTCGGAATCATCCGAGTAGTTCGATATTCGGCATCGCCGAGTATTTTCATTCGGATTATTCCATCACTAGAAGGTAATGTCTACATGTATAACCATTGTCTCCTAGAAATAATCCTGGAATATCCAGCTCTTTCAATTATTACCCTTAGTATGAATTTTTAGGATACACATTATTATATAATTATATTTGACATGCACATATAATGAAAAATAGTCCTTTCTGTTACAAAACACGTCTATAGGGAGACGCAAACTAACAAGGTCACCTAAATGTTCTGCAATGAGCACTAGCATCTTTTTTGTGATTATGCTTATTGTAGGTTGACTAACACCATATAAATCACTAGATACAGCCTGAAAATTACACTAAAAAAATTTCCGAATACATAATACATACAATTAAAGGTAAGAATTAAATGTATAACAATTATTTCAAACGGTGCACATCTGCATATTCACTAAACAAATTTTTGCATACACAGATACAACTAAAGGTAAGAATTATTGCACGTGTGCTTATGATAAATCTGCTAATCCACTGCAAAGGTTTTTATGTCCAACTTATAAATATAATTAAATCTAACACATCACCATAGATTCACATCACGCACTAACTAAACAGAATACACCACCATTTACTCAATTGGATACTGTTTCCTAATATTGATTAGGAGCGCACCAAATGTGTTTTTGTTTCGCCATATAAATTCATGGAGGTATGAGGTAAATAGAGTGCTTGAGGTCCAGTCCACAATGGTGTGTGTAGATTCTATATAATAAAGATTTAAAATTAAAAATGTAACTTACACTAATACCTAATTAATATGTATATATATATATATATATATATATATATATATATATATATATATATAATAACTTCGTGACCTTGGTATGATATGGTAAACCTAATCAGTAGGCGATTAAAGGTCTGTATATTATTTCAAAATATATGTATTTAAAAAACTCTACATGTTTCGGCTGTATACGCCTTTTTCAAGAGAATACAAAATATGAATGACAGGATATAAATGTCAAGTAAGTAAGTATATAATTTTAATACTCACAATTATCAAATAATTGTTCCTAAAAAATAATTGTGATACGCAATAACATTACAAAATATATATTTTTTAAATAGATAGTTGCATTTAATTACGACGATTTTTATTATTTTGTTGAATATAACCTTATTTGTCTTGAACTTATTTACTTCAAATCATCTAACATATGGCAACGCTGTTGAATGGTAATCGCATTTCATTGGTTAAAAATTCATGTATATATTTTGCATAAAAAAGGTACCTAAAATGCAGGATTACCGCCCATTTTTTGTGGATGTAGGATAGTTTCCACAAATTCATGAGGGTTTTCAGCAGATCAAATTCTCATATTGTGCTTGTTTAAGTATTCTGAAAGATGGAACCAAGCCTCATCCGAAAAGAAGCATTTGTCAAGAATGTCACTATTATTTATGTTATTCAAAAACCATAGACAATACTGTGTTCTCGTAACAAAATCTACCTGTTTTGAGTTCCAAAACTGCTTGAATTTTAAATGGAAACAACTTTAAGTCCTTTTTTAAAAAAGTATGACATGTTCCCATTGACAACTTATTGTGATTTTTTTGGGTGAGTTGTCCATTCAACATCAAATATCCTTTATGCAATTTGTTGTTCGTTTTCTAGGTGCTCCACTGAGAATTTTACGAGCTATTGCCTCTGTTTCACCAAATTTAATAAGCTTGTTTTTTTTTTTTGCAATTGTGTATAAGTAACTGGCAGATTAGAATACTGGTGCCGAAAATCCTGTAAGCACTGATTAGTGGAATAAAGGCAATCTCAATTTTTTAAATTTTTTAGTCAGTTCTATAGTAACTTTGAATAATAAATATTTTATATTGTAACTCTAACGTTATAATAAAATAATTTAAAAAATATAAGCATTTATAATTTGAATTTATGTATGACAACTGTCAGAATTTCAAGTTTTCTAAAGCTTTACATGTGCACCAACCTTTGATTACTTAATTACATAAAAAACAGCCTACTATAATGAGAAAACTTTTTGAGGGCACGTTATTTCATATAATTTGGCTCATAATAAAAATATAAAATAAAACAATATTTGGAGATTTCTAAAATTTTAGTTTTATTTTACAGCAAGCGCTAAATAAGATGGCGAGAGAAGAGGGTGCGCTGAAGCCGTTCTTATAAACGTCCACGTTATATATTTTACTATATATGTGTAGTTTACGCCACCTATGGTATCTTGCAAATTGATGTAAAACTAAATACAAATCTCCTCAATACTTATAATCCTGCGCGAACTTACCCCTCCGCTCGCCAACTTAACTGGCGCTTGCTATAATTTAGTCATTAATGAATACTATCTACATTAGAATGGAATGTTACAAATTAAACTAATATTATAATTTAAATTATTAAAAGTCCAATTTAGGCTATATAAATGAAAATTTACTATTAAATATTTGAAAATTCAATCACAGAACAAACAATTAGTTTAAAGCGTATTTCTAGTGTAGAGACAAAGTATTAACGTATAACTAGCTAATTAATAATAACATAAGATAAAAAAAGTTAATGACAAATCATTAAAAAATATACATCACAATCATTTCTACTTAAGTGTAGCATCTGTCCTTTTACAAGTTACCAGATTCATCAGCCCTGAAACAAATCAACAAACACAATCATCAATAAAGAAATGTAAAATCTAAATAAGTCAATTAAAAAATTTATGTTGAATTGAAGACAATTATTTTATCCTTTATTACTTCTACAAAACTTTTATTGGATTATCATATGAGGATGATATGATACTCTTTCTTTCAAAGACATCCTGTATAAATAAATACGTATGGAATACGAGGGTTGTCTTTTATATTTTGCATATAGAGCTGGAATAATACCGGAGATACTTTTTAAATACTTTATTGTTTTTCGAAGTATTCTTTACGAAGATTTATGCACTTTCGCATTCGCTCGAACCAACTCTAGAAGCAGTTATTCCACTCGTTTGTTGGTAAAGTCAAAATTGCGTTTTTAAAGGCATCGACTGCTCATTCTGACGACTGGAATCTTTTACCATGCAGGGCGTCCTTGATTTGCGGAAAGATAAAGAAATCGTTGGGACTTAGTTCGGGACTGTACGGAGAATGGTCTAACAATTTGACGTTTTGTTGCGTTAAAAATTCAATTGTCTTGCGAACTGTGTGCGAACTTGCATTGTCTTGGTGGAGGATGAGTCGTAGTTGTGGGTTGGTTTATAGGAGCTCAGCGATGACTTGCGGCAAACAAATGGTTTTATACTAATCGGCAGTAACACTTCTTTGATCTTGTAGAGAAATTGTTGCTACATAACCTGCTTTTGAGATAAATGTAGCGAGAATCTTTTTGGAGACACGTCGAGAACGGATGTCTTTTGTCGGATTTTCTTCACCTTGGAACACCAGACTACTATTTACGATTTACGACTAACTACGATTACACTTTTACCTTTATATCCATAGATTTATCTATGAATTCGTTTGTTCAAGTGAAAATATTTGTGAAATTAAGAGCCAATATAGTGTTTTAATTTTAATATCTATTTGACTTTATATTACACCATATTTATATGCTTTACAAGCACACTACTAGTTTATTTCTCGAATGCAGCATCAATTAATATTTGTGCCTAAGAGAAACTCATGAGTAGAGCAGACCAATTTGGTATGGGAGTGTAATTCGTAATATATTAGAATATGCGATAGAATAGGGACGCAACATGAGCTTGTTACCGATATAAGTATAGAAGTAGACATTTATTCTATCAGAAATAATTAAATATACATTTGGTTTTCTGCTATTAAAGTAATATGCATAAACACACGAAAAATAAGAATAGTACATATTATAGCAGCGTTGTATGTACCTATAAATAAAATGGAAAATGTATGAAATCAGTGATTGTGTGCACGACAGAGGATTTACACATAGTTCATGTATAAACTGTTGTCGATTAATTTTGTTATTATTGTGCTTCAAACTGCTTACGTGTTCTTTACAATGTGTTGTTGACCAACACATTAGATATGTATTGCACACTAAACATTTAATTTTTGAACCATCGTATATTAAATCCGGGAAATCCATAATAAACTTATTCACTTGGTCTGACAACGGTCGTTTTCTCGATTTATGTGTCGACGACATTTTATTACGTATGCTTACATTTACATGCAGTCTAAGCAAGTACCAAACACATACTGAATGCTTTTTATTAGTTCTGATGCAATACAATCATCCTTACATCGGCGCACATGGCGCGCACGGAAATTGGTCTGCTCTACTCATGCGTGTAATATGATAAAAACTAAAAAATATAAAATCTTTATATTCTATTGTGAAATTTAATATATGTACTGTTATATTATATCATGATTATTAATACTGATAGTTAATAAACTATTTCCATTCCTTCCGTTTTTTATTCTAAAACATTGATATTATATTTATTAATTTTGCACAATAAAAGTACAAATACAGTTGCCTCTATTAATTAACATAATGTATGTATTTTTCTGAATATAGAGTGACAAATATAACGAGTGATCATTAAAATTTTCGCTCAAGTAAGCCATGTACACAAAAAGTATGTCCTAACTTAAGTTATTAGAGTAGATCTGTCATTACAATTTCAAACGTCATGATTGTTAAAAAATAATTTTAAATGCTGACTTTTATATTAAATATATTTATAATTTTTATACAAAGTAATAGAATATTATAAAAAATGTGTAAAATGTTGACCATTCTCCATAAGCATAATCGCACTCTATTTTGTAGAGCATTGAAAACATTGATCAGTATTTGCGGTGAGTTATTGATGTGTTCACATTTTTCTATGATTTTATGTCTTAACTCTTGTAGATTATTAATTGGTGTTTCATAAATAATATTCTTTATATATGGCCACACAAAAAAATCCATGACTGTTAAATCACACGATCGTGGTGGATATGGAATCGCTGTATTTCTACTTATTATCCAATCGCCATAAAATTGTTGCAAAAACTGAATATTTTCAAGTGTAACGTGAGATGTAGCCCCATCCTGTTGAAAATATCCGACCTGGAGTTCATCATTAGTCAATTGATTAGTAAAAACACTGAGAATTTCGTTACGATATTTCTCCGATGTTATCGTGCCCTCAAAGAATATTGGTCCTATTAATCGGTGACGACTCATACCTACCCATACGCCTATTTTTTCTGGATGTAGAGGAACTTCTCTGTAGAAATGAGGATTTTCACTGGACCACATACGCATATTTTGCGAATTAACATAACCTTTCAAATAAAACCAAGCTTCATCGGTGAAAAAACTATGATTTAAAATATTGTCTGTCATTGTTTGAATAAACCATTGGCAAAATTGTGTTCTTTTTTCATAATCCGTAGGTAATAGATTTTGTACAGAAGTTAATTTATATGGATACATGTGCAAGTCCTTTTTTAAAATTTTTTGACATGTTCCATACGAAAGCCCTACTTGTTGCGAAACTCTGCGAATAGATGTTTGAGGAGATTCGTTAATAATTTATCTGACATTTTCAATTACGCCGCGACTTCTCTTGAGAGGAGGACCGCTTCCTTTTTTCCTTAAAATACTGCCTGTTTGACGAAAAAGATTTACACAATGCATTAGCGTATCACGGAAAGTTTTATAGCTAGGAACAGTATTTGGATATCTCTCTTCAAACTCCGCAAGGCAATTTTCTATTGAATGCTGCCAAATACCATCAATTTTTTGAGATGTCAGAAAGTAACATTCTACCATAAACGCTTTATGCATATCATTAAAGGCCATTACTTTTTCTTTTGATGAAACTTTAAAATATATATTTGACACTGACAGATGTTTGAAATAACATCTTAATGACTAAAGCTACGACATAATTTTTATATACACGGCCAGCTACGAGTGAAAATTTTAATGATCGCTCGTTACAATATTAACATTCTAAACAGTTTAAAGTATAACCTAAATGCCATCTGCAAAAGGGAAGATTTTAAATGTACATAACCTATAAACCAAATGACAATTAATTTGCAAGATGTAAACAATAAATTTGTCAACGTTGTGTGACGCACATTGATGACGCAACTGCCTTCTTATCGTAAAAATACTATATAGAATTGTTTTGCATAATATTGTTTTATGTATTAAATATACTTTTAGCAGGCGCGGCTCGTGATGGCGTACTGTAGGGGCACGTACAATGACACGAGTGCCTCGCGTGTTTTCGATGTTTACTAAGAAAACCCTACAGTTAGTACACGAAGCACTCGCATCATTGTATGTGCCCCAACAGTAAGTCATCACGAGCCGCGCCTGACTTTTGGTATAGTAAAGTATATTTAAAACATAAAACAATATTATGCAAAACAATATACATTTAAAATGTCTATGTAATGAAAACTATCAAAGGAAAAGCAATTTATACAATCTATTAAAAAGTAGAAGAGTATAATTGTATAAAATGACAGCTAACCTCAAACTTTACGTTTACATTCTTGTCATTGTATGGTATCCTTCACTTATAATAATGCCATTGACGTTTGTATTTTCTGTATATTCACTTTGATTAGCGTATATTTGGTAAATAAACGCTATCGAAAATTTTACTGTCAAAAGAACATTTTAAACGTATTTGATTATTCTGTAGCTTAACGGTGCCTTTCCTCCTAAAACTTTGTAAACTTTATTAGGATAAATTGCTTCTCCGAAGGTCCTCTAAACGCCCCCCTTAAGTATTTCACGGCCCAATAATTATTTTTGCGAAAATCGATGGCATAGGTATGCTTTACCTTAAGATACCTGTACATTAAGATATATTAATAATAAGTTGTTAGATATTAACGACAAAACAAACCTTATTTTAGTTTACCATAGACAATGTTGTCGAAACTGATATTTCGAGAACCCACATACATAACAGCTAACAGTTTTTTGAATTATACATAATAAATAAAATTAAAAATCCAAAACTTCTTGATGTATTTGAAATATTATCTAAATAATGTAAAAAAAGCAAAAAAAATTGTATTCTCGATGTTTTCAACGAACATAAATAACACTGAATAACACCATAGATAAATGGGTGAGAAACCGGAAAATTAAATAAGAAAACAAGCAACAAATTTCTACAGTTTGACCAATATCATATCAGATTTAGACAACATTATATACTAAATATCAAAATATACCTACAAAAAAGATAATAAAATGTTTCTGGTGCCATCTACAGGCTGGCCCAAAATGACCGAAGGGGTTTTAATTCCTTATAACTTTTTTATTATATTTTTTTTTTGTTTTCAGTATTTTGTAAAGAAGACTTGGGGAATTTAAAATGGAACAGTACACAATTGAACAACGTGCCAAAATCGTTGAACTTTATTTCTCAAATCAACGATCCATTGTTTTGACTCAGCGTGCATATCGTCGTTATTTTAATGTGCGGGTTGGACCCTCAGAGTCAACAATAAACCGTCTGGTTGCAAATTTTCGAGAACAAGGGGCAGTAAGGAACCTTCCTGGTGCAGGCAGACGACGAACGGTGCACACGGATGACAATATTGAACGGGTACAGGAGAGTATTCGCGAAGATGGAAAAACATCAACCAGGAGACGTTCGACACAACTTGGCCTCTCAAGAGGGTCGCTGCAGAGAATTTTGCATACAATAAGAATGTTTCCATACAAAATTCAGCTTGTCCAACAATTGAAACCGACAGATTACCAGCAACGACTTGATTATGCAATTTATTTTCGTCAAAAAGCAGAAGAAAATCATGATTTTATTCATAATTTAATTATGAGCGATGAAGCCCATTTTCAATTAAATGGGTTCGTTAATAGGCAAAACTGCAGGATATGGGCTACGGAAAATCCAAGAGTAGTTCAACAGCGAGAATTACACCCACTTAAGTGTACCGTTTGGTGCGGTGTTTCGTCGGAAAGGATAATTGGCCCATATTTTTTTGAAAATGAACACGGTGTCGCCGTTTCCATCACTGGTGTTAGATATCGGACAATGTTGGAAAATTTTTTAAGGCCAGCCGTGGAAAACCATCCGCAAATATGGTTCCAACAGGATGAAGCCACAGCGCACACTGCGAGGGACACAATGGCTCTTTTTCGCGACATCTTTGGTGAACGAATTATTTCCCGTACAAGCGATTTTAATTGGCCTCCGCGTTCACCGGATTTAACCGCTTCAGACTGTTTCCTTTGGGGTTATTTGAAAGGAAAAGTCTATATTAATAAGCCTCGAACCATACAGCAATTAAAAAATAATATACGCGACGAAATCAACAACATAACACCTGAAGTTTTGCGAAAGGTTATGGAAAATGTATTGGAAAGAGCACGAATATGCGAAGCAGAAAATGGCCACCACTTGTGCGAGATATAATTTTTCATAATTAAATTAAAAATATTCTCCATTAATATACTGTATTTAAAATAAAAAAAATTTAATAATTATGTCTTAAATAAGAAGTTATAATGAACTCAAACCCCTTCGGTCATTTTGGGCCACCCTGTATAAACGTCCCCAGCTAGCTAAATATGTGCTTCCAAATTTCTCCATTTAACTTACCCATCTCCCTAGAAGTTGTCTCTGATTTAGATTAACGAAAGATGGAGGTTAATTTTTAGTATATTGACATTTGATTAGTGGCGCTCTCTATGTTCCAGTATGCAAAACATAAAAGACATCCCTCGTATTCATGTGGTCACTTTTTTTTATATTTATTTTAAACATAGATATTTCAAATAAAATATTAATTTTACATACTCCTGATCCCTATGTTCTTTCTCTGGAGTATTGAGATCATTTACATGTTGTTGCTTCCCACCACTTTTCGCCGTTTTTCGTTGAGTCAGAAGAGACGGAGTCCAACTAAACTGAGAGGAATTAGGAAATGCAGGATCTAAATTACGTTAAAACAGACAATTTTAAAATTGTCATAAACTCATTTCTTGTTTTGAAATACCTGAAGCAGAGGTAGATGGATGCGAAGGTGATTCAGCTAGTTCGCTCATAGGTGGCACTACATGGGAACTTGGAAAATGAACCGATGGTTTCAGAAAACCGTTGTTTAACTGCTTATATATTTTTCTGGCGTCCTTATCGCTCCTAGACTCTCTTCTCCGTTTTTGATCTTGCTCGGGGTAACAATTTATAGATCGCAGAAATGATTCCAAGGGACCCATTACAGATTCCTAAATTTGATTTAATTTTTATAGATTCACATCTATAATTAAAGAGGCAAACCTTTGTAGATTGTGTGAGTGGAATAGTTTCGGTCCATGTTCCATTTGTAGCAGCAAGAGTGTTTGGTGCTCTATTTTTACTTCTAATTGGTTTCTGTAACTTGTAGGATATATCACAATGAGCCGTTTCTGAAAATAATAAAATTAGAAAAAGGAATTATTTGTATATATAGATTATTACCCGGTCTTATGTATCTTGCAGAGGACTCTAACATAGCTGAATTTAAATCACAGTCAGGTTGTGAAAGATCTATTAGGGATAAGTTTGTTGAATTCGTATTACGAGATACTGTAATAAATAATAAAAATACTAATTTAAAATACTGAAATTTGAAAAAACAAGATAAAATGCAAATGAAACTTGTATTACACATATCTGTATCTGTACACATGGACATACACCTCGTATTTTCCGACGTTCACTTCAGCCAAAGACACATGTTTCTGCCTTAATAGATGTCATCAATTTGGCTAATGAAGTAAAGTTTGATGGCTCGCCTTAAAAGTAAGTAGCAAATTCTATCCTATCAGGTAGCACCAGATAATCTAGTGACATGTGACGGGCAAAACTGTTCCGTCCATATAGATTTAATTTGTATTTTAGTTTTATTTCAGTATAATCAAATAGATTTAGTTGTATTTATTTTACGTATTAATACAGAGGTTTTTAATTTTATACTAATTGTAAATTTTAAGTGTATAGAAAGCTCTTGGAGTTTCCCAAATATCTAATTTGTTAATTTCGTAAATCTGGTCAGGTATTATATTGCTTATGCTATTGTCTTGAATTCTACGGCCATAAAACACTTTACTCAGTACAGATATAATCCTTCTTGTAAATTCGTTCATTTGCAGATGTAAACTATATAATAGCATAAGTTTTATTGTTATATTTCATTTATTGTATTTATTATATTGAATGTTACAATGTATTAATTTTTTTTTACGATAAGGCTTAGAGATGTCGGTTTAATTGCATTTTTTCTGTATTCTTCGAATACTGTTCTTTATCTCCAGCCCACTTGCTATTTATTATAATTTACCTACTCAGTACATTGCCATTCAATACCTGTAACAATTGAATCGCTTATTATAAAAAGGGATTAAGTCACTTTTCGGCTTTCTCGAGATATACATTGCTCTTTACTAAAGCGATATAACTGAATCGTTTGATGATAAAAGGAACTAAGTGCCACTATGCCATATTATGGTATGTAAATGTGTTTATTTAGGTTTATTTTTGAAAGGGTCTAAGTCGCTTGACTTGATCCCTTTTGAAATTACCGCCGGTTTTGATAGTTGAGTAATAACTTAACCTATAACACATTTCTCAAAATAGTACGGACAATAAAACGTTGTGTGCTCTGTAGCATGATTGTTAATATTATTGCGCTTAATAACGCTGTTTAAACAAGAATGTCTAATAAACAAAGTGAACATTTTATTGAGAGTGAGGACGATAGAGCGAGTGTTGATGAAATACCAAAAAAGCAACGCAAAGGTATACGAAATGATGAAAATTATAAGAAAAACGTTATTAAGAAATGTAGGGTTAAAGGTGCCCAATATGTTAATCATAGGGGCCGTACAGTTTTAGCAAGAAAACAGGGCGCTCCTTGCAGGTAAGGAAATTATATTTGAGAAACCTATGAGAAAATGTTTTTATTTGCTTTTTTTTTTTGTTTCTGTATAGATGCGCAATGAAGTGCTTTGAAAAATTCAGTGACGCTCAACGAAAGTACATATTCGAAAAGTTTTATACTAATTTCATAACTGAAGATGAACAGGATATATACTTACAATCACTTATTGTAGTCACTGACGTTGCTAAGCGACGAAAACGTTTAAAACACGGGAAAGAAAGAGAAAGGTCTTTTATTTATTTTGCTCCACAATCTGACAATGACAAAGTAAAAGTATGTCAGAATGCATTTTTAAGTCTGCATGGGATTAGTGTTAAAAGAGTTAAAAGACTAAAAGCATTGTTGATAAATAAATCCACTCGTGATAAACGAGGAAAATGCTTAAAAACTCATGCCATATCCGATGCAGAAACATGTTAATTCGTCTACATATATCTTCTTTTCCTGTCAAAGAGACACATTACTCTGGAAAAGACTCTCACTATCTCGATAGCAGACTGAATGTCAAAATAATGTACAACATGTTCAAAGAAAAATACCCTAGCGGCAATGTTAAATATAGTTACTACATTAAATTTTTTAATGAAAATTTTGCTTTGCACTTCGGTCGTCCCCAAATTGACACATGTTGTCAATGTGAAGAGCTCTCTCTTAAAATTAAAAGTCCATCGTTAGGTGAAGCTGCTAAACGGGTGGCCGTTGCCGAAAAAATAATACATCAACGTAGAGCTATGAAATTTTACACTTCATTGAAAAATACTATTGCTGAAGTAAAAGAAACGGATAGGATTACTGCTGTAGCATTTGATTTTATGCAGAATCTGCAACTACCACTCGTTCCTGTTCAAGACTCTTTATATTTAACTCAACTAAGCGTTAGTGTTTTTGGAATCCACGACTTGAAAACTGGAAAAGTTTACTATTACGTTTATCATGAAGGTATACCTGCGAAGAAACCATACGAAGTATGTTCATTTTTGATGGACTACCTTGACAACTACGCAGATCCAGGTTCAAAAGAATTTAAGCTTTTTTCAGACAATTGCCCCGGCCAGAACAAAAACCATACTATGGTACGGTTCTGTACGGCACTCATTCAGACAGGAAGATTTGAAAAAGTACAACAATTTTTTCCAATTCGGGGACACTCTTTTCTTCCCTGCGACAGGGATTTCGCTGTCATAAAAAGACATTTAAGAAAATTTGACAGAATATATTAAGTACACGAATATACTGAAAAAATCATTCATTCCAGTCAAAGCAGCAAATTTGTTGTAAAAGAGGTGCTAACGAATTACATTTGAGATTGGAAAAAATGGTGGCCGACTTACTATAAAAAGACAGGTATATCAAATGATTCCTTAAATCTACCTAGGAATCAGAAAGTAAGCTTTACAATTTCCAAATATCACCATATTTTACACAACAAAGACATGCCTGGAATTGTTGAAGCTCGCGATTTCATTAATGGGCTTACTGTTCATCATTTCGATTTAGCACTACCAAATAAAAGGTACAACATATCCATGCCTTCACGAAAAGCCTACACCGGAGATAAAATTCCAATACTGGACACCAAAATTGAACACCTTAAGCAGCTGATTAAGTGGGTGGATGAAGATAATATTCCATTTTACCAGAATTTGATCGACACCTGGGATAGGAAGTCTAGAAAGGATAAAAGCGGAATAAATGAAGACCCTTAAACACATAATTTTGAAATTTGTTATATTTTCCAAGTCAAACAACAATATTTACGCATGTTTCAAACACATTTAATAAAGATATTGCGCAAAATATCGACTATTTTGTTTTTTATTATTAAATGGGACTAAATCAGCTTACTAAAACATAATTTTTAGCTAGAAAACAAAAAACATATATACTAACAAAACTTAAAACAATACTTATTATCCAATTAAATAATGAAACAGTAACTGAATTCAACGAAAAAAAAATAATTTTTGAACTTGGGATGTTTTTTCTCTTTTTCTCAAAACCTGTTAAAATGACTTAGTTCCTTTTAATAATAAGCGATTCAATTGTATTGTTTGTATCTAGTATTTATTTTATTTGACACTACTATAATTAAGGGTTCATGAGCATATTGTTTATTGTAATCCATTTATGACGTTGGCAAACTGCATCATCTACCTTTCCTTGAAGAATGGTAAAATATTTGCAGCGCAGTTTCATTATAATTATTTTAGTTTTCTCACTCCCTTGTAACTGTCGGGGACAAAATTGTCATTGCAAAACTAAGTTAAAACAAAAATCAGTTCCAACCCAGATCTCAGAGATCTCCCTTCAAGAATATACGAGGGCGTATTTTTATGTTATCTACCTAGCCATGAAAAAAAAACACGAGATAAAAAAAAAATTATTTTTCTACATAACTCCCTTCAACACTAATACACTTATTCCATCTTTTTTCCAGTTTTCCTATACCCTCAGAAAAAAATTGCTTCGGTACCCCCGCAAAATATTCTTCAACAGCTTCTTTGAGTACTTCATCAGAAGCAAAACGTTTTCCACTGAGATGCTTTTTTTAATTTTTGAATAAGAAGAAGTCTGACGGAGCTAGGTCGGGGCTATAAGGTGGATGCCTTAACTCTATAAACCCACAGTCATTGCTTATCTGCTGAACTTTGTTTGCCTTATGAACCCGACAATTGTCGTGCAGCAACAAGTTTTTTTGTGGATAAGAATGCGGGCGTTTTTCCTCCAGGGCAGTTTTTAAATTTTTAATTGTGTTTCCGTAGGCCTCTCCATTTATGGTAGACCCTCTCGGCATATATTCAATAAGCAAGACTCCTTCAGCATCCCAGAAAACAGTTGCCATCAGTTTTTTTCCAGAAAATTGTGTCTTGGCCTTTTTTGGTGGTGGAGAGCCCTTATGAACCCACTGCATGGATTCTTGTTTAGTAGGAGGGTCCCAGTAATATACCCAAGTATCATCCCCGGTGATAATTCGAGATAAAAATGTTTTGTCCCTCTCCAACTTGACCAAATTTTCTTGAGAAACTTCTTTTCTGTACAGTTTTTGTTCAGGTGTAAGCAATCTGGGTATTCACCGTGCAGACACCTTCTTTATACCCAAATCGTTTTGCAAAATTTCGAGGAGACTTGTTTCGGATATACAGACTTCATTGGCAATGACAGAGATCTTTACACGCCGAACTTTCAGTACCAAATTTTCGACTTTTCGCACAATGTCTTCAGTTCGAGCTTCAACGGGTCGTCCGGACTTTGGGTCATCATTGATTGACTCTCGGCCCCATCGAAAGAGTTTAGACCAATATTTTACTTGGAAATAAGATAGTGTACCTTCCCCATACACAGCAACCATTCTTTCATGAATTACTTTTGGACCATTGCCTTCTTTTGTCAGGAACTTTATTACGCTGCCATGTTAAACCTTAGTTTCACTCATTTTATCGAAAAATAGACCGTCTCAAATCTCTATAAACAGCACAAACTAAACACAACTTAGCACATGTACTTCTAACAGTGACAGCAATTTTTCAATAATTTGTTTGACATCGTCACTCTTTTGTTTTATGGCTAGGTAGATAACATAAAAATACGCCCTCCTATTTATGTATTAGCCAGTTTCTCGGTCTTTACTATTAAGGCCAGATTCATACATTTTATATTATATAACGAAACGAGTGATTTTGAAACAGAAAGTGAACCCGACGTGGCTGCAATTAGCTCTGTATCCCTTGTATATTGCTTGTTACATATCGATTTTCGTTGTTAAGCTTTACGCACAGCATCGACGTTTTCCTGAGTGATTGCCGTTTTATTACTTTAACTCCAAGACTCAATTTATTAACGATTTTCTTGTAAATATATTAGTTCAAACTATTGCATTATTTAAAACTTATATTTTGGTAAAAAAAATTCCGAAAATTCCTTCAAACCAGGAGGAATAACAGACTACGCCGAAAATAGCAAAAAGATAAAATACTTAGAAGATTTTATGGTAAGTGACAGTAAGTGTAATAAAAACAAATCCGTATCATCACTGCATTTTTTTTAATAACTGAGCATCAGGTTTCATCAAAGCCGATTTTAATAATGTTTAGTTTGGTAACAATTCTTCGAACATTCTACTGCAGAGTAAGATATTTTAGATACATTTTGTGTTGCCACTCTCTGCTGAATATCTAAAACTGTTTAAATAGATAGTACAGAGAAAGGCTCCAATTGAATATCGAATGGCATAGAATTGTCCTAACCTATTAATATCTGCAGTGCATACAAACTTTTATGTCATACTAGTTCGTTATTGTATGCATATTATAAATATTTTTAAAAAAATCCGAAAATTAATTTTGATTTTAACAACATTGTCATATTATCATAGTAGACACGTTCCCTAGACTTGTAACGTTCAAGAAATAGTTCACTAAAACATTCATAAGAATCAATTTGATGTGTTACGTGTTCGTAGAGACTTAATTATTTGTCGCAAATTGGAGTTCTTCCTTTATCATTTTGTTCTTTTAATTCTGATAACCCTGTAGATATCCTTTAGTATTCGCTGTCTTTGTTGCTTCCCCCCTGTTGATTGTCGAGAGCGGGGGATATTTGTCGCGCAGATGTAAGGTCGACACCGATATCTATCAGTCGTGATACCGTCGACCGAATTCTCTCTCGTTCACCACGTAGATTCTTGAATTTAGGGATTTATGATCGCTTATTATTATCTGTAGTAATACCATAAGAGCTTTGAATTTATCGATAATTTCACGAATGCTTGTTGCATAGCGACGAAGACGAGTGTCAGTTTGACAAGCATTTAAGTCACGACAGCCCGTAGGGCTGGAGTGGTTTAATTGTCAAATTGACACGAGTCGAAGTCGTTATGCAGGAAGTATGAGTGAAATTATCTATTTTAATTCAAAGCTCGTATGGTATTTGATTAGATTATTTTACGTAATACAAAATGAAATTTATCTAAACTCTTTATTTATTAATTCATGTATAAATTAGTACACTGAAAGGTACAATTGTTATATACATTCTGTTTTTTATTGGATGTGCTTGAATCAATATTTGCACTGTTGTAACTATTTCCTCGCATTTGATTAATAATAGTTTCATGGTGTTCTTTATCTAGTTGTAGATACGGCTTAATAGAATGCGAACTACTATGGCCAGAAATTTTAATTAATTGTTGCTCTTTTTCACCAGCTTTTGCTAAATTTGAGACAGCTGTCGCGCGACTGGAATGGTTACTTATTTTTTGGTTTTCTGTGTTGAAACCAGCGAGTTCAGCACTTTTCTTAAACCATTTCAAAATTTCATTTCTTCCAATAGGCATATTTTTATACCAGCTACCTTTTTTCTTATTCCACGCTGGATTGACAGTTAAAAAGTCACTTTGTATACGAGCGTTTTCTGTCCTCTTTGAAATAAGTTTTTTAAAAAGTCTGACTGGGCAATTACTTGGTTTTACTTTGTTGGGAATCAACCATTTACTGTCAGCACATTTTTGTGCTCCACCTTGGGTAGTTTTCGTGAATATGGGATTGTACTCTATTCTTCCAGTCGGTGTATTGTATACGTTCATTTCTTCTCGGAAGTAGTGAATCAAACATGCCGCGCCTTCTCCTCCTCGCCATGCCAATTCAATCGACACTATCAGATAAAATTTCTTTTGTAGTCCATCTGGATTTCCTTCATCCCAAACATTTATCATTTTTTCATATTCGTTTTTCTGTAAAGCTGCAGAACTCATTTTCCGTTTACCAGGTATCGCTTCAAGAATTCTCCTTTTTGAGTTCCTTGCGTCGCGGGCTGCTTTAAATACGATGCTCTGAAAAGGATAATTTTTTCTGTTATATTCGTTATTAAACTTCTCTTGTAGCAATTTTGCCGTGACATTCCACATCGTTTTAACAACACCTTCTTTATATTCTTCCCCATTCATATTCCTCATATTGAAGGCCCAGTCTTTCAGAATATCTGCAAGTTCCTCTTCTGTAACATTTTGTTCGATGCTGTAGTTTTTCGCATCACAAAATTGTCGCCAAATTAACGCTTTACTCTTTTTCGTATTAGCCGGTTCAGCTTGTTTTACTATTTGATCAATGTTTACAACTGATTCTTCCCCAAATCTCAGCATTGTTTTGTGACAATGAAACCGGTTTTTTGACAGAACTTTAGAAATGTCTATCCTTATTAACCGCATTTCCATAACAACGCCTAATTATTCTACTATGAAAATTATCGATAAATTGCCGCTGTAATTTCGAGTTGCTTCAGTAATACGCGAATCTGATTGGTTTATATTTGTATGTGTAAAATAATCTTGAGTATTATCTTGTACTTAAGGGATTTAATCAAGTTCCGCATACTTTATTGGAAGTGCGAATTTACCTATTAATGGAGATTATAGTGGCGAGAGAGGTTCGTTTCCCATTACCGACATATAAGTTTTGTGCCATCAAAACCACTAGTACATTGTGGTATGTAATTCCGTTAATTTATTTCTTTTTATTTTTATTCATTTGTTTGCACCGTTAATTTTTTTGTACATGGGCTATTGAAGCTCCCACAGTTTCTTTTTACGACCTGCCGAAAAATCTATGCAACTGATTCCCGGCTACATTCACCAATTAATCAGCGCAAATTAGGATCGCCCACTTCCGACGTTCGGAGGACCAAAGTTAAGAATTACTTTCTTTATTTTGTTTTTTTTTATGTATCATTTGAAATATTAAGTACTTGTATTAGCCAATTTAAGTTCCTAACTGGTTTTTAAAAGATCACGTAATTTCTTGTGTAAGATCCGTTAAAATACTTTGAGTGAGAAATTACTGTTTAATCTATTCTTAAGTTATAAATACTTAGAGTTAACACGTTAATCAATTATATTTTTTGTTTTACTTTTAGATTAGATAATTTAATTCATAATCTTATTTTAAATTAATTTAAAGCAACATTACAGATTTATTTTTTTTTCTTTGCTATATTTCAGGTTTAAAATAATTCCACTTTTAAGAATACAACGTAAATTTTCATTCGTGTACTTTTTTTTGTTTGGTTTTGTTGGTAAAATCTAAAGTGTTCTTCGTAGAGTTTTTTTTTATTTGTGCAAGTCGTCAACGTGATCAAAGACACGTATTTCTTTCTCATAGACGTTAAAATAAAATTTCGTTTCCTTTTGCTATACTCTATTTTTAAAGTAGAGAGACGAATTTCTGAACAGACAACTTTGACAGTGAAATTTCATTGGTTGAAATCAAGGCCAAATTGCTTTCAACCAATGAGATTTCACTGTCAAAGTGGTTTGTTCAGAAATTCGTCTCTCTACTTTAAAAATAGAGTATAAGATTTTACGACTTTAAATTCAGATATATTTTCTCTTCTATTTGTTTTGATTAATTTACATAATCAATTCATTTTCAAGATATTATAGAGCTATTGTCAAACTTTGTTTTGTTCAATTTATGCGAATTTTCACACTCCCCGAGTCTGGAAATTTTAACTTTAGTTTTATTTAGCATATGGATAGCCTCGAGACGTATACAGGATCTGCTCAATAGATCCGGCTTATAATTTTGTATTTAGACTCACGCTCACAGCTTGTGAACCAGATAAATATGTATTTTGACGGGGTTTTAGTGTAGAGGTTATTCAGCCATTTTTATATACCGTTGAATTTTTCGCTTTCTTTATTTTTTTTTATTAAATATCAAATCCGCCTAATAGTACGTTGTACTTCTGTTATTTATTTTGAACATTGATTTATTATCTCTATTGTAGTTATTAAAAAACATTAGAACTTTTCTTTTTTTTCCTTATCGTTTCGAAGGACTTGATTGCGCCATTTACCCGCCGCGTGGCTTCCCATTATTGTAGTTATCGTGTTTTCCGGATCTGCGGCGTCTAGCGGTGCCAAATTCGGTGGCGCCCTTTTACACCTTTTTCTTTTGTTGTACCTCCGGGTATCCCCACCCCTAAGCGGATAGGTGGGACAATCATAGTTGCCCGAAACCTTGGTTTTTTCTTCGTCCTCTTTTTTATCAGCGCCTCTCATAGGCGCCTAACGGCACGACCGTAGCAGATTATCGAATTGGTCAAATTATAGTGCTGCTTCTCTGTAAAGATATGTTGCGATTTCGTCTATCGTTCTTGCAGGGTTTAGCGTTTCTGGATTCAGATAAGTTTCTAGTTGGAGAAATACTTCAGGGTTCTGGAAAATATCTCGCCTAAAAACGTGGTGCGGCAATCTACAAAATTGCTTTCAGGCGTAAGAAAACTTTGTAGATGCCCTAAACGGCAGCACCATGGATTCTTCACGATACAGCCCTAACCTAACACCTTGTGACTTCTTTTTGTTTCAAAAAATTGAAGAAAAAATGCGTGGAAGCAGTTTTACGTCATCAGATAAAGCAATCATTATGAAAACCTGGTTTCATCGAAAGCAAAAACGTACTTATGTTAAACGGGAATATTTTGAAAAACAATAAAATATTTTTTTTAACTAATCCTTGTTTGATTTTCTACAAATTTTCAGTGTCGCTCACGTTTGTTATATAGCCGTTACCAGAAAGCAAAAATACTCACAAAAATTTTGACTAGAATCAAGTGCGGCTGCTTCACCAATAACGTTACTTCTATCTTGCCGATCGAACAAGTGGAACAGCATAACTTTTTCTTCAAATGAACTACTAGACGATCGTCCCATAATGGTATTGGCAGAAGTTGTTACTGCAGGACTAGGTTCTCTTGGTATCATTCCCTGAGCCATCGAAAATTCGGCATATTCTACATCATTTTCACCTGAACAAAAACCAGAATTTTATTCATAATTTGAGGGCCAAATATATTTATTTTCACTTAGTTTTTATACTGCAATGATTCGAAATTAATAATGTTAACATTAATAAAAGCATCTACAGATGAAAATATATGTGACCCGCTTGTAAATAATACAAAAATAATCAACGCAGCAATATTTCAGTCAACTTATTTATTAATTTTATAAAGAGAAAAAATATGTAAACGAAAATAGATTCACATTTGTGTATATGTAATTGATAAAGATAAAATATGTAATACATTTTTTTTATGAATTAAAGATTTTGCAGGGGTCTTTCCGGGGAAGGCGGTTGATACTCCTTTTCAGCAATTTGATTTCCGTGTTCTGGCTGAACGTTCGTAGTTGCACAGCAAGGTTCACAACACATTTCTCCAATGCCTTAAATTTATTATATTTTCATTAATTTAATCGTAAATAATTAATTTGTCTCACGGAATGTACCCTTTTAACAAAACAAGAAAAAAGTTTCTTTGATTTCGGTATACTGTATATTTAGTATAGACATTGTCTCTTCTTTATTGTAGAAGTGTACAAAAGTTTCAGCACTTCTGTAGCTTCTAATTTTTCATCACTAAAGGTTGGATTATATGCAAAAGTTAAAAGGTACGAGGGGTCGTTTTTATATTCCCGGACTAGACATTTTTCAATTTTAATATAGTTTTTCATTATAGTGTTTTATTATCATACTTGGTAACGACTTTAACAATTTACAAAACAATTGCAGCAGTGTTAGTTCTAATATCTGTCAGTTTGTGTTGTCACGTATCAAAATGCACAAACTTGAATATCGAGCATAAAATTCTTGACAAAACAAGGAAAATCTCCAAAAATTAATTGCGGTAACCAAACCGGGTCATGTATTGAAAACACATCTCCTTCAAGGTACGACCTCGGTCTTGTTTCGAGTGGGTACAAACACGACCTCGGTGCGTCCAAACACGACCTCGGTATGTTACAATCTTTCACCACTTTGTTGATCTTGTAACTAGGCCACTAGGCTAAAGGAGGACACGCTCGGATATATGATCAGATCCTACTAGATCTCGAGACAGAGACACACAGAGTCCGACAGAGACTAGTCCGAGAGAGCGTATCATAGAAACCCTCCTTAAGACTAGTGTCTATTCATTACTATGTTATATTGTTATTGTTGAAATCTTTGTTATGGTGTTATTTAATTATATATCGTTATCCAAACGCTGACCATCTATTATTTATTATATTGGTGAATCTGCGTACCAACGCGGCGATGTGCCCTCCGGGACCAGGTCACATCACATATTTGTGAAGAAATGTTGGCTGTATACGGGGATGATTGTCCTTCAAAGTCGACTATTTGCGAATGGTCAAAATTATTTAAACACGGCCGAGAACCACTGGATGATGATCCCCGTCCAGGTCGGCCTGTAGACGTGATCACCTCCGATGTTATTGAAAAAAAGTGTTTGGTACTGGAGGATGCAAGATTAAAGAAGCAACAATTAGCAGCTTCATTAGGAGTTTCAGAAAGCGCGGTTTTCAGAATTCTACACGAATACCTTGGAATGACAAAAAGTTAGCGCCTGATGGGTTCCGCGAATGCTTTCGCCGTTTCAAATGCGTGTGCGGATGGAGACGTGTGAACAATTTCTGGCGCTTTGTGGAGACGAACCAGGTTTAATTATCAATCGATTTGTCACCGCAGATGAGAACTGAGTCCATCATTCCAGGGGGAAATCATGATCATGAATCATGACGTAGTCGAGTCGATTCGATCGATTGCCCCCTTTACCCCCCCCCCCCGCTTACGTTCCCCGCCGTCTCACATCACGGGAGTTATGATTTAGAATGTTCGCAGTTTTTTGACCGTAAGTGTGCAATATCTTGCGGTAACTGCTTTCCCAAATTTCAAAATATGATTGTAAACTATTATGATGTAACAGTTTGATACTTACATCGGTATACTTTTGTACATGTTCATTGTACATGGTGTCTCTTACCTACGGCTTTACCAGATGGGAAAAGTTGTGTATTAGATTCTATTGCTGAAATAGATATCAACTTTTCTCCTGTATTAGTTAAGGCGTATTCCCGTTGTCGAACAATGAATCTCGACGATTGGGAATAGCAATCAAATCTTATTAATAATAGGCAATAACTTCATTTGTTAAGAGATCCTCAATTAATAATGGCGAACCAGGAAACAACACCACTTCTGAAGCATGTCAAAGTAGCAGAGGAAGCAACAGACATTTGTCAACGGGAATGTCTTCTGAATTTGATAGATTTGAATTGGATGGATCCATTTCAAATACCTCTTCTAATAATGTGTTTGGAAATGACAATTACCCATTGTATGAAGGATCAATATCTGACTGGCAAACGGATTTGCAAGAACTTCTTGATGCCACTGCGGAAGCTATCCAAGGAGATGCAGGATGCGAAAATAGATGTGTCGTCCGAAATTTCATTCGAGAAGTTTGTGGAGCTATTAAAGGAAAAAAATGTATTGATGATGTATTGTCAGACATTACTTCCGAACAAAACAAAAGATATTTTGATAACTGTATACAACAAAAATTTAAAGGAGGGTGCTTCATTTGGGTGTGGCACGAAGACCGCGCCCACATTGTCCATGACTGTTCCTGGAGTGAAGGATACTGTAGTGTAGATGTTCCCGAATATCTGGATTGCCTATCAAACGAAATTCACGCCGAATTAGACGAACCTACGACGTCACAAACCAATATTTATTCAATCTCACAAAATATTCCATATTGTACTATTCAATCGCCGGGCGAAAAAGGATCCCACCTAGTGAAATTGGAATTGTACGAGCTGAAGAATTTACGTCAGATATCGAAGAATCAATGGTGGAGGGAAGCAACTATCAGGAGTAAAAAATAATGGGAACGATTTTTTGGGATTGACAGGGAATACCAACGATTGATTATCTACGCGCAAGGGTAGTACGGTAACAGAAGAGTATTACGCAAGATTAATACATCGCCTAAGAGATTCTATTAAAGCGAAAAGGCACGGAAAACTGACGCAAGGTGTCCAGTTGCTTCACGATAATGCACCAGTCCACAAATCAAGACTTGCAAAAGCTGCCGTTGCCGAATGTGGCTCCACAGAAGTAGACCATCCACCTTATAGTCCAGATCTCGCTCCGTGCGACTATTTTGTTTCTTAATCTCAGAAGAACTCTAAGGGGAACAAAATTTATAGTCGATGACAAACTTATAACGGCCGTTGAAATGTATTTTGCAGACAAACCAAAGGAATTTTTTTATAATGGATTGGAGATGTTATTAAAACGATGTAATACTTGTATACAAAAGCAAGGGGGCTATATTGAAAAATAAATTTTTATTGCTGTTCGAAACTTTTTTTTCATGCCTAGTCCGGTAATATGAAAACGACCCCTCGTATGTCAACAAAATTATAAGTTTTCTGGGTTTATTTAATGTTTTTGAATACAATAAAACAATTAAAAAAGGCATATTTTGCATATTTTACTACTTGATGCATATTTAATATAATACTGCATATTTTCTTCAAACTACAAATTTCCAACCAAAAATTCCAGTAATCGGCTAGTTTAAAATTAACAGTCCAAAAATAACTGGCTATGGGAAATATCAGAGTTTTAAATGTTCTGGGAAAGCTAGTTAAAACACTTTACGACATTTTGTTGCATATAAAATTGAAATAAATATAGGAAAACGCACGGAGAAATCCTCTTTCGTCATTAAAATCTATGACGTAATAATTATAGTACATTATATTAGCCTTGTTCGACTTATAAAAATTTACGGTGAAGTTTATAGGTTATATTTATATCTAAATTGACTAAATTTATATCTAAATTGACTAAATTTTCTAAAGGCAAATTAAGTACATTCTCATTAAAGAAAATAAGTAACAAACTAATGTATTTTGTGACTACAAGTAAATAAAGCTACACTCAGCGGCAGAATTAACCGCTCACCCTATGTTTTGTTATTTTGTTGGAAATTTTCGTCAATTTTCGACATTAACTAATATCACATGACACTTTGAGAGTAAATAATTAAGTTTAACTGTTATTGTCTGTGTATTACTGCCATTCGAACGCTCATTAGTAATTTGGTTCAAATTTGACTTGCTTAGTGTTAGTGCATAGGTGTAAGTTAAGTTCAAAAACATTTTTAATTCGAAACAATGCCATTGAACGCAAACTCCGTAGCCAAAGCTGTGGTTCTATTCGATGAAGGTTACAGTTAACGTCGTATTGCTGGAATACTCGGTACTGCCCGTGGGATAGTCAGAGATGCCATCGGGCGCTTTCTGGAGGCGGATTCTTACACCAGAAGGCCTGGTCTGGGTCGCCATCGCTGCATTTCCGCGAGGGACGATCGTTTTGTTGTAAGCACGAGATCGGTTTTGTACCGCCGTTGAAGCCCGTAATCGTCTTGCTGAGGTTACAAATGTGGACATGAGCGAGCGAACTGTAAGAAGGTTGGCAGAAAATAATCTTTCAGCGAGACGCCCTTACCGAGCCCCACAACTTCGCCCGCATCACAAAACAGCTAGACTCCGTTTTGCGCGGGAATACAGTACGTGGAATACACAGTACAACATTTTTCAGGTCATTGATTTGGGACTCAATTCTGAGAATTGCACGTGAAAGTAGCCCAACAAAGAAGAACTTCTGCATCATTCGTTTTGTCAAGTTGACTGCATTAATAATTTAATGGCTGTGGAATAAACACTTCCAGGAATTATTAAATCCAGGAAATGAGAGCAAAATGTCAGAACTGGAACCCACAGAAGACGAAGAATGTAAAGAATACGAGGAGTCGGAAATAGGAAAGAAGAAAGTAGATGAAATGTTAAAGAAACTAAAAAGAGGAAAAGCAGTCGGATATGACCAAATCACGAATGAAATGGTTATAGGGCTTGGAGAAAAAGGGATAGAGATATTAACTAGAATAATTAATATGGCATGGAATACTGGTGAAGTACCGGAGGATTGGAAGGTGGGGGTTATTGTGCCAATATTTAAGAAAGGAGACTACATGAATTGTGCTAATTATAGAGGTATAACTCTAGTCAGTGTCGTAGCAAAATTATATGAAAGAATTTTAGATGAAAAATGAAGGGAAAAAATCGAACAACAACTAGAAGAACCTCAGAGTGGATTTCGCAAAGGCAGAAGCACACAAGACCATACATTTGCAATTAACCAATTAATGGAGAAGATCAACAGAAGGAGAGAAGTTTGCTTGGCGTTTCTGGAATTGGATAAAGCATTTGATAGAATACCGAGAAAAATGGTATGGGAAAGTCTTAGGAAAAGAGGAGTGAGCAAAAAATTGCGAGTAGCAATTGAAAGCCTGTATAGAGGAAATAGAAATTATGTTAGAACAGATAATATGGAGTCAGAGGAATTTAGGGTAGAAGAAGGGTTAAAACAAGGAGGTGTCCTCAGTCCCACACTATTTATAGTAATAATGGATGACATACTAAAAGAAATAAGCACTAAAACCAAGAAAGTGAATATTGGATATAGAAATTTAAGGCCTGTAAAGCTGGGAGAATGCGCTTTTGCAGACGACATTATGATCTGTGCAGAAGGAGAAAAGCAGTTACAAGATAATTTGGAAATGTGGGAAGAAGAATTAAATAAGAGAAAAATGAAAATTAACACACAAAAGTCCAAAATAATGAGCATAGGAAAGCAACAAAGAATAAATGTAAGGATAGGAACAAAGAAATTGGAACAAGTGGAACGTTACAAATATTTAGGAATAATGATATAAAGTGATGGAAAAATGGATGAGGAAATAACAGAAAGGATAAATAATGCATCAAAAGTGTATCACACCCTGAGTAACGCCTTCATAGGAAAGAAAGAAATTAGTCGGAAAACAAAAATTACAGTGTACCAAACTATATACAGACCAATACTCACCTATGGCAGCGAAAGTTGGGTCCTAAACAAAAGGATGACAAGCAGAGTCCAATTCATGGAAATGAAGTATCTAAGACGAATTAATGGAGTAACAAGAAAGGATAAAATAAGAAATGAGTTAATAAGACAGGAATTAAATGTAAAATCAATCATTGAAACAATTGAACAAAATCAACTGAGATGGTTCGGACACCTAGTAAGAATGAACGAGAAAAGACCAACAAAAAACAATTGGCAAGCTAGAACAAACGGGAAAAGAGACAGAGGCAGGCCAAGGAAAACGTGGAATATGGCGATAGCAGAAATACTGAAGGGGAGAAACAAAGAATTTGGAGAAGCTATGAAGGAAGCCAGTGACCGGGAGAAGTGGAAGAAATTCATACATTAGAGAAAGTAAACCTTTACACCTTAGGGTAGAAAAGGTCTTGATTATAACGCGATATCATAAAGTTTCTGGGTCAACGGTGGCCATGGGGTGAAAAACGTCTGTCTTAATTTATATCGTCCTTTTGAGAAAAATCTGATAAAATTTTCAGGTTATGTGTCATACTGACATTAAGATTAATATATTGACAAATTTTAACGTCAGCATGACACTTAACCTGAAAATTTTATCAGATTTTTCTCAAAAGGATGATATAAATTAAGACAGACGTTTTTCACCCCATGGCCACCGTTGACCCAGAAACTTTATGATATCGCGGTATATATATATATACATATATATATATATATATATATATATATATATATATATATATATATATATATATATATATGTGGAATAAACAACCCTTTTGTTCAGAGTGAATTACATTTTAAAACCAGAAGAACATTGAATATTTCAATATGGATAATAACAAGTGCCCAAAATTGGATTATTTTTGTTACGTTTGTGGTCATATCGTCCCAAAAATAGGCAAACAGGATCGAAAAAACTTGTTTACTGAGGAATTTAAAACAGCGTATTGTCATTATTTTGATGAAACAGATTTAAGTGGAGCAAATTTTACGCCGAACACAGTGTGCAAAAGTTGTTATAATACCCTTATAATGTGGATACATGGAAAAGGTGTACAGTTTTCTTTTATGAAGCCAGTAATTTGGGTGCAAGACCTAACTAGACATGATGAATCCAGGTGCTACTCATGCATAAATTCCGGTTATGGATTGAACAAAAAAAAATTGAAAACAAAAGTATACATTCCCGCTTTTACTGCGACACTTCCAGTACAACGCGCTGCTGTTACCGATCCACCTAAACCTCCGAGTCTGGATACTGTGTCCCTGCAAGCCGAAACCGTTTTCACCAATCAGACCAATGTGAATGATGCAGATTGGACACCCGATATTGAAAATAATGCACCACAACCGGTAACACAAATCGAAATGGATTACATTGTGGCTAAGATGGGACTATCACAAAAAAATTCAGAATTTTTGACATCTTTTTTGAAGCGTAAAAAACTGACAGAGCAAAATGTCAGCGCAACATCATACCGAAAACGCCAAGCTGATTTTCAGAAATTTTATTTCGTTGACGAAGCAAATACGTTCACTTACTGCCATGATATCCCAGGTTTAGTGAAAAATATGGGAATGGATTATATCGCTGGCGACTTGCGTTTATTCATCGACGGTTCAGTTTCAAGTTTGAAGGCTGTGCTGTTGCACAAAACAAACAAAAAACCGTCCATTCCATAGGGATTCAGCACAACTATGAAGGAAACGTATGAAACATTGGGCGAAATTTTAGAGAAAATCAAATACAATGTACACAAATGGAAGATTTGTTGTGATCTAAAGGTTGTCAACATAATACAAGGCATTATATTAGAGGGCGGTTTTCCAAAATACCTCTGCTTTCTTTGTAATTGGGATTCGCGATACACAGGGAATCAATATCAATGTAAAGATTGGAAAGCAAGAACTCCCGAGCTCGAGAAACAATTAAAATTACGTAATGAACCTTTGATAAAGGATGTAGATGATATTTTGTTGCCATCGCTCCACATGAAATTAGGAATAGCTGGGAAATTCGTTGAAGTGGTAGTCAAAGATATTGAGGACGCCTATGACTGTTTGAAATCCATCTTTCCAAAACTCAGTGAAGCTAAAATTAGAAAAGGTACGTATCGTTGTCTGTATTTAAATATTGTCATATCTAAATTTGTTCACTTCGATATATTCGCATTATAATTACCAATAATTTTTTCGCAACAATTTTTTTTTTAATTTCAAACAGGTACTCTGAATGGACCGGATATATGAAAATTAATGAAAAGCGAATCTTTCACAAATATGCTTTCGAACCATTATAACCACCTATGTGCATGGGATGCATTGAAACAAGTCATTGAAGGCGTTTTAGGAAAGAACCGTGTACAGCGAGATGACATACAGACACGAGTGGACAAGCTGCTGTATTATTTTGAAAAAATCAATGCATCCATGACGTTAAAATTACATTTCATGCATTTCCACCTTGATACCTTTTTGGCACAATTACCTCAGGAATAGGACGAACAAAGAGAGAGGTTCCACCAAGTGATCATGCCAATGGAAAAGCGATTCTAAGGCAAAAAATTAGATGCATTGCTTGCGGAGGTTTGTTGGTGGAGTTCTAAAATTATGCAGTTTGAAGATGAAAGCACCGTAGATGAAGATGACACCGAAATTGGTGGACACACTGAAGAAAACATGCCCTTGAATATTAAGTCTAACTCGGATGATGATGTAGACTCAGAACATGAATATGAACAACCTACGAAGAAAACAAGATTATCAGAACCAAAAGCGTCAATTTCAACTAGGATGGATATTGACAATAATTGAAAATGTTCTAAATTTTGTTTCCATGCATAGATAACAAATAAAAATCTCATATATATCTCAAAACAGCATATTTGTGGATTTGTAATCCAGTTATTGAGCAAAAAAGGTGAAAATGGGGAAAGAATGGGCATTTTTGCGATTTTTAAGGCACTGGATGCACTTTTTTCGAGTAGGTTTGTTCCGCTTTTTTTTTCTCCAATTCAATATCTACAAGTTTGCTTCAGACACAAAAGAGATATTCCGTACGGTATACCGAAATATAACCGTGTTAAAATATAGAAAAAGTGATCAAAATCCACCTTGAGCAAAAAAATTCGTATGGCCATTAAATTATTAATGCAGCCAACTTGACAAAACGAATGATGCAGAACTTCTTCTTTTTGGGGCTACGTTCACGTGCAATTCTCAGAATTGAGTCCCAAAAACATGTGTTGTACTGTGATATGATTCAGTGGAAGAATGTTTTATTCCCCGACAAGAACAGAATTGCTTTAAGAAATCCCGATGGCCGCCAGTGAATAACCAGTCTGATATTAAAAAGCAAACGAAGCGATATTTACTACGTTTTATTTTTTATAAAGGTCGCTAGACTGCGTGTTTGAAATTGATAATCAGCGACTTCTTCTACTTTATCACTAACCCACCTCAACACAATGTGTACTGTCTAACATAAAAACGTTGACTTTTCCTCAAAAATCAACACAATTAAAAAAAGATTTTTTGCGGATAATGAAATGTTAGACGTACATATACATACTGTTTATATTATGTCAACAAATGAACCAGCCTGTATATATATTTTGTGTGTAATTCATCGTAATTAGTAGAAATAAACTATGTACAGTGTAATAAGTGCGTGTTAAATGTTAATTGAAAACTATTTTATGTGTGTTCAATAAATACCTTGTATGTCGACGTTTCGTGTTTCTTTTTTTAAACCTGGGCCACAGACAATTAAACTAAATCACTAGCAAAGAATCACGAACACGATTGTTAATGAAAGCACTAAGAATCCCGTAACTGATTAGAGATTTTCCGAATATTTGAAGTTTATTTGACAAGTTTACTCCTGCCACCGTGGAGTAAAATTGAAGTTGTCAGAGTAGCAGGTAAGGTTGCATATGCAACCGGCGTTAGCCAATTTTGTTGTAATTAAGAATTAAATATCCGTAATTAAATCGTCTTAATTACCATTCCGTGGCTGAACACTATTACAATAGGACTTACAATCACTTCAAGTAATCAAACCTAATCTAAGCTCCTGAGGGGAAAACAGACATAACTAATTAATATATTCAGTTATCGTTCCGACATTTTTATAGTCCCTGTCCCGGAACGTATTGAATGCACTGTGTAAGTAGTAGTTATTTTAAATTTGATACCAAAACGATTCTGTAGAAATTCTTGAAATAAATCACAATTTCCTTACCTGACATAGTTTCGTCATCCACATCATTCTCATCATTTGAACTATCTCCAACTATAATCAAATTCGTTTCTTGATGATCGTCTTCCAGAAAATTCTCAGGTTCACTTAAGTCCTAGACAGAAACAAAAATCAAAATCAAAATAAATTTTGAAATACATTTCAACTCACGTCTGTTTCACTGCTATTACTACTAATAGTCAATGTTGTTGTTGTATTCAATAAATTAGGCGTGCTCAATGATACTCCCAAACTTAACAATCTTGGTGTCTCGACGAGACCATCGCCGCTCTGTAGACCGCTTGCATGGTCAGTGCCTGGAGTTTTTTCGTTGTGAATTTGGGTCTGAATGGAAGATGCTGAAGATGCACTACTGCAACTGCCATCATTATTCGATTTTTTAGCATTAGAATTGATAGGTATTTCACCATGACTAGTGCTTCTACCACTAGATCTAAAACATTATTAAAAGTACTAAATATAAAATTAATTAAAACCAATTTGATTAAATATACCTCGGACTATTTGTAGGTGTTAATAGTGTCTTACTAATCAAGTATTTGGCAGGTATTCCCATTATTTTCTTCGGTGAAACATTTTGCGAACTAGAGGCAGATCTTAATTCCGCAGGATCCATTGGCATAGGTGCCGTTATAGTGGGAATGCTATATAAACTTTTAACACCCGCAATCGCACTGGCTTCAGTCATATGACAACTTGCACCTAGAGACGCAGCAACGGCGTTTCTCGATATTTCAGCAGCCAAGCGCTAAATTATAAAATGAATACGTTATTAAATTTTGCTACATTCCTTGGTCATGAATACTACCTCCTTAGATTCATTAATTTGAGAAATATATTGATTTTGCAGCGCTTGTAATTGATTAATGTACCACTGTTGATCACGGCAACGTTGATAAAATGTAGGAGCTCGCACTTGAAATCTAGATGATAAAATAAGTTTATAGTTTATTTACGATTACAGACAAGACAGGTCATAAATATACGTAATAATCATGTCACACAGTGTTGCTAAGTTTTGCTTATATTTTAGGTTATGGTTCATAAATTCAAGCGACAGAAAACAACATGATGAAAGCAACATGAATATTGACAGTCGCGTCGTATAACACTCTGACAATGTCGTGAAGGGTAATATTTCCTAAATGCAGGCAATAACTGAACCCGTATGTTAAGAAGTTAAGATTTTTAAGTTTTATTACGCTTGATATTGACTATAGAACATAGAACATAGGCATCATACGATCAAAGACGATTCAACATAGTTGTGGGGGTAGATTAGCAAACAGAAGTTGCATTTTGGTATTCGATTCACAGTTGTTTAAGGATATTGTTGTTACCTTTATATCATTGGCAATAATTACCAGAGAACGGATGCAATTTCCATAAAACGCAATCGGCAATTGGAATTGTGTATAACGTCGCTCAGTACATCCCGGCGTAATTCAATGAAGTATTTGTTTGACTTACTCGGCCGCCTGGTCTCGCAGCGATAACAATGGACAACCCAGCTATTGTATTCGGAGAATATAGTGTTTTCAGTGGTGTCGTGTACGTAGATAATATAAATAAGTTTATCGTATTTCGTAAGAGAAATAGCACGTACATTCCTTTTCTTTTCATTTAAGCAACATCTTCCAATTATTTTCACGTAAGTGTGCATAAAATTTCGTTATTTAATTTCGTTTATTTGGATCTAGAATATTCTTACTTTTTCAGACAATGGAAGAGCGTCGAGAATGGCATCGTGAAACAATGGCGAGTTGGATTGAGGGCCATACTGATTGTATGTACATTGCCAGTGATTCCGAAATTCATTGTGAAGTGTGTGAAACGTTATTGAAAAATTGCAATAAATCAACCGTAAAACGTCACGTAGGATCGTTAAAGCACGAAAAAAAATTGAACCCGTTGGAATCTGACAATTTTAACGAAGAACTCTGTGAAACTTTTATGGCAGCTAATATTCCATTATTTAAATTGAACAATCCAATTTTGAAGACATTTCTGAAAAAATATACTGGTCGAAATGTTCCTGACGAATCAACTTTACGCAAATATTATGTTTCTAGGTGCTATACGAGAACAGTAGAACGCATTAGAAGCCATCTTTTAAATCAATACATATGGATAAGCGCCGACGAAACGGTGGATATGTTAGGACGCTGTGTGGTAAATGTTGTAGCTGGTGTACTACATCCAACTATTCCCTATAACTCATATGTAATAGCAACAAGTGTTATAAATAGAGGTGATGCGGAAACAGAAAAAATGCTTCATTCGGACGCCACGTACAAAGAAAAAATACTTTTATTTGTCAGTGATAGTGCTGCGTATATGTTAAAAACAGGCAGACTATTGAAGAAAACATACCCTAATATGCTGCATATTACTTGTGTAGCACATGCTCTCCACAGAATCTGTGAATATATCAGAGACACTTTTCCGGAAGTTGATAGACTTCTATCAGCTTTTAAAAAAGTTTTCAGAAAAGCACCATTCAGAGTAGCTCTTTTCAGGGAAAAATTTCCATCTCTGTCACTGCCTCCCACTCCAGTAATAACTAGATGGGGAACATGGCTGGAAGCTACTAGTTATTATGCTGAGAATTTCGATAGTCTAAAACATTTCGTAACGCTGCTAAAGGAGGATGCTAGAAGTATTGGTGAGTGCAAGGAACTCATACAAATCTCAAATTTAAAAAATCAGTTGTTCTTTCTTCACGAACACTTTGGAAAATTGCCAAAACTAATCACTTATTTTGAAAATCGAAATCTCAAATTAAATGACGGATTAACCACATTAGATGTGGCTGTTAATAATTTGAAAAATTCCAAGTGACTTCGGATGTGGCCTTCGGCAAAAGTTTGAAGCAATTCTTAATAGAAATCCAGATTTAATTACATTGCAGCAATTATGTATGGAGACAATTCCACAAAATCTAACGGCTAAATATGAAGAAATAAAAGAATATTTCCAGTATGCACTTATAACCAGTTGCGATGTAGAAAGGACGTTTTCTATTTATAAGGATGTACTTAATTCAAAGAGAACAAAATTGACAGAATCATGTAACCATAGTAATTTACTATGGTTACATGATATAACCATGGTTATACCGCAAACATCCTCAGCTCTAATAATTATATATTGAGGAAAAAAAACGATAATAAAATTATACAATTAGGAATGTTCTGTGCCTGGTATTTGCAATGTGTATGAAATATTTCTCAAAGACCATCATAAATTACATAATAAGAGAAAAATGCAATCGAAATGGAAGTCTTACCAAAATTCTATTTACAGATGATAAGACATTTGGTTTACAAATATTGGTTGCTGATTGATACTGATCTGAATCAAACCACAATCGCTGCTTATAGTGTAGAAATCCGCCAACTTCGTATCAAGTCTATGTTCTTATTTAAGGCTACGCTTACTGTATACAGTGTGTGTAGAAATTAAGAGAAAACAATTTCATGGAAGCAATAAAGGTTTGGTGGTATGGTGGGGCTGAAACAGGTAGAAAGACAGCATTAATACGCAATGTACTGTCGCGGCATTTGAAAATCAGACACTTAATTTGTTTGATTAAAATATAGGTTTTTAACAGTAGATATGCGCATCTTTTGCATCTTTTTACAGATCTATCAGTGTCATACTCAGGTTTGCCAAAATATAAATCTAATATGCCGCAGTTGTTTGCCGTGGTGTTCTTGAAGTCCAGATATGAACCCCACCGAGAACGTGTAGGGATATATTGTTAAGACGATGAGCAGGAGTAACTTTCGGTCAGTAAATCTCCAAGTATTATCTAACAAGATCGAGGATATTTGGGAATGATCTGTCACCAGAATTTATACATAATGTCATAACATCTATTCCTAGACGTCTATAAATGGTGCTGAAATAAATTATTAAAAATTAAAACCAAATATTTGTAGTTCTCTGATTAATAAATTCTTCTTTTTCGTTTATTCACTCAGCAACATAATTTTGCGTGAGAGGTTACAGATAAATGTCACTATGTTGTCATCTACACAATTCAATTATACAAAAACCGAACTACAATGCTTAATTATAGTGAAAATAAATATATACTCCTCCGGATTTCAAATGCCGCGATAGTACATTAGAATCCAGTACTGTATCAAATGTTTTTCTTTTCGTTAATGAAAAAAAAGACTGGATTTGGACAGTGTTTGGAAGATTTATAACTCGAAGACAATAATGCAAAATAAAATAGACAAATTTAGAAAATATCAGAACAGAAATCAGACCAGAGATAAATATAGCTAAAACTAAAATGTCGTCAATCAATAGAAACAATGAAGAAAAAGTAAAGATAAATAATACAGAAATTGAGACAATACACGAATTCACTTATCTAAGTAGTGGGCTCGGTGCGTAAAGAATTGCCAAGAAGGCTTTTGAAATAAAATATGGACGGCACAGATAGCATACGATATGCTACGTAAAGTAAGGATGTCAAAACAATTATTTCAGTCTTTGAAGGATATTGGGAATTTATGGGCCAAGATCATTACAAATGAATACCTATGGCGCTGCTCTCCTCAAGGGAAAATAGAAATAACAATCAGTAACATGAAGTGGATTGGAGATTCAGTGAAGATGAAAAACCGGGCAATTACTCAACAAAGCTTGGAATACAATGTGTAACGGGAATGCGTGTTCCTACGTGAGCTCAGTAGTCACAAAAAGGTGACATTAGCCTGGATACCAGAGCACGAGGGTTATATGTCTAACTTCGCACTCTATTAATACTCTGATAATCACAACCAAAAATCACTAAATGGATGCACAACAATATCGGATGAGATCGAATTAATATTGTATTCACGGATAAAGAAAGCATCTTCCAATACATGGGTGCCTAAAAAGAAATTCTGATCCTTATGTAATCATCCTAATTTCGAATACCATATTAAACCCATTATCTCCCACTATACTCATATGGGGACAGCAAACAAAAGTGCATTGTAACGCCCCCTCTTAAGAAATAGCCCAGGTTAACCACTGAAATGTGTTGATTTTTGTCATTTTCTTCCTAATTTCCGATGTAGAAATTTGTGTGTTCGCGCATGGCAACGAGAGACGCCATTTTGTAACAAAGATCACACACTTGTTTACGAGCGCGATACATGATCTCACTAATCGTCTCATAAAATTTAAATTCTATTAGTTACCAGTGTTTATTATACTGAAACCTGTTGCTCCGAGTGTAACGTTGTGTATTTTATATAAATTTTCGAAAAATTTTGCAAAATTGAGAGTTAGGTAAGTAATATATATAGATGTCCTCATTTGGTGACACTGGGCGGAAGTAGTCCATGTAAAACACCTATATTATAATTTTGTGGTAATATAACCTTTTCGCTTTAGTTTGTTATGGAGGCAGAAAATTTTGCAGAAATACCTTCACGAAAGTTTTATGGAAGGCAGTATCGTCATTTAAGTACTGCTGTAGAAGACGTTGCCACAGCGAGTGGTCAACATGAAATAGATATTGTTGTTATACCGCCTGATGTGGACCCACACACTGATGAAGAGGACTTGGATGATAACGAGTTACTAGTACAGGACAATATATTTCCAACTGACATAGCCGGTGAAATTGAGTTACAACATATAAATAGCAGTGATGAAGAGATAAGTGACGACGAAGATAACTTTCCACTATCAGTATGGCGAGAAAATTTGCTAAAATCACAAAGGGCCAAAATTAGAATATCTCCAACCTGGACAAAAGAATTTGTGGATACCAGTATGCGGACAACTTCGGGTTGTGCTGACCGTTTAGATATATTAAAAAATGAGCTCGGAAATTGTAATCCAGTTGAGATATTTGAAAAATTATTCGACGACGAAATATTTGATCATTTGGTGCAGCAAACAAATTTGTATGCGGCACAAAAAAATAGACATGACTTCTTTGTGTCAAGAGATGACTTGAAACTATTTGTGGGGATTTTACTACTAACTGGCTACCATAAACTACCAAGTGAACGTAATTACTGGAGTCTTGATGAAGATCTTGGGGTCTCTGCTCTCTCAAAAACTATGTCACGGAACAATTTTCAGGAGATCAAAAAGTACATATATACATTTAGCAGATAATGATAACCTAAACGTTCAGGACAAAATGACTAAATTGCGACCGCTAATGAGACTTTTTAATCAAAAATTTCAACAGTGGGGTATATTTCATGAAAACCTGTCAATCGACGAAGTCATGGTAAAGTTTTATGGTAGACATTCTAGTAAGCAGTACATAAAAGGCAAGCCAGTGCGCTTTGGCTACAAAAACTGGATGTTATGCAGTTCCACAGGATACTGCTATGCTTTCGATACTTACTGTGGTGCTAAAGACAATCCTCAAACTCATCAGGTAAGCAATCTACCCTTGGGATCAAGAGTAGTTCTTGACCTTTTGAAAGTTGTTGCAGTACCTTCTGACCATGTCATTTTCTTTGATAACTATTTTAGTAGTCATGCTTTGCTAAAAATGCTGAAGGATCTAGGTTATCGTGCTACCGGAACCATAAGGGAAAATCGAACTAAAAAATGCCCAATGACAACAGCAAAATTATTTAAGAAGCAGAAGAGAGGTTATTTTGAACACTTTTATGACAAGACAACAATACTGTTTCTATGGTTACAAACTACGATACACTAGATCCTATTGGTAAAGTCAAACGCTGGTCGTCGGCGGCTAAACAAAAAGTAGACGTGCGACAGCCAAATATTTTCAAAACTTACAACAAATCTATGGGGGGAGTTGATTTGCACGACCAGGCAGTAACCAACTATAGAGTTTCTATTCGCGGCAAAAAGTGGTGGTGGGTACTTTTTACCAATATGCTAAACATGGCTCTGGTCAATACCTGGAGGCTTTATCAATTAGTAAGTGATAATTCAATATCATTGCTCGAGTTTGACAGGATGATAGTTCGCCATTATTTAGCATGTAATCAAAACTTGACAAAATCGAAAAGGCGACCTATAGGTTACGTACCACCAAGTGTAAGAAGTGATGAAGGTGGTTATTTTCCAAAAAAACTGGACCAGCAGCTACGGTGTACCCATTGTCACAAGAAAGCTAGGTGGAGCTGCTCAAAATGTAGAGTGACTCTTTGCATAGAACGGGAGTGTTTCAGAATTTATCATTGCTAAATCAGTTACTTATTGCAGAGATTTCTTTTATACTGCTTTAGTTTCTTTAATTTTAATAGTATTTTGTATTCTTTTTAAATAAATCAATATCACTTTACGAGTTTTTCTTTTTCTTACACTTTATCCCATCGTCCCCATTCAGGGACATATACAGTTCATAAAGTATAAGTTTTCAGTTCGTACTGCCCAAGTGTGAACCGCAAATTGTACTTTATCTCTTTCTAACACACATGAACGCGCGCTGTAATACTACAGACGTTTGTCATTTTGAGTTAAGACGTACGTCTTTGAAATATTATATTAAATAAAAAGGATAGGTTGTCTAGGAGATAGTCTTATGATATTCGACTTGTCAAATTATTTCAATATTGTTGTTTATTGACTTTGTTTCCGGTATTCTGACTTCTAGGTTAAGCATTCTTCCAATTTGAATATTTAGTTTATCAAAAATTACAAAATCTTGTTTTTTGAGAACAATACTGATAATAAATAGTAATATCAATTAATGGCAATAAGTACGTACGAAATTGTTTGATTATTACTTTGACATTTCTAACCTATTTATTTTACAGAATATTTCTTAGATGCCAAGTAAACCTCTTGGTTCTCAAGCGAAACAGGTTGTATTAAATCTTACAGCCTATTAACGGGTAAAGGAGAATGGTGGACCATTTATGTCCATCGACCGCGTTCATGAGGTAATTGACATAATCAGCTAGATAAGGCGGTATTATGAAATAAGATTTATTTTAGAGGGTAGCAGAAGCCCTTAATATTTCTAGTAGAACGGTCTACACTATTAAACATCGTAACATTCAGAATCCAGTTTTATCGTCTCCTAGCAAAAAAAGGTCTTGTAAGAAGCCAAAAACTAAGGACTTAGCAGAAGCAACTAAAATGGAAGTTTGAAATACTGTTTATGACATGTATAAAGAAAGTATGTTTTTAATATATTGTAAATATTTATTACATGTTAAAATTTTTCAGAAAAACATCTTACCTTAAAAAACTTAAGCATTGTTTTGGCTATGAAAGAATTTCTTCATAAAACTACTTTAGCAATATTGCTTAAAGATATTGGTTTTAAATATAAGAAAGAGTGTAACAGGAGAGTGCTCACAGAGAAATTAAATATAGTCTGAATGAGAAATGTATTTTTAAGGGAATATATGAATAACTTAAATTCAACTTTACGTCAGGTTATGTCCCTTGATGAAATTTGAATCTTTTCGAAAGAGAATAGAATGAAATCCTGGCAAAATGATAATATAAAAAGTGTTAGGAAACCCAAAGACTATGTTGGTAAACGGTTTATTATTATACATATTGGCACAGAAAATGGCTTCATTAAAGGAGTTAGTCTGATTTTTCCATCAAAAACAATCACTGGTGATTACCATGGAGAAATGAATTGTGACTCCTTTAAGCAATGGGTAAATGATCAGCGTATACCAAATCTTGAGGTACCATCACTTATAATAATAGATAATGCTCCTTATCATAGCGCTAGTCAAAATAAACAACCAAATACCTCCTCAAAAAAACAGAAATTATGGAATGGTTGAGAAAAACAGATAGAAGCTATTCACCTGCAATGACTATGAATGAATTAATTCAATTAGTAAAATATCATAAAGAAGAGAAGATATTTATTATAGGTGAAATAATGTGAGAGTGGACATGAAGTTTTAAGATTACCTCAGTACCATTGTGACTTGAACGCAATTGAAATGATTTGGACTAAGGTTAAAAACTATTATAATTCAAATATTGGAAGAAATGGTTATTCAGATGAAAGAGTTAAAGAAATGTGGAATGAAGCTTTGCAACAGTGTGATGAAATTTCTTGATAGGGCTGAGATTGCTCCAATAATAATGTAAATGACTCAAGTTTTGAGTCAGAATCGAAAATTGACTAGTTTTCATTCATTTTTGTAATATATACTCCATTCACATTAAAAATAACATACCTTTTACAAATAATACAAGAAATATTTTTGAGGTTTTATTTGGATGAAACAGGGAAGTTTACTTCTATAAAAGTTCACTAAACATTAATAAGCAGGTAACTATCTTATTACTTTAATACTGCCATAAAAACCATCAATGTTTATCATTTGCATGCACATAATATAAAGCAGCGAAGAAATTAGTGCCACTGGTTCAACGAAACATTACATGATAAAGATCTCGTGGCAAAGTTTTACATGAATGAAGGCTGTTTTTTTCGTATTGGTGGTGTAGTTTGTTTTTTTTTATCGGTAGTGTACTAACCTGCAAAATTATCAAATGTAGTTATCAGAAAATCCTCATGTGTTTGTTAAATATTATCTTCATCTAATAAAGGATAATATGGATTTGGATTGTATTATTATACCATTATTTTCTTAAGAAACAATAAAATATTAAATGTAGACAATATAAATGTTTCTTTTATGTATAATTTTATAAATGTAATTTGACAACATATACTTACAACTTTCAAAAGGTTTTAATTCTTTTTGAAAGAGTTACGAACATAACTTTTACATTCTTTTCCAATATATTTAAATTTATTTAAAATATAAACAATATATAAGTTAAGTAGAAATCTAAATTATTCATCAAATTAATACATTCCCAATCTTCTTAACCCTTAAATAGTGCAAGAAAATGATTTTGGTAGGTATGTCATTCTTAATAATGCAAACATTTTTAACACTAAAGATCTTTTCAATACCTATGCATTTCACTATTGATATCTGACTTGAAATATTTCTTTTTAAATAAATTTTTGATCGAATAGTTTCGTGAGTTTATAATTATAAATGACATTTAAAATAATTTGTTCAAATATTAAAGTAATAATTTCGGCATAGTTTTCTTGGATAGAATATATTTATACAGAACTAGAAAAGAAACAATACTTTTGAACTATTAATGTTCCCACTTTACTCATTATTATTATTTTGACATGTAGGTTATGTATATGCTTTCTTTGGTTATATTGCAAGTAACATACTAAAATTTTGACAATATTGAAACATGACGTTTATATTTTATGATGACAAACGGTTGTTTCCGCGATTGAATACTGACTTAATTTGACTCTGCAGTACTGATTTGAATCATATGCTTCGAATTTGACCTTGAACTGAAAACTTATACTTTATGAACTATATATATATATATGTTCTATACCTTTAGTTTTAGAGTGTGACTTAGATTTACTTTTTTCCTTCTAATAGTGCCCCTAATAGAAAGCAATTAAAAAAAGTGCTTTTTTTTCAAAAAAATTTCTAGGGTTTTAATGGGTTAACCTTAAAATCTGAGGATGTTTCAATTTACGAGGATTTGAATCGTTATTTACTTTTACTCAGAATTTAGATTCATAGAAAATAATTAAATTTTATCAAATGGGGCTTGCTACAATTGGTATGTAAGATAATGATTCAAAGTACGGCATTCGATTGATGTGGAAAAGTGTGTATTGACCCCATTTCGTCGCCAGATGCAAATTTAATCGAGAAATTATATTACCACGGATTCGCGTAAAATGGGCAAAACACTGCGCGTAAACAATGGGCACGTATGTACTTGTTCGCTAAATGTATTATGTACTGTAATAGTAGTAAGATGAGTAAGAATGAGTATACTAAAACAAAATACTGCTTACCTTAATACCAATGTATCTAATGTAACGTTTAAATATCCTTCACTAGCTAGCAGGTCCAGCCTAAAGAACCTATTATAACCCCAGCATTCGCCCACTTCAAAATCGGATGCGAATTCCCTAACGATGTTCTTGGAGCTATCGCGACTGGCTTGATGTATCATTTCTACGCGATATTCATACTTTGATGTTTCAGGATATCCAGCGCTTAATTCGAGGAAAACAGATAAATAGTTGCCTCTGACTACACCATTACCATCTGGATACACTTTCAATCTCCAACATAAACCATTACAGTGCAAAGGGGTCGAGTAGACGGGATCGGCTTTTCTTTGTAGTTGGGAAAACCCGTGCATTACGAAAGTGCTACTATCGTAGTTTGGCACAATTTCACTAAAATAATAATAATAATAATAATAATAAGAAGAAAATCGTCATATTCAGTTCAGTATATTTGAGACAACATAAATAATGGCCCATATATTGCAATGATATGTAATTTTGTTCAAGTAATTAGTCATGTCTAAAGACCGCAATTCTCGGTCGGCTCACAGAGGTGTGGGCAAGCAAAAGGTTTAGGAGACGCATTTTACCAGCGCTTCGCGGACTTTATATGCTTAGTACATGAATACATGAACAGCTATCGTATTTCTAGACGTATTTACGAATACATGTAGGTATTATTTGAACGGGAAGCTTTTTTTCTAAATAAAGCTTATATTTCAGTAACACCAACGCATTGACAACACTGCTTGCCTACCTAAGTGCCGGTCTTTAGTCATGTCTCATCCTTGGTAGTGAACACATGTCAATTATCTAAAATTGAATGCCTTTGATAATTTTATATATTTTTTTATATAAATATTAGTCTTCATTTCATATTATAAGAGTGATTCAAAAAGTAGAGTATCAAGAGTTCTTCTAATGGACAAACTTTATTCCCTAGACAGTACAACACACTAGTATGGCATTGGTACATATTACTTTTCGACATAGTCACCACGGTTGTTCAAATATTTATTCCAATGGTACATCAAGGCATCAATGCCAACAGAAATAATTTGCGTCGAGTCCGCGAGACCATCTCACGACGGTTTGCTGAACTTTGGTATCAGTTTATGAATCGCTTATCACCCAGGCGCTTCTTCAAAGAAGTGAAGATATGGAAAGAGTGTGATCAGACATCATCCCAGGTTGCTTTCGACAATTTTCCTGTTACAACCGCCACACTATGATATTAACTGTCAGCATTCACTGACATTTCTCTGATGAGAAAATCAACTAGAAGCACATTCCTGCGGTCCAAAAGATCGTCACCTTAATAATTTACATTATGCATGGATCTGTTCCAATACAATGGACCTTCGCTATTCGCGCCCTCTGTATTTGCGAATTCGCTTATTCGCGATTCTGTTTTTTACTGACATATATAGTTATCTCCGCTCCGTATTCGGGGTTCAGTATGTGTAGTTCCCCTAAAGTTTTGCTATTTCCCGTGTTCATTTATTTCTTTAATAGTTCAAAAACCGTATTTGGCTCTTATACACAATATGCATGTCTGTATATCTATTTGTGTTGATTACATACATACATATCTGTATTTTATACGTACATACATACTTATTACTTTTGTATCTTGATATTCGCCAATTCAATATTCGCGGTGTTTTCGTGAAACGCAACTCCCGTGAATAGCGGGGGTCCACTGTATTTTTTAAAAGTGAGGATGATGTGTATTGGCCATGATATGAAAGCTGGCTTCGTTTCCAGTGACACATGATGCACCTATATTTAATTCTCTACGACAATATAGTGCAAGAATGGTACAGCTTCCTTATAGATCTTTCACGATAACAGACGAGACACGTGACAAACAGTTACTTCAGACTAAGTAACATTAAAATTACAGCTCGACCAAATCATCGTGATAGTTGCGCGGTAGCAAAACGTATAGAGCTGCTCGCATCGTATTGGCGCGCTGCTAATTGCCGGTCTGATATTGGTTGCTCACTAATGTATATAAGTACGTATATAAGTACGTGTACTCCACCCTCTCTAATACAATATGCGCAGACCGGCCCATCGCTATCACGAGGTTTTGGTCGAACTGTACAATAATACCTAATAATTCTAGTAATTCTCTCTATTAAGTAAATATATTATGTTACCAGAACTGGGCATGGTTGCCAATTTGGATTTTGGATTCTGTCAAATGTCATTCGAATAAGTCGTTTACGGGTTCATATTGTGATGACTCATCCAACGATGCGTCGCGCGTCATACCTCTGGCGCTTTCTCGATGGATGTAGAACGCTCGAGAAGAGAATTTCACCGCGATATATAAGCCGTCGAGGAAGGGATTATGGATTCATTCGATACCAGAGCATCGCGGAGTGAACATAAATATAAATACATAAATGTGCTTATTGTTAGTTATTAGTTTTGAAATTGTTATTCGTTTTTATTATTAATATAGTGTGTGTCTACGTTACCGTTAGTTTTATTTAAGAACCCGAAAAGACAAACTTTACAATATTTATAAGTTCCTATATCATTTTATTTATAAATCAATATTATATATAAAATCAGTTCATATCAATACACGTATACATTATGATTTTGTTTGTATTTTTTTGGTATATTTGATCAAATAAAGCATATTAATAGGAGCTGTAAATATTTTAAAATAACATAAACCTAAGCTCATAGATTATTTACTAACAACAGCTGACTCAAAACAATATAGATTCGTCAACCTTGTTTTGTAACTATTTATCACATGACTCGTCTGTTATCGTGAAAGACCTATAAAAAATCGCATTAAGTAACATGAGAGCAAAATGAATTGAGGTAGTAGGAGGCTGCGGTTCGCTGATCGTATTTCGTGAATTATAAAGTAAATAAATCTTACTGACAGCACTTAAATGTCTCCTTGATACAAATTTAATTTACAACTTAAAATATTTATAAAATGTCATACAAATGTCATGTTTTATATTTTATTGAAAAGTTTACAATAATTGTTGAAACTGTTGTCCCTCGGCATTCAAACATAAATTTACGCGCCGCTTCATGTTTTCAAAAACCTTTTGTAAAATAAATCCGTCTACTAACTCGCACTGTCGCACGATATTGTTCCGTAAATCGTCTATTGTATGCACTGGATTTTTAAAAATAGAGTTTTTTAAATATGGAAATAAAAAGTAATCCAGAGGAGTTAAGTCACACGATCTTGGCGGGAAACGGTCAACACTAATAATTCTTTCATCAAAAAATTCACGTAAATAATTTATTGTTTCACGGGCAGTGTGTGGTCGTGCGGAATCTTTCTGAAAGAAACCTAACTGTAACTCGTCATCATGCAGTTGATTTATGAATGTTTCCAGTATATTATTGCGATATCTTTCACCATTTATAGTTCCTTCGAAAAAGATCGGACCAATAAGCCTTCTACGTGACATGGCACACCAAACCCCTATTTTTACAGGATGCAACGTTGTTTCCCTATAATAATACGGATTGTCTGTTGCCCACATACGCATATTCTGAGCGTTTATGTAGCCGTTCAGGTGAAACCACGCTTCGTCGGTGAAAAACGTTTTATCCAAAACATCGTCGTCGTTAAGATTTGCATTAAAGAAACGACAATAGGCAACTCTTCGAACGTAATCTGGCCGCAATAGTTCTTGATACAATTGAACCTTGTAAGGATGCATACCAATATCGCGTTTAAGAATACTGCGGCAGGTTCCATAACTTATATCCAACTGTTGTGCCAGTCTTCTGACAGATGTTGTAGGTTGTTCTCTAATTGCGTTTCTTGCATTATTAACAACATTTTGGGTCCTAACTCGAGAAGATCTTCCCCCTTTCCATTGTCTTTTTACAGACCCAGTTGTTCGAAAGTTATTTATAATTCTCAATAGGTCACGAGAAAAGTTCTTATTTACTAAAACAACTTCAGGAAAACGTTGTTGGATTTCTTCCTTGCACATTTCTATTGAATAATACCATTCGCCGTTTGGCAAACGTCGACCGTTACGAAAGTAACATTCTAAAATGAACACCATTTGTTCTTGAGTAAACATTCTGAATGTGATTATACTGTTTTTTTAAAAAAAAATTGTATTGAAAGAATTAATAATTCACACTGACAGTCTGTCATTAAATGTTTGACAGAAAAATATTGTGAATATAATTCACGAAATACGATCTACGAACCGCAGCCACCTACTACCTCAATTCATTTTGCTCTCATGTTATATGAGAAATTCAATTCTGATGACTGTTATCTTCTGAGTTGCTTTGGCACTCAACACGAACACGTTTTTCAATAGTCCAATTGCTTATGACCGATATTCGGATCAAACCTTGAATACGTGTCATCTGTAGTAGTCGTGCTTGACCGACCAGGTGGTAACTTATCTTGAATATCTGTCCTGTCGTCGAATTTAGTGTACCAACACTACACCTGCTTCCGTGATGACGAATTTTCAACTGGTGAATTGGTTTTTAAGTGCAGAACTCTAATCACACCAAGAACTTCCCACGTTTGACCAAATATCAGTGAGCGTAGCCATCCTATAATTGATATTGCGAGGTTCTGACACAACATGCGTTTCATCTAAAATTGAGTGACAACACTGCGATCTTCTGGTCCCGACTTGCTAGGAGTTCTAATAAGAGAAGCAATATGACACTTGTAAGAGCTTTTGCTACTTGGCTTTTTGAATCACACTCCTATAACCACAACTACGTCACGACATACGCCTAGTCAATCCACCTTATGTTGGAAATATAAGAAGAAGCATGATAATTGTTTTACAGCAAATGCTAGCATCAAAAATCTAATCTAATAAATCTAATATGTTTGTAAGTAAAAAAAAATTGTAACTTGGTTACCTATGAAAATCAGCAGGTACTGGAGCAGTAACAAAACTAGTCATGGGCTTTTTGCGAATGGCATGGATCATCCTTGATAATTCCCCGCTCTTCGATATCAACTCTGAACGAGTACATGTGTGCAATTGATGCTCGATTTCGTGTAGTAAATGCTCTAACTGTTCTGTCTCCTGTGTTAAGGAGTCCTTTTGACCCATGAGCGTTAGTAATTTTGTTTTAAGTTGAGAATCGAGTCTGGCAATCATCAATTCAACGGCATTTCGTATTTCACGTACTCTTTCATCCTTAGCTGAACGAACTGATTCAACGTTTCTTTCCTACGATGACGTCAAAGTATTATATAACTACAAGTTTAATAATGAACATAATATATACAAAGTGTTCATGAATAGTGTAAAAAATGCTCGGCTGTATATTATCTTGATATGTGTTATTAGTTTCTCATATTTGAGAAATTTAAATAGACTTTTACCATTATCAATTGTATATGGTAAAATTATATACACTAGACTTATTATTTTTATTAGAAACATGTTTTGGAATAAAGGATTAATGCCGAAAAACAAAAATTTACGGAAGTGAAACAATGACAAAAAAGAAATGATCGTAAAGAAGTAATGAAGTCGTAAAAATTAAAAAAATTAAAAGCTACAACTAATCCTTAAAAATGTAGAGGTTCCTGATGAAGCCGAGGAAATAGAGGCAAATCTGATAAAGGCAGAACTACTACCATAAGACATTAAGAAAAAAAAACCGCTTCCAGGGTCGATTCACCTATTTAAAAAATTAATCAAACCAACAGTCATATAATTATAGAAAATTTCTTGGCCGCACTAATATAAATTCACTAATATTCGGGTTATCGACTTGTTTATATTAAAACTCAAATGTTCATTCTCAATATTTCGTCATTTATTAATGACTTCATCAGGAGATGAGATAGGGTTAAGCGTTGGCAGTCTTGTTTATAAATTTACACATAATTGCATCCAGCAACTCACAAATAATAAAAACTCGAACGTTGCATTTAAAAACACAACTTGTTAAAACGTCAATTCATCTATTTTTCACATTGTATATTTCATTATTTTGTGACTCGTTATTTAATTTATATTATGTATATTTCATTAGCCGTTTTAAGGCGCTTATGAATATTCTGGGCAGTTAGGTCTGATTCCCAGTAACAGTTTACAGGTCATGCAAATTATAACAATAGCCCGGTAAATATAATTTCTTAAATAATATCATTTCTAAAAGCATAGAGCAAGCCTAATTGCATTTGCCAAGTAACCCTGCCATTTAGGTAATTAGTTTTATGACGGTCAAGACCAATTCATTAATTATTTTAAGTATAAACCTTCCCGAAGGGATTTAACGGTATACAACAAGGTTATCGTAAAAGGTATTAGATCAGGTTCCTGTAGATGAATTGTATTCCCGTAATTGTACACTGGTTTACCATACCTTAAAGGTTGGGAAAGTTTATATTACTTTGCTATACGTCATGAATCTAAAATAACCTTTTGTATTTTCCACCACTTGTATAAGGAGTGGGGATGTGGGTGAGGTTTACTTCAGGACATCAGTCCGAAAGACATAACAGTTTACCTTCGATAGCTTTCCTAGTGAAGAATTCCTATAGCTCTTACTAGCGAGTAATACAAAACTTAAGACATCAACATAAGAGTTTACATTCGATAGTTTTCTCCTAGGGAAGAGTTCCTATAGCTCTTACTAGCGAGTAATACAAAACTTAATACATCAACATAACAGTTTAACTTCGATAGTTTTCTCCTAGGGAAGAGTTCCTATAGCTCTTACTAGCGAGTAATACAAAACTTAATACATCAACAAAACAGTTTAGCTTCGATAGTTTTCTCCTAGGGAAGAGTTCCATAGCTCTTACTAGCGAGTAATACAAAACTTAAGACATCAACATAACACTTTACCTTCGATAGCTTCTCCTAGTGAAGAGTTCCTATAGCTCTTACTAGCGAGTAATACAAAACTCAATACATCAACATAACAGTTTCGTATATAAGTCAATAAACAAAGTACTAGTGTACAACCAATCGTATTATAGTAAATGTATATATGTATAAATAAACAGATTATACCATATTGCATTTTATTATTTTACTTACTAACCAACGAGTGAACGAAAAAAGTGTATACGGTCTTACACCCGTGCACAAGTGTATTCTCCGATAACGACAGCTTGAAGAATACATCAAAGGTTCCTTCAAACTAGGAGGAGTCAACACAACTAAAATTGTAATATTTGAACTTTTACCCTTTCAACAGCATGTCTGCGCGACATGTATTTTTTACATACATGTTATACATTCTACTGAAGTAATCTTGTCAGATTGTACAACCAACGCAACAAATTAAGCGAGAATTTCACACGTGAGATGAGATTTTAATAATTATCATTTCTCACATGCAATAAGTTCAATATGATTCGTATATATACACGAACTATAGAAATCTTTCTTCAATATCTTGTACTGAAGATCTGTAACAACAGTGAAATACCGGTATAGGTATATACCGGGTGTATTATGAAAAACCTTTCGTGCTGTAACTTTTTTATTTTTTATCCGAATGTAATAAATTATATGTCGAACTAAATCGTTTTAAAAACACTGTAACGTGATCCGCTTTGAATTTTTTTTTACACTTTGTTTTTGACAGACAGCTGCAAACTGGGTTTTTTTAAATTGCACTATACTTTTTTTTTCCTTATTCAAATATATTACTTTTTCTGAATATGAAACTGTAAACAACGATATCCTTGTATGAAAAAAAATCGAGAAATTGAAGGTTTTTCTTTTAGTTCGATTTATTCTGGTTTTTCCGAACACAGAGATTTCTTAAATGCATTTTAAATACTCTATTTCATTTTATTACCAGCAAATGTGTGTACCTTTTAAAATCACTTACATTCAATACTATATAGCCCATAAAGGATTACAAACCAATGCTATCAGTGAGCGGTGGGTCAACAACAACATTTACAGTGTTTATTTTAAAAATTTAAATATAAAGCAGTCATATTGAACGATAAAAGTGCAGTCCAAATTTTCGAAGAGAGCTGTGACATCTGTCAGTCACACATTCATTATAACATTTTCAACGATTTATTTCTAAATTTTGTTATTGAAATGGATAATGGCGAATGTGTGGATGCGATTCAAGCATATTTTGAATGCGGAACAAATTCTGCAGCTGCGTTGCGACTTTATGGAAATCATTTTCCTGACAGACTGCGTCCAAGTGCCAATAAGTTTGGAAGGCTCGTACGAAATTTACGAAATTTTGGATCATTCAAAAAACCGAAAATAAACGCTAGTGTAATTCAAGATCAAAATTTAGAATTAAGTGTCTTGCTCTATATGGAAGAAAACCCTAATACGTCTACGCGAGAAATTGCTCACTAATAATAATAATAATAATAATTGTTTATTCGCCCAACAGGTTCGTACCCAGTAACAGGGCAAAAACTGTGTAATACATACATACATACATATGACAAAACAGAAAAAAAAGAAAAATATAGTAAAAGTTAAATTACAGATATACATAAATAAACAAAAAGTGTACATTAATAAATTAGAACACATACGCAAACTCATTTAATGACTTCACCAGTAAATATATCGCTGTATATTGCATCCATTCCGCATTATGTGGTAAACAGGTGATTTCATTAGTAGGTTGGTCCTCGGGGTGCTCAAGTTGAATGTACTCGTATAGCGAGTATTAACTGAAGGTACATTAAATCGAACAGCAGCTAATATCCTCACTACATGCAGGTATCACATCCTACAGTTCAGTACATTCTGAAGAAGCACAAGTTCTTTCCTTATAAACCACGGAAGGTGCATGCTCTCGGTGAAAACGACCCTCAACAAAGGGTTCAATTCTGCACGGTTTTCATGAATAAACTAAGGGAAGATCCAATTTTTTATCGTCGTGTGTTGTGGTCAGATGAATGCACTTTTGGGGAAAATGGTATATTCAACAGAAATAATCATCGCCATTGGAGCACTGAAAATAACCATGTTGTGATGCAACACAATTTTCAAAATCGGTTCAGTGTAAATGTATGGTGTGGCATTTTAGGCGATAGAGTAGTAGGGCCTTTTTTTGTGGAGGGTAATCTAAACCAAGAAAAGTATAATAATTTGTTACGCAATGAATTAGGCGATTATTTAGATGAGTTGCCACTTGCTGCGTTAAACAGGGTGGTGTTCCAACAGGACGGTGCCACACTCCATAATGCACGAATGAATACTGATTTTCTAAATAATTATTTTGGCGTCAGATGGATGGGCACTTACGGACCTATTCGATGGATTTCTTTCTGTGGTCTTACATTCAAGATCATGTCTATTTGACTCCACCTGATACCAGAGATGATTTAGTAAGAAGGATAGTACAAGTATGTCATGAAATACCACCAAATCTTATATTAAACGCAGCAGTTGGAGTTAATAGAAGGTGTCAAATGTGTCTGGAACAAAATGGAGCCAATTTCGAACATTTGATTCATTAAAATATATGATGGCTTGATTTCTGTAAATTTCGTAGTTTTTTTTAATAATAATAAATTTGTCACTCAATTTAATGGAGGTGTCTTCAGGAAATAAATGTTTATTAGAATAAGTAAAAAAAAATATGTAGTACAATTAAAAAAAAAAATTTACTACTGTGTCAAAAACGAAATGTCAAAATTTTTTTTTTAAAAACCATGTTACAGTGCTTTAAAAACGATTTAGTTTGACATATCATTTTGACATATTTGACATATCATTAAAATCAGATAAAATATAAGGAAACTACAGCCCCAAAGGTTTTTCATAATACACCCGGTATATAGGATGTCCATGAAAAATGGAAAGCCAATGCTTGCCAATGATAATAATTTTGTATATTTGCAGTAAACGCGTTTTTACTGTATTTATAATTTAGAATTCTTTTAAAAAGTCAGTAATTACCGAAACATGTAAGATTATTTTAAATATATACATATTAAAGTAATATATATATATATATATATATATATATATATATATATATATATATATATATATATATACAACGGGTTATCATAAAATAAGGGATATATTTTAACTTTTTAACAATTAAGTTAATAACAAAAAAATAAATGAAATCTAATTGCTTAAGAAATGGAATTTAGTATGCACATTGTTGTAAGATTACCAACCTTTCCTCCAAATTGTACACAGCATTCCGTAACATTTCTGGTTGAATAGCTCGAATTTGCTCCATAATATTGTCTTTTAATTCTTGTAGCGTTGTTGATCGTCTTCTAAACACTAAACTTTTTAAATAACCCCGCAGCCAGTAATCCGCTGGGTTAAGATCAGGTGTTCTTGGTGGCGTTGAATTTGCGAAATGTCTGCTTAACACACAATCTTGAAAAACGTTGGTTAAAAATTCTTTGGCTGGTCGGAAAATGTGCGGGGTTGCTCCATCCTGCATAAAAATGACGTTTTCAATTCCGTGGTGCTCGTTTTGCAGCTGTGGAATAACATAATCTCTTAACATTTGCAAGTATCGTTCACCGTTTATAGTTACAGATACGGCTTCTCCATTCTGCATTTCCTCCTAGAAATACGCACCAATGATAAAATTAGCTGTAAACCCGCACTAAACGGTGACTTTCTTGTCATGAAGATCTTGTTGAACGATTTCTTGTGGATTTTCTGCAGACCAGATTCTACAGTTTTGAGAATTGACTCCACCATTCAGAGTAAAATGTGCCTCATCAGTCCAGAAAATAGGAGATAACCATTCGGGTTCAATTTCCATCTGAGCCATTACTCGCAAGGAGAAATCATACCTTGTAACCAAATCTGGCTGCTTTAATTCAAACAGCATTTTCAGTTTATATGGATACATTTTTAGAATTTTGCGTAAAATTTTCCAAACCGTGGTATACGGCACTTGCAATCGCTTGGATATAGCCTTTGCACTGCTGATTCCTAGTGGATTACCTCTGGCTATGTCCTGATTTTCATGAAGAACCTCTGCAACTTGGACATCACTAATTCTTGGTCTTCCTGATCTTGGTAGGTCAGTTACAGACCCTGTTCTTTCAAATATTTGTATCAAATTGCGGTACGCTTTCATTTGACAGGGCCCAGCTCTCAAACCCATTCTCGTGCGAAATCTTCGTAATCCAGCGGCGTAATTTCTGCCGCATTCATAATAACACTGAACTAAATCAATTCTTGTTTGTAAATCCATGCTATTACAGTTTGAGCAGTTTGAACTCTACCTCTACTTGAGTTTTAATTTCAAAATAAAACTCCAAATTGAATGATTTCGTTTTGACACTCATGTCAACAATTGTAATAACAACTCTTTTGTTTTCCATAGATACAGTAAAATCCAAATCCAAAAGCAACTAGATTCCATTTACTTTTTGCTACTAGCTTGATTTCTTAAAATTATATAAGACTTAAAGTATACCCCTTACTTTATGATTACCCTATATATGTATAAGATGAAATTGTATTATAATTAATACTCTTACCACTTCTTGAACAATGCTAATCAATTCCATTAATCTACGGCGCAATTGGGCTACTTCGTCTTTAATTTGGGTTATGTGTTGTTCATAAACTTCTTCTAATGGTTTAAACGTATGCCCTGAATGAGTTCCACCCCACAGAGCACATTGATGACAAATACAACATCGACAAGTCCAACAATAGACTGACAATTTTTCAAAATGCGTCATACACCTGCAATAAAAGCATATCACTGCAAAATACTACTGCATATATACCGGGTTCTTTTTTAATCATTACACATACATCGCCCTATCTGTAGAGCTAAAATAAAGTAAAAGTCAATGAATTGGTTGCATAGTGGGCAACCAGTTATACCCCAGTGACGTATTTTTCCAATTGTCAAATATTTCTGACGTTTTAGTCATACTTAAATCTTAAATTAAATACATTTTATTGAAAAATACATAATTTATTTAAAACAGTTATCCTAAGAGGCACATACCTTGTGCGAAGACAATTTTAAATATTTTTAACAATACATATATGATATATTCCTGAATTGAAAAAAAATTAGAAGTTTTTGAATTTTTATGCTTCCAAGGAATGATGAAAAGTAGATGGGTATGCCTAACGTGACCATTTATTTTTTGACTCAAAACGGGACATTGCTTTATTTAGGTTAATTAACAGGTAGTCAATAAAAAAAAACACTTTTTTAAGGTTATTTATTCAGAAAAAGTCAGTTAGCTTAAAAGTTACGATTTAAAAAATATATATACCCGAAACGTTTAGTTATATTTATATTTATCAGAGGAACAAATTTGCTTTAATATAGCTGGTGATGATTTTAAGTAAGAATGAAACTCTTGGCACGTTTTTTTTATATTCACCTTAATTATCAACATCGCCTTTAGAACTGAAATTTGTAACTGGGTCTTCTCAGATGGCCACAATTTGTTCATCATAGAAAATACTCTTTCTACTGGAGCATTTGTAGCAGGCAAACATAAATATATTCAATTAAAATAGAAAAGTTTTCATGCTGAAGATTGTTGGCTTGAAAGGGTTTGAATACTTCCACCCAACGAGTTTCCGTGGAAACATTTAGATTATTCCATTCGGTTACTTTCTGCGATGTAATGTAGTTACAAATTAACGAAAATTCGTCAAAAACTTCTGCATCTTTATTACAGTCAATATATTCCTTTTCAATTAATACATCCAGAGATTTTTGAACGTCTTCCCATGCGGGGACCTTTTTTAAATCTGCCCAATAAAATATCTCCATTTCTTTGCTAAGAAAGCAAGTCCACTGCTCCAGATATTCACGGCTTGTTTGATAAAATTCTGTAGCCGCCCTTTTCACAAACTCTTCATCTATGTCAGTAACATTATCTTTCGATTTCACTATTAATTGACGGACCATAAATGGAAGAAACTGATTGGTCTGTTTCTGAGTCAAATTGTCTTTTAGTTGATTGATTTCTTTTGCAGCTTGAATTGCCGATACAGTCTGACCTTCCAGTTTCAATATAGCTTGATGAAAACTTGCTGACTGAGCGTGTAAAAAATAAAGCCACAATTCGGATGTGGGATCTTCAAAAAAGTTTTTTAGTAACAGGGGGCATTTTTCAATACTCAAAAAGTAGTTTTTTAATGGCTGATACATTTTTAAAACCCTTTCCAAGGCAGGCATAAGAGCAAGCCATCTAGTTTTGCTATAGCCGAGCATTTGTTGATATTCTGTTTCAGTTTCGGCGCAAAACTCCTTTAGAGCTTCAACTCCAATCGTGTAAATATAAAAAAATGAATATATCTTCACAATAATGCTTTCGTAATCTAAGGGTAGCCTGTCTGCAGCAGATTTTATTGCATTGTGAATTACATGGGCTCCACATCCAATACCTATCAATGGCTTTTTCAGTGATGATTGTAATTTCGTTAACACATTGTTAGTTCCTCGCCTAGCCGCACCTCCGAAATTGACGTTGGCATTGTCTCCGCAAAATGCCACGACTTTTGCTGTCAAATTATTATCTGTCAACACTTTGTTTAACTAATCGACAATGATGTCAGAAGTCTCACCTGGTTGGTCTTGGAGATCTAAAATTTTTACTTGCACACCTACGTAAAGTTGACAAAAGCGCACTAGAATAGGGTATATTTTCTTGATACCGTGGTTTGAAGCGTCGTTTAGTATTGTAATACAATTGGACTTATCAAGATCATCTTTTAATTCTTTCATTGCTGTAGGCGTCAAAACATTTACTACAATAGCTTCTGATTTCGTACGCGAGCATGTAAATTTGGGATCAAAACATGATTGAATAAATTCGACGCACAATCATTAGAGCGAAAACTGTGGTTTTCTTGTATCGTGTGATAAGCCCAGACGCCTTCTGCCGCGACAATATCCAAATCCTTTAAAGTTGGTGCGTCCGATTTCTTGAAAAAGGTTAACATCGAAGAACTCGAAGCGGCGGCACGATCGGCATTTTTATGTTTTTCAGACATTAAATGCTGTTCAATATCACTGGCACCACCATGGGAAACGCTAAATTCTGTACGACACTTTTCACATCTGACATCTGAGGGAGTATTTATTTGCTTGATAAACGGATATTTTGCTTGTAAGTTAACATTGAACGTACACTTGCGTTTCGGCATTTTAACTTATGATTCCAAAACAAAAGAAGTTTAAGTTATTTACTAGGTACACGAGCATCAAACAACAACAAAACAAAAATCGAGAAGTGGGCGAACGAAAAATTTGTCAAACAATTAGTCAACAAAGCGGGAGCTATGACGTCTTCGCCACTCTCGGCTATCGTCGCGTCAACCGACGACGCGGTCTCGCTCTCGCACACCGATCGGGTCCGGCCGCCGGCGCGACGGCCGTCCGGCCGGCTCGACTACTCAAATTTTCGCGCGGTTTCAGAAAACGGGACAATTTTGCGTCCCAGACTTCATTTCGGGGACACCGGGACTCGTAACTCTAAAAAGGGACAGTCCCGTTCAAAACGGGACGTCTGGTCACGTTAGGTATGCCCAGAAAGAAAAAATTTTATAAAAATAAGAAATATTAACAGAATATGAAGATATATTGCAAACAATTACAAAAGCAAGCTCAAGATTACATTACAAGTTTAATGAGACTAGTCCAGTATAGGCAAAACTAGCAAACAGTAATGTTACAAAGCAATTAATGAGTTTGAAGATTATGAAATGTTCATAAAAGTAGCTGTATGTAAGCCTTGTAAATAGAACACAATTTTAGCAGACATTTAATTTTTTTTAATTATTTGCTCAAATATATTGACGTTTATATTTAAAATTAGTTTTGAAGATATAAGAACAAAATCTAATAAGAAAAATATAAATAATACTCTTAAAACACCATCTGTTACAACTAAAATTACCTCCATAAAACAACAGTACATTAGTAGCTTCTTCGTAACATATTTTGTAATATTCTGAACTGTTTTCATTAAAAACTTAAAAAAGGTATATAACCCCTTACCACAATTATTAATCGTATCCTAAATACTTATTTCGACAACTAAGTTGTCATCATCGGTAGGTAAAACCACTAATCAAGGTGTCGCACATGGGGCACAGTAAAGCTAGAACACCGCTTACGCAACAACTACTGTACACGGCGTCCACGTATAGACTAATTTAAACATGTAAATATATCTAACGAAAAAGATCGACAAATTTACCTCTCTTAGGGAAACGGCATTCATATATGTTTAAACTCCAATTTGAAATATATCGAACGAAAGATCGACAAAAATTACCTCTCTTAGATGAGAAGAGACAAGTGAAGGGAATCGGTGCTATATTACCGTTCATAGAATGTTGTTTGTTTTTAACGATATGAATGCTTTCGTAGGCGTCAAGTTCGCGGGGGTTATTTATGCCCTTTAAAAGCTTTAACCCTTCAATCGACACATTATGTAGTGTACTTAAAGCATGGTTGGCAACGTTAGATTTATCCGGTCTATTGTATTTAATATGTGATATGTGTTCTTTAAAAGAAAGAAACCAATGTTAATAGATTCATCATCGCGGATTCAAATCATAGTTATCAACAAGACAGCTTCCTTTAATTTCTTAGTCAATCGGTTACTAAATTTTCCGTTAACAAAAGAGAGATATGAAATAGAACTGGATTTCATTAAACATATCGCGACATATAATGGCTTTGACATAGAAATAATCAATAATTTAATTAGAAAAACAAAAATAAAAAATACAATCCGCGAATCCACAAGTTTGATATCTCAAAGTAACCAGGAGAAAAAGTACATGTGTTTACCATACCACCCCATCACGAAAAACATTAATAAAGTTGTGAAAGAAAGAGGTCCCCAAGTTGCCTTTCGGTCCGAAAATACTATCAAAAGTCTCCTAGGGAATACTAAAAATAGAGTTAATTTTAATTCGAAATCAGGTATATACGAAATTAGTTGCGATGATTGTAATTTGAAATATATAGGCCAAACAAAACGACCAATAATAACCCGGTTTAAAGAACACATATCACACATTAAATACAATAGACCGGATAAATCTAACGTTGCCAACCATGCTTTAAGTACACTAGACAATGTGTCGATTAAAGTGTTAAAGCTTTTAAAGGGCATAAATATCCCCCGCGATCTTGACGCCTACGAAAGCATTCATATCGTTAAAAACAAACAACATTCCATGAACGGTAATATAGCACCGATTCCCTTCACTTGTCTCTTTTCATTCTTAGAACCATAAAAGGGTCGTCGACGTTTTAAATTGAAGTATTAACACATGTTGAGTGCCGTTTCCTTAAGGGAGGTAATTTTTGTCGATCTTACGTTCGATATAACATGAGAGCAAAATGAATTGAGGTAGTAGGAGGCTGCGGTTCGCTGATCGTATTTCGTGAATTATAAAGTAAATAAATCTAACTGACAGCACTTAAATGTCTCCTTGATACAAATTTAATTTACAACTTAAAATATTTATAAAATGTCATGCAAATGTCATGTTTTATATTTTATTGAAAAGTTTACAATAATTGTTGAAACTGTTGTCCCTCGGCATTCAAACATAAATTTACGCGCCGCTTCATGTTTTCAAAAACCTTTTGTAAAATAAATCCGTCTACTAACTCGCACTGTCGCACGATATTGTTCCGTAAATCGTCTATTGTATGCACTGGATTTTTAAAAATAGAGTTTTTTAAGTATGGAAATAAAAAGTAATCCAGAGGAGTTAAGTCACACGATCTTGGCGGGAAACGGTCAACACTAATAATTCTTTCATCAAAAAATTCACGTAAATAATTTATTGTTTCACGGGCAGTGTGTGGTCGTGCGGAATCTTGCTGAAAGAAACCTAACTGTAACTCGTCATCATGCAGTTGATTTATGAATGTTTCCAGTATATTATAGCGATATCTTTCACCATTTATAGTTCCTTCGAAAAAGATCGGACCAATACGCCTTCTACGTGACATGGCACACCAAACCCCTATTTTTACAGGATGCAACGTTGTTTCCCTATAATAATGCGGATTGTCTGTTGCCCACATACGCATATTCTGAGCGTTTATGTAGCCGTTCAGGTGAAACCACGCTTCGTCGGTGAAAAACGTTTTATCCAAAACATCGTCGTCGTTAAGATTTGCATTAAAGAAACGACAATAGGCAACTCTTCGAACGTAATCTGGCGGCAATAGTTCTTGATACAATTGAACCTTGTAAGGATGCATACCAATATCGCGTTTAAGAATACTGCGGCAGGTTCCATAACTTATATCCAACTGTTGTGCCAGTCTTCTGACAGATGTTGTAGGTTGTTCTCTAATTGCGTTTCTTGCATTATTAACAACATTTTGGGTCCTAACTCGAGAAGATCTTCCCCCTTTCCATTGTCTTTTTACAGACCCAGTTGTTCGAAAGTTATTTATAATTCTCAATAGGTCACGAGAAAAGTTCTTATTTACTAAAACAGCTTCAGGAAAACGTTGTTGGAATTCTTCCTTGCACATTTCTATTGAATAATACCATTCGCCGTTTGGCAAACGTCGACCGTTACGAAAGTAACATTCTAAAATGAACACCATTTGTTCTTGAGTAAACATTCTGAATGTGATTATACTGTTTTTTTTTTTTAAATTGTGTTGAAAGAATTAATAATTCACACTGACAGTCTGTCATTAAATGTTTGACAGAAAAATATTGTGAATATAATTCACGAAATACGATCTACGAACCGCAGCCTCCTACTACCTCAATTCATTTTGCTCTCATGTTATTTCAAATTGGAGTTTAAACATATGTGAATGCCGTTTCCCTAAGAGAGGTAAATTTGTCGATCTTTTTCGTTAGATATATTTGCATGTTTAAATTAGTCTATACGTGGACGCCGTGTAAAGTAGTTGTTGCGTAAGCGGTATTCTAGCTTTACTGTGCCCCATGTGCGACACCTTGATTAGTGGTTTTACCTACCGATGACGACAACTTAGTTGTCGAAATACGTATTTAGGATACGATTAATAATTGTGGTAAGGGGTTATATACCTCTTTTAAGTTTTTACTTAACCACAGTCTCCAAAGAAAGACTTTTGTTTTCATTAAAATTCTGTACACTTGTCTAGACAAATTAAGAAAGAATTTTTATGTATTAATAAATAACATACAATTAAGTAATTGTCTACACAAAATAAAAATATAAACTCTACTGTTAAAAATGAAAATTTTAAATAAAGTGTTCTATACTTTAATCCAAACATATATAAAAAAGAGAACACTACTTACTTATCTCGATCACTCTCATCGGAACGATTTCCGGAATGATTTACTGCTTGTAACGAGTCTAACTGTTGTGTAACCTCTTCAACCCAACGACAGTTAACTAATTCGTGGAGATGTAAAGATGCTCTGCAATGTGGGCACTGAGATCTTTGCTCAGTCAACCACCTTCTAATGCACACATAACAGCATAATTTTGAGCAATGAGGACACAGGTGTGCATCGCGAAGTTTTTCCATGCATATGAAGCATCGGAAAACTTCAGCCAAAGTCTGAAACATGCAAGATTTATTAAATGATAGTTTAAATAAATGAAACTGTAAATTTGAGCCATGCAATTTTTAAATTCAGATTAAAACTGTGATAGTACCATTTGTTAAGTACGTAAATTAGTTTACATCGAGAAAGTGATTTTTTCTTTGATAACACGTAATTATATTAAAATTATTCTTAAAACAAACTTACTGATTCAGAAGGATTACTCCAACACTCCATATTAAATGCTGTTTAATTAATGAAATTTGATTCTATAAAGATACTTCAAATTTTGGCACCGTCACATTTAATCATTCATTTTTTTTTTTCAAACCTATCTTAGTAAGCTTTTTAGATATAAACTTATATAGGTAATATAGTAAACTAAATATAAAATCATTTTTTGAAATAAAAAGAAGTAGAACACCAAAAAATTAAACAAAAAAGGAAATTGTTCAGTTTTCATGGAATACTAACCTCCACACTGTGGTCATCATTTTTATTTCCAGATTTTGATCTTGTAGACGACATAATTTCTTATTTACTTTATTTTGCTGGGAATTTTCAAACCATCGCTTAATTATTCTCTAGTATGCATCGACGGAAGATCTTTTAAATACCTACATCAAAATAAAATAACATAAAAACAGCCCCAACAAAACCTTGATGTTACTGAAAATGTGTTCACAATTTTCTGACAGCTGTCAGAAATTTAAAATTCCCCGCTTTTATAAATAGATAAAATATAATTATTTAAATTTAATTTTTATATACACGTAAATATAATAAATAGATATATATATATATTATGATTTCTGGTCTCGGTAAGATGCAGATATGCGTATATAGACTTACGGTGATTTACGGATTACTAATAAATACTTTGTTCTATTAAAGGTAACGGTTTGAGCACAAAGAAAGAACACAGTTAGGTTTGAATATGTTAATCTTTAGAAACTTTACGATGATTAGTATATCGATCAAACTAAACAGAACATAAAATTTAAGGCAATTGCGTGATTCGAAGCTGAAACCTAAAAAGAATTAATAGCCAATTTGCATTTCTACTGATTAAGAAGGAAGATATGATGATAGATTAAACACAAATTAAATTATTATAGTGGGTATAAAGAATCACATAAATCTATAATCATAGGAAATAATTTACGTGTATATTAAGTTGCATTCTTTTCAGTTAGTTTAACATGTAAATCCAAAGTTCCATAAAAGTAAGAAAGAAGATAAATGCCTATTTTATTTAATGTTTTATTCCATTTTTAATCCTTCAATTCACACGGAGTACTGTCATAAAAATGTATGAGTTCAGAACTTTGTAAAACTATTCATTATAAAGATTTCTGCATTAATGTTCGTGATTTTTCAATAATAATAGCTGATATTTTATAACTATTTTATCAAGAAAATTGCAAATTAGAAAAGATTTTAGTTTAATTTGTACGTATTTAAATTTGTTAGAGATTCACCGATTTTTTACAATTAGTGCACTAAAAAAGAAAAAGAAATAAAATCTTTAATAAAAAATAAAACAAAACTGTTACACTTATTTAAATAACTTATTTGCCTCAATATATACCCTCCCCCAACTTTGATATTTTATACAAAAAGGTTTTAAATATGTCTATACGTTAAATGCACGTATAAGGCTTTTGTTTCATTATGAAACAGACATGTAAATAATTTACATATCTGTAATTGATATTTTCTTTTAGATCGGTTTTCGGTTGAGAGTTATTTTCACTACCACTTAATTCAATAGCGCTGAATCGCTTTTGCGTAATTGGAAAATGATCCAACTAAAATAAATAACCACATGATGCTAAATCAGGTAAATAGGGCGAGTGATCCAACATAAACTTAGTATTTACAGTGCAAACATATCTCTAAAATCTGATCGTTTGACTAGTCAAGTACAAATTCTTTGCAGACAAGAATTGTAAAAACAAATAAATTTTTTTAAGACTTTTAACTGTGAAATTACATGAAATAAATAATGACATCAATATCAATGATATTTTGTTTTAAACTCGTTCATTTTAGATTCTCAATTCATCTAACAATTACAATTAATTTAACAGTGTTCTTAATTAATTTATTAATTTCTTATTTGTTTCAAAGAGGGCGGTTGGACCTGTCTAATCGGCCATATGCAACAAATGACAAGTGTTTGAATAATACGTGTGTAATTTGTTATAACATAACACTTAACACACGTATTGTTATGTGTTATTCCTTCCATCATAAAATAATAATGACTAATGACTAATGACTCTATACGCTTTTGTGACAACTCTGATAGCCTCCAGGTTTTTGAATAATACAAATTAATTACTTCAATTACTCATTACTAATTTGATTCTTCACTTCTACATGTGTGTTCCAGGAGTTTATGTACGACAAAGACGAGTAAGTACTTACAATTTGTTTATTTACAGAAAATTAAATAACCTGTTCGTACGTAAAACAAGTTTTAAACAATATCAAAAATAATAATTCAACGCGGTGTTATCCTTGCAATTGGTATAAACCGTTTGAACAAAACATAAAATAAAGTTATACAAATTAAACATTCGTGAATGTAATATAATTAAATGACAGCAAATTTAGATAAATCAAATATACGCAAAATGTCTCGACGTTTGAACGAGATTAAATTTAAATAAATTTAGACATGCAAAAAGTATTGTATGTTCGAACTGTATTTAATTAAAAACAGTTTAAATTTGTGTTTGCACAAAATTAAACTTTAAACTTTTTACTATATATCCCTGTATAATCATATGCATTCGAGTTTTCGAGATCAGTGTAATAATATTTGACCAGTTTTTAGGGAGAATTAGAAACTAAATTAAATTAATAATTCAGGACAATAATAATAAATTATCAAAGACTAGAAAAGAAAAAAAAAGTTAAAGTATAGTAATTCGACGAAAACGATATGTGTTTATCCATGGCGAGAAAATTTGGGGTTTTATTACAAATTTTAAGATATATAGAGCTCTGCGGGAACAAGCGGAAAAAGGGAACACATCATTATGCGACATGATAGGCATGCACGCTCTGTCAGCGTCGTAGGGTTCCATCAGGGTTCCATTTCGACTAAAATGCCGTGCCAAGTTTTGTATTCTCTTCAGCTATCTGTTATAAGTTCACCGTGATCCGTTAAAGCACAGATATATAACTTATTATTACACAGTGTGAATTTACGCGGCCTTTCGTGGTGTGTTTGGCTCCTTTACATGTTGGAAACAGGGAGTTCTTGAGGGGGCACAACTTCAACACGAAGGCGTTGAGTAGTTCCTCACAAATGCATCCTATAGACATGTGTCCGAACGACATCAATACACATTTCGCATGTATCACACTCGAGGTGAATGAAATCAAAGATTTCTTCGACCGATGAGAACTAGCAGGAGAAGTCTGTCATTTCAATGGCGCCAGGCAAACACCGACTAAGAGAAGACCTGGCACTGAAAAGGCGACTTGATCTTCCTTCAGAGGTTGAAAACGCCTGTTTATATTCAGGCCGGAGGACACGAAAAAGCTTGGCGAGGCTTGTGAAGGGTAGGTAACATATATATTCTAAATGCAGCAATACCACGACCAGTAAGTTAGTAACTTGTGACCTATAAGTTACAAGCCAACGCCTGATATGACTGACTATGACGTGACTCGTCTGAAATCGTAAATAGATTATAGCAGGGGCGGCTCGTGATGACGTATTTTGGTTTGCAGTACAATGATACGAGTGCCTCGTGTGTTTTCGGTGTTTACTAAGCAAACGTTACAGTTAGTACACGAGAATACACGAAGCACTCGGATCATTGTACTGCAAACCAAAATACGTCGTCACGAGCCGCCCCTGGATTATAGTCAACTAAACAGCTTAGAAATCCTTTTATATAAAAGTTACCAAGTATTTGCAAACGTGATAATACATAAGAAAGAAAGCAAAAAGATAGAAAAAAATACAATAGAATTTTTACAAGTGGCAAAGAATGGGTGTCCAAATTAATCAAAACAAAAGTCAGTTTATCTTCTTTTAAGAAATAAGGCTTGACTTTCCATTTCTCATTCATAACAAAAGTAATAATGCAGGACAATGTATAAAATAAATTCTCACAGTTAATCCCCACTACCTAACATATATTGCGTATTCATATCTAAGGGTATATGGACTTTAAATTCTATAAGGAAATATAGTACTATCTATTTTCAGGTGAATTTTGAAAACGTAACAGTTCTAATATATACAGTAATAGCAAAATGTATGTATATGGATATACACAACGCATACTTATTTCGCATTGGTGACACTTCTACGTTCGAACCCATGTTTAGAACTCATCCTAGTTCTCGTCTGTGTACGTGGAGAAGACGCACATCATATGCTTGCGTTGCTGCTAAAATATAAAGACAATCTTTTATGTCACATGCCATGAGAAAACATCTCAAGACCCCGACGGCCAAGAGGAGCATGCCGGTAACGGTTTCTATGGGTAACCTCCCTTAGCCGTCGGATGTTTTAAGATGCTTTCTCATAACATGTGACGTACAATATTGTGCTTAATTTTAGCAGCAATGTAGACAGTTGGTGTTTTCCACGTATACTGACTAGAACTAGAATGAGTTCGAAACACGTGTCTGAACGTAGATGTGTCACCAATTCGAAGTATGCGTTGTGTATATCCATGTGTACAGTTGCGGCCTCTACAAACTCAGACACCGACTTTTGACACAATCTGCCAAATTAAAAACAATCGTAATGTGTAAATTTGACTTTTATCCAGTATGGTTATGTCAGTGTCAGTTTATTGTAAGTCAGACGCGTGCACTATTTTTAAAATACCTCAATTAAACGAACTGCAAAAGTCGATAATTAGAACTAGACTAGAGGGCGGCATGAGCATTAGGCACATCGCAAATGAAATAAACGTTGATAAAAACACGATAATTTAGTAATTATTTTATGTACTAATAGTCTAACGAATTCTAGTAACTGTATTTTTAAGCTGTCTTGTCAAAGTTGATTTTATTGTTAGTTATTGTTAAGCATTCCTGAATTTGGTATTTTGTGAAGATGAAGTAAGAGATTTATTTATTATTGTCGTATGAATGCTCGCATTATCCATAATAATAACGGAAGGGTTTTCTAAATTTTAGGCAGGCGATTTTCGAACCATTCTAGAAAATTTTCTAAATTCATGTCACCCTGTAATTATATATTTTTACTATTTGTTGATTTGTTGAAGATTAATTCTGCTCCAGAAACAAATCCATTATGCATGTACAACTATGTATCTACATAACAAAAGTCCATAATATATTGCCCATGCCAATACTTTTTAAATAATTAATACCTTTTGACACCTACTTGTTTTGCTTTTACAGATTTAATATTCTCATCTTGCCGTGGTTTTTTGAGAGCTTCCATCTTGAGAATCCCAGATTTCATAAAAAAAAAACTGGAATGCATTTTCATTTTGAAAACGCATATATTGTTGCAAAAACGTTATTTGTATTTGAATTTTTCCATTTTTCAAATTTTTTATTTTATCCAACACCTCCTAATAATAGACCTATAACTATGGCGATTTTAAAACGATTATGTAGCTTATAACTCACTAGTGAGTTAAAAACATAATTTATCTCACTAGTGAGATAAAACAAGGTGAAATTTAGATTGCATAGAGACATTCAAACTGCTATAGTATTAACACATTTATATTCATTCTAAAGGGTAAACAATAGCAACTAATTAACATTTACATTAATATTAAAGTTGAAGGAAATCCTCTTTGTATCTGACTCTGCATTCAGGTTATTCGAATTTAGAGTTATACTAGAAGACGTATTTGAAGTATCCTGAACAGAAATTTGATGACCAGAAATCGAGGACGTTAGACTGTCTGGAACTTTCTGGCTATATCAATCTTGTTGGATACTGAATCCTGTATATAACCTTCTGCCACAGTGGACGATTTCCACCCACCATGTCGTTTAACTGTTGTAATATCAGCTCCTGCGTTTGCCAGAAGAGATGCTGACGAACGTCTCAGACTATGTCCTGTATATAATTGAGCTTCTGGTAGGTTCAGGAAAGATGCAGCTTTCTGAGGTATCTTAGAAATGGTGTTAATTCCAACTGGCTGGATAGTGCATTTTTCTTTCTTGTAATTTAGGAAGAATCTGCCATGTGGAATACCTTTTGGTCTCATACAGACATATTTTCTGTAGAGGGCAAAAATATCTGTTGTAAATCCTTCTGCCATAACAGTGAAAGTTCTAGATACGTTTGTCTTTGTGTCAGGTATCGAAACATACAAGTATCCTCCTTTATCTTCTATATCGTCAACTTTCAGCTTAGTTATTTCATCCCAACGACACGCACCTGATATACCCATTATTAAGGCAACCTGCATAGAATACACGAACGAATAATGAATAAATACTTTGAATTAAATATAAGAAAATAAATAATACCTTCATCATCAAATATTTATTGTTAGGAGCCTCATTCAGAAACTTCTCTATATGTAGCCTCTCCAAGATTTTCGCATTTTTGGACTTGTGGGTTCTTGCCTCACTCTTCAAATAGGAAATCAGTTTTCCGTATTTCGATATGTCACTATTCATATACACTTTCAAAGTACTTCTTAACATGGAATACTTCGTCCACAATGAAGAAGGTGCTATTTTCCTTCTATAAATATGGAAATACGCCAGCATAACTTCTTCGTTAATTCCAGTGATACTTTGCTGTTTTCTCCATTCTTCAAAATGACGAAATTCTTTGTCGTAATTATCCTTCGATTTTTTTGGCAGTAATTTATAACATGCTGCTTGAGCTTCTTTCTTAACTTCTAGCAGAATGAAAACAGCCTCTTGCAACTCTTCCATTACCATCAACTTTTAACTGCAGTATTATTAATCAATCACTAATTTTGTTTGCTTGTTGATTTGCATTATTTATTCTCCATAGTAACTGCATTACTGTATATGAACTTCTTGCATTAGTCGTTTATAATTTAAATTTGACATGGAACGTCAAATTTATAAAACATTAAAAGCCATTTTGAACGGATCTTAAGAGGTGTTGGATAAAGTTTTGTATTGCACACGTGTGTTAATTACAAATAACTCACTTGAGAAAAGTAGCTCACTCGTCCTAGCGGACTCGTGAGCTAAACATTTTCTCGCGTGACTTATTTGTAACATAACACACTTGTACAATAAATAACTATTATATGCCACTGACTTTCTTTCAGTTGGGTGACATTTTATAAACTTCAATATTAAGACCATATTACAAAGCCAACATTTATTATTTGTCACACTGTCTGAGTTTGTAGAGGCCGCAACTATACATATACAGATATGTTCTTAACATTTTCGTATTATTGTATTTTATACTTGATGTTACTTAAACATTGATATGCTATTTTTTCTACATGAAAAATATTGTGTAGAACTTGTCTTGGGTTCGTTTAAATAAAACTAACTGTAATTAAAAACACACTATATTAATATTAAAATACATTTTACAACAATAGCAACAATAACAATTATTTATATTCACATTTATATAACAGTGTCTATATAATTATTTCACATTCGCCTCTGGTTGAGAGTGAGTCATGTTTTCTTTGGAGCGCTTTTATAAGTGTAGATTTTCTCGATCCTTCTGTTCAGAAAGCCCTCCGACGTGCCGACGCGTACGGTGGGTGACGTCACTACATGACTCACATCACAATATATTCTACATTTTGACAATGTAATTACCTACATTATTATGGGGTTAATGTAATTCTAGCACTGCAAAAGTGAAACTTGTTACCATTTTTGTTATCTAGGAATTCAACTACGTTGTTTTTAGTTGATTTATACCGTGACAGAGTTATGTTAACATAAGAAAATGGATGAGTTATAATTAAATCTGGACAAAGCAAAGAGAAATCGACATTATCCATGTCACTTGTACATTCGGACACACAATCCGAATTGAATGGCTCTACTGTGTCCTAGATTATGACTCGGAACACCAATACATGAAAACACAACAGAGCACCATTTTACAGAAATTCCACTTGTGAGTAAAAACACATATCTTACATGTACAAGCCATAGTTTGTCCAGGTTTAGTTACAATTAATTTTCGGGATAGCTCAATACTTTTTCTCGAGATTTTCTTATGTCGTCCAACCCTCCTATATTTATTTTAATTTTTCTTTCTCATAATTTTACCGAAGTTGAGTTAAAAAAGGAACTGATCAATGATGTTCAAGATATAAAAAGTAAATTATATTTAATTCGCACGTGCTAATAGAGCTCGAATTTAACAAAGTGAAAAGAAAAATTGAACAGTAATATAGCATGCCCACCACAGTCTCGTTTTTTTTTTTCTGATTGAACGCGATGTTTCCACCCGTTTTCTTCTTTCCAATCGGTTTCACACATTCTCTATTGGAGGATACAAGTCAACATCTATGGGTCCCTTTTAGGTTTCACACAGCCTTAATTGAGTTATTTTTAAAAATGTCCACACACCCTTTTTAAAGCATACTTTTATGTTTACGCATCGATTCATTAATTTTTATAATGGACTTTTTTTATTCGGTTTCATTATAAGCGTTCCTACAAATATCTGTTACTATTTGTATATACATAATTAGGTTGATGCACAAGATTAATTTTTTAACATACAAAATACATGAACTAATCAAGAATACATTATTATTCACGATTGCCTCTCAACGATCTAGCAATTTTTCGATTCCATGCCTGACGAGATCCGGTTATTTGGAAGTGAAGATGTAATAACTCGATATAGTCATGTATATGCATAACACTCTCGGCAAGGCTACAACCTCGCCTTTTTAATACAAACGGTAACGTGTTATATAAACACGACCTCACTCTGTGTTTATTGCATACACAAGACTATGTGTCAGGGTTTGTAGATATGTTCTAGAAAACACATCAAGGATCTTCTCTAAATATATATAGACAGTAGTTTAAGTAAGAGAGAGTTACAGTCATAGTAATAGTCAGAGTAACTGTACGATAGAGAGTTACAACCAGTCAGTGGTACGAACTGTGTTATACTTAATAACCACGTTCTACCCTGTCTGAGTTGAACTTAGTAATCCATGTAAATACATTGTTATCCAGTTGTAAGTGTTAAATTAATTATAGAATGTTACCCGTACTTTGTGCGTATCATTTACTACGATAAGTCGCCCAAACCTGCTATCCGATGTGGCCGCCCAAACGGCCCACATTACAAAGAAGTCATGAACCTAATTTTGAAGCGCCAGGGTGATTTCTCGAAGATTGTTTGAGATCAGGAGAATAAGGCGGATGCGAAATGATCTCAAAAAATAATTGTAATACCAGCAGTATGAGGACGTGCGTTATCGACCATAACCCCCATCCTAAATATTTGGGTGTAACATTACATCGGTCTCTGTCATTCAGGCAGTACGTCTATAAAACTAGTCAAAAGGTGAAGATCCGCAATAATGTTTACATAAATTTGCCAGCAATTCATGGTGAGCGAACGACTGCCATTGCACTGGGTTACTCTTCTGTTGAATACTGTGCAGCTGTCTGGTATGGAAGCTCTCGTACCATTTTAATAGACATAAAAGTTAACGATACAAAGAGGATTGTTAGATCCACACCTAGTCTCAGGCTACCGATCCTTATCATTGATAAGGATCAACATACAGGGTTGGCCATTTAAGGTTGCGGTTTTTGAAATCATATTAAACATACAAAACATTAATTTAAAAAAAAGATTTATTTGTGCAATTAAACAACAAGATCTGCAGTTTAATAAATCAGGTTTCCGAAGTGAAAGCCTCGAGCAACGATAACATTTCGCAGCCTCTTCTCAAATTCTCCACAAACTGCCTGAAGTGTGGCGTACGGTATCGCTTCTATTCGCTGCCGTATTGCCATTTCAAGGTCATCCAGGGTGTCTATACCATCGCGATATACCGTATCTTTTAATGATCCCCACAGGTAGAAATCGCAAGGATTGAGGTCTGGACTATATGGTGGCCATGTTATCCCTTCGCCTGTAAACTGTTGAGCGTCAAGACCAATGATTCTCTTACCGAAATGTTCTTCAAGAATGTTGAAAACTTCTTCCGTGCGATGCGGACGAGCCCCGTCTTGCATAAACCATGCATTCTCCACCATATTTAAGTCATGCGCCACGGGAATAAAAGACTCATTAAGCATTTCACAATATTTTTGCGAAGTAACGGTTCCATTGACAATCACGGGACCGATAATTCCTGCCGACGAGATAGCACACCATACAGTCAACCGTCGAGGGTGAAGAGGACGAACAATTGCTAGATGTGGATTTTCTGTCCCCCAAGTCTCCAATTTTGCTTATTCACATAACCGGATACATCGAAAAGTGACTCATCCGACCACCACACTCGTTCCAATGACATGCTGCCATTTTCAATGCGTTCGATGATTTCGTTCGCAAAATTGTAGCGTCGCTCCATATCAAACGGTCTCAACGGCTGATCGATCTGCATTTTGTATGCTTTCATCTTTAGATCTTGCTTTAGGATCCGCCTTAGTGTTGTACGGGGTATTTCAAGTTCTTGAGATGCTCTTGAGGTCGATGTTGAAGGTTAAGCTGTAAAGTGCTCCCGTATTCGTTCTATGGTTTCCGGTACCCGGATGGTCTTTTGACGTTCTCTAACAGTTGATCTTTCGTCTGCCGCAGATGCTGTTGCTTCAAATTTCACTACAATCCTAAGATATTGTCGGATTAGTAGACATGGAAACACGATAACGAATACTTTGTTACTTTTCTAAATTTATCTTTTTTTCCTTACCTTTTTATAGTGTTTTCCGTTGGTGCGTTATTTCTCCCGAATAGAGTACGCAAGTGTCTTGCCGTAGCTGAAAAAGATTCCCCATTTCTATAATAATATTTTATTAATTCCACACGCACTTCCGTTGGATACGACGCCATCTTGAAAACTGACAAGGCAAATTTTTCATATATTTATTGTAAACCGCGCTTTAAAGTGTAAATCTAATATAACATTGTGTGTTTTTATCATTTAAAAAATATATATTATATTAATTTCTATATATACAAGGGAATAGCGCGATTTTTAAAACCGCAACATTAAATGGCCAACCCGTTACATAAATAAGTTATCAACATTGCCCCGTCGGATATCAGAGGACTCGTTGCAGCACAGACAGAATGGGCTAAGATTACCAACAACATTGATCTTCTTATACACGATGATTCCCAGGACTGAAATCTAGCAGACCGATTTGACTGGATGTGAAAGTTCGGCAGCCCATCAACGTGAGTGAAAACTGGATAGATAACTAAACATTGGTTAGACGATACGTCTGCATAAGTTCCTATTAATAAAAATAGTAAATGTTGATATTTTCATATCAAAACATGCTCACACAAATGGTGCTTTTATTACGATGTTTTTTTTTTGGATATCAGTAAAATAGCCTTTACGTCGAATGTGACGATAAGCCTATGCCGCATTTAATTAATGGGATTAAAATTAAATGAACGTTAAACTTCATTTAAAATAAAATTATCATGTTTATAATAAAACAAAAAGGTCTATGTCGCCTGTCCTTGACGTATGCAATGGGATAGATACCTGATTTTTAATTATTGGTATCTAATTATCTACATATATTTTTTTTTCTTTAAATTTGTACTGACAAATACCGATAGAACAATATTATTAGTCGGCAAAGAGAATTACTGATAAATTAAAGGTGGAAGTCCGTATTGCCGCCCGTATATTTAACTGCAACAGGACTGGACTCGAATAAAGAAAAATAATTTTCTAGTTACTACGTGAACATTGGACCGCGATTTTTCGTATGAACACATTATTCACATATACTTTTCACTCCTTGTTTTCTTTGGCGTTATAACAAGTGTTCATTTGAAAAGTCAATCTAGTAGCATGTGATTTACTGAGAACATTTTGAAGTATGTCGTAAATTAAAATTTACTACTTAACCTACGAAGTCGTATATTTTGACAGTTTCATACATACAAATAAATAACAAATAATAGGTATTTATTACCACTTCGAAAATAAGCCTGGACTAAAAAAATTTTATGTTCTAAAGTGAAAGCCATTTTAAAACTGAAAAGCAATTTATTTAAACCAGAATCGACGCACGATTATTTTATGCACAAACTGATATATGTGATTGACATTATCAAATGTCATTTAGATTTACGTTTACGTATTATACTATCAAAATTTCAAAGTAACCTAGATTGACTTTTCAAATGAACACCTGTTACTTGTAGCGCTAGTATTGTATGTATATTGTACAATCGCAATTATTACATTCTAATTTATGCATAGTATTTTATTGTTTGTTAAATAAAATATACTGAAAAAACGCTATTAACAGTCATGTAATTTTTATGAATCACTTTGGTATTATGCGGCGCTAACATTTCATCGATTCTTTCAGAAAGTATTTATACCTATAAAACAGTTATAGGTATATCCTAAAATATATTTATTTTGCTACCGTTTTGAATATTATTATACATATTCCAAGTTCTAATTTTTAATAATATAAAAATATTATTAAAAGTCGTGTGTAGAACAATACAAATTTAAATTTGTGTGAAAATTGCTATCCATGAAGACACGTGTTTCGTGTTCGTATAGACTCCTCAGTGCATGGTCCTGGGATAGACAAAATTCACAAAAATAATCCCTTAGTACACACAATCAAGTTAGCGAAGACGGCATAGAACATTCAGCGTTGCTCATTGACTAATGTCAATATCATGGACGCCTAACCAACCATCGCCGTTTGCATGACAAGCGCAGAATTTGGCTGACTATCATAGCCGCAACTGATGGAAACTATGTTAACGTGTCTACAGTTAAATCGAACAGCTCCGACGTCGTACATAACAAGTATGTTTCAAATTGTTTTGTTTAATGGTGGTGTTTAACACTAAAAGTGGTTCGGATTTTCATCTTTTTTTTTTACAGAAACAATATTTAATTTAGATATCTCAGAAGTATGTTACTTAAACTCTCGAATAGTCTATCGCCTGTTTGAACGCACCATTTTTGCCACTTTTTGCACGTTTTCGTCTGTTTTTGAGCTCGAAGGACGTCCCGACCGTATCTCGTCTTCAACCGACTCATTTCCGCTTTTAAATCGTTCGTACCACTTGTAAACAGTCTTCATAGTCACCACATTATCGCCATACACTGATTTTAACATTTAATGGTCTTCTTTGGTTCTATTTTTAACTTAAACAAAATTTAATGTTAACGTGTTGTTCGAAATCCAACAGACACGGTAAACACACGACCTCACTCTTCGGCTCTAAAAACCGACTGACAAGTCAAAATTTGTTTTAGCGTAGCACTGACTATCTCAACGAATCAGGCTATTGAATTTATTATTTCAAATAAATGTAGCTGCCATAAAAATTCATTCACCATTTTTTGATCACACCTCGTAATTGACGGTTAAGCCTTATTCACAGTTAACATCTGCCCAAGCCATTGTAACACCCTTTACTTGGCAACGGTGTTAAAGTAAATTCTGTATTTATTGTAATATTTCATAACATTTTCTAAATGAATGCGTGCTTGTGTAATCGATTTGATGTAATGTATTCGTGAGCAATAATAGTAAAATTTTTATTTCACCTAAAAAAGATCGTTACCGCATCTAAAACCATTTTTGCGGGCCATTTTTAAATATTTTTTATGTGCTTTATTATTGGTGGTAAACTTTATATATTGGATTAGGTATGGTCCTAAAGTTTTCGGAAAAATTCTAGATGATTTGTAGTTGTACTAAATGACGTTTAGTTAAGTTGTCGCTGAAAGTCATATGTCACAATTAACATATCAATAGTAATGATGATGACAGTGATAATTGGTGGATAATTTATTGGAATGCAAGTTAAATTAATTACATCCTTTTAAACTTTGCACTACAGATTGATTTATTGGTACTTTGAACTAATTACATGCTTTTAAATTTTGCACTGCAGACTTTGCTTTATTGATATGTTCAATAACGAAGTTAGACCCTCGTACGTAGACATAGACCGTAATAGTATGATTTGGGAATAACGATTTGGAAATATTTACAGTAATATTTGTAGTAATATTTACAGTAAATATAACTGTCCATCCTTCCACACCTTACAGTAGTAATATTTATAGTAAATATAACTCATCCTTACAGTTAATATATCACTGTATATTACTGTAAGGATAAATGTCTAACTGTCAATATCCTGGGGTGACATCTGGTAAGGAAGTATGGATTTGGGAATATTTACATTATCTTTTCCATAGGGTGATATTCGTCAGAAGAAATAGTGTTATCGGATTGATTATCGTTTGTTATTTTATGCTTTTTCATGGAGCTCAATATAAAGATATTACATTTACAGGATTTCAAGCTTAATACCATAACACCCACAGAAGTGATGGTAACGGTGACATCAACGCCTGGTCACCGTTCATCGATACTGAAAGTATCGGTATCGGCGGCGAAGCCACCTGCAGCATCAACGCCACCTGCAGCATCAACGCCACCTGCAGCATCAACGCCACCTGCAGCGTCAACGCCACCACCACCGACACCACCACCACCGACAACATCGACACCACAGCCACCAACAACATCGAGACCACAGCCACCAACAACATCGACACCACAGCCACCAACAACACAACAACCGCCAGATTATTTTCAATTTTTGCCGGTTTCGGATTGGGGATCATCCGTTGATGATGATGAGCCGGAGCCTCAGGCTCCGGTTCCGCAAACACCAAACCAACCGGTGCCGAAACCGGCACCTATGGCTCCGTAAAGGCTCATGAAAGAGATATTGAAGAGATGAAAATAATAAACAATAATTTTGTTTATTATTTTCATATCCATTAAATTCCATTAAATTTTCTCTCAATTTCCCTCTCATAATTTTCAACTTTTGTCCTTCACCATTTCCAACGTTTGTCCTTCACCACTTCCAACGTTTGTACTTCACCATTTTCAACATCTCCACCGACACCTTCACCATTTCCATCAGGATATGACCCACCATTTCCATTGCACAAATTTGAAATAAAATGATAAATAAAATAATGAAATTTAATGTCATTTAATATGTAAAAATATAATGAAATTTATTGACATTTATTATGTAGAAATTTATATGTCATTTAATATAAAATTTATATTTAATAAATTAGGAAAGATAAATCTGCATTTGTTTTTCAATTAATGAAATTTAATGTCTTTTAATATGTAAAAATATAATGAAATGTAAATAATGTAAACAAATATAATAAAATTTAATGTCATTTAAGATTTAGAAATTTATATTTAATAAATTAGGAAAGATCTGCATTTGTTTTTCAATTAATAAGAAGCGTATAAAACTAATATGGTTCAATATACATCGTGAATTCATGAAGGGCAGTATGCAGTTAGAAGCACAACCATTATCGTTACCTTTATACAACTACGATTCCGTATTTAATGAGAAGAATTTTAACCGACACAGCAATCTATTTGGTGGTACTTGTAAAAGAGCACTAATAGTGGGTCCTTCAGGATGTGGTAAAACGAATGCCCTCCTTACTTTATTATTACATCCTAATGGGTTGCGCTTCAAAAATATTTACATCTGCTGTGGATCTCTTCATCAACAGAAATATGAATATCTTAAACATGTAATGGAAACTATTCCAGAGATAGGTTATTTTGAATATACGGATCCAATTGATATGATAACACCAGACCAAGTTGCCGACTATTCAGTCGTTATATTTGACGATATACCCACTATTAATTTGAATATTGTCAAGCAGTTCTTCTCTTTCGGTAGGCATCGGAATTTAGTGCTGTTCCTAAACAATTGTTGAGGGATAATACGAATCTTTTAATTTTATTTCAACAAGATGGTACTAATTTGAAACATATATTTAACGATCACATCCATGACTTAAGTTTTGAACAGTTTTTAAACGTATGCAGAATGTGTTGGAAGAAATCATTTGGTCTATTATTTATCGATACTGACTGTAAGTATAATGAAGGAAGATACCGTTTAGGTTTTGATACTTGTTTGAATTATGACAGTTTAGTTTTTGTGATCTGGTTCGGGAAAATGTCTTATAAGCTAGATATTCGTAAAAGAATTTTCAATCTCGTTGGGCGAATGCCCAAGCGTGATATTGTTGACATTTTATCGTGAACAAGATATTTCTTTATCAACAATTTATCAATCCATTGCCCAAAAGTGTTGGATCAAGAATTTTGCTTGAAATCGTTGGAGTTTCACAGCGAAAAATAGGTCGAAGATTCGGGGCTTCAAAGACCACTGTATTCAACCAATTTCCTGAAATAACGTGGTGTTTCGAACACGAAGGAAAGCGCCAAAATATACCGCAGCCCAGTTAGAAAGAATACCCAAATGTTGTCGTGCGCTAAGGCGCATCCGCTTTGTCAACAAACTGATTGTAATGGATGATGAGAAATATTTCACCTTGTCCCATTTAGAGATGTAGGGAAACGACGGTTTTTATACCGACGATATAGAAAACACACCACATAACGTCAGATTCAAAGGTAAATCCAAACTTGAGTACAAAATTTTAGTATGGTGTGCCATTTCTGAGGCCGGATTTATCTCACAGCCGTACATTGGTTGTGTTCGAGGAGAAGCCTTAACTGTATAATTTTACATGCAAATATGCCTTTCTAAACTACTTCAGTTTTTAAATACACATCATAGCAATGATGATATCATATTTTCGCCTGATCATGCCATTATGCTAGAGTTACTGGTATAAAGCAAACAACATGAACTTTGTTCCTAAATTAGACAATCCTCCCAATGTATCTTAGGCTCGGCCAATAGAGGAATTTTGGTCAATATTTACCAGAAAAGTGTATGAAAATGGATGGGAAGCTGCAAATGCGAGAAATTGATACTGCTGTTGTCCAGGGGATGATGGGACAAGTCAGAAGAAAACTGAGGGCCATCGAAGATAATGGTATTTATTGTTAATTGTTGTAATATATAGTTTATAAAGTAAAACAGTTTTGAGAAAATTATCAACATCTAAAATTTTTCCGAAAACTTTGGGACCATGCGTTATAATACAAATTATAAATAGATATTTACTTAATTATCTGTCACAATACTTCTTTAAAAACGAAAGAAAAGAAAAAAATACTTCATAGCAGGTAATTTCGTGTTATTATTTGCGTTGTTCAAAGCGAGAACCAACGAATTTTTATAAATAACGACGGAAAAAGGAAATCTGCCGTAATGAAGCAAATAACGGAATAAATTGATGAAATTGAATACATAGAAACTGAAAAAAATATATAAAAGATAGCAGAGAACTTTTACTTTGCAAAGACATACCATCTGATATTTTAATGATCATTATAGAGAGTAAAAAATAGTAAAACAATATGTATTTACGTAACACAAATTCGAAGAATACGAAAAACGTTCGAATTTAAATTATACGAGGGATGACTTTTTAGTGTTGCTGGTAGCCATAAAATCAAACAGTGGATCGACTCAAAGTGCTTAATTGCTTTTCAGAATATTTTCCACAAAAAATTTATACATTTTTGCATTTGTTCAAACCAATTATTAAAGCAGCTATTCCAGTCTTCAGTTGGGACAGTCAAAATTGCCGTTTTGAAGGCATCTACTGCTTCTTCCGGCGCGCGACTGAAATTGCCGACCACGCATTCCATTCTTGAACTTTGACAACGTAAAAAAATAGGAATTAGGATTTAGGGTGGAACTCTACGCAGAGTGGTCTAATAATTCGATATTTTGCTGCTCCAAAAACTCAATTGTCTTTCGAGCTGTGTACGAACTCGCATTGTCATGATGCAGGATGATTAATCGTTGCGGGTTGGTTTCTCGGAGCACGGCGATTATTTCTGGCATACAAACGATTGTGTACCAATCCGCATTAGGAGTTCTTCGATCTTGGAAAGAAATTGTAGCTATGCGACTTGATTTTGTGACCATCTTTTTCGACACATTTCGCGAACGGATAACTTTTATCGGACTGACGTTTATTTTCGGGATTTTTTAAGAACCAAAAAAAATGCATCAACATGTCTTCTCAGAACTAAGAAAATCAGTTGAAAAAATTACAAATCTAAACTAAATTGCATTTAAATTTCATGATTGAGCACACGAAAAGGGAGTTGCTTCACTACTTTTATTATTTTTTTTAAATTGACAATTGATAGTTAAATGTATTTGTGGGCGGAGTTAATTTACAGCACACGTGCGCAATGAAGCATTTACTAGAGGGGTTGTTGGTGCGATTTTCGCTATTTACACTAACGGTCGTAGAAAAATTGTATTACGCGACTCCTATGAATTCGAAATATTCAGAACGTGTTTAAATAATAAATACTTCACACCCACATACACTCCAGCGAATGTTTACATACGTAACAGCTGTTGATGTTATAAAAACTATAATATTGTTGTATGTTAAGGTCAGTACTGCTTCTGCAGTATAGCGACTGCTATATCGGTTCCAAACAAAGGCAAAGAACCTTAACATGCAGATATCAGTGGAGAAGACAGAATCAATGGTCATAGCAAAAGAACCCACTAGATGTAAACTGGCTGTAGATGACAAACCCATCCGACAATGTATGCGATGCACGTACCTGGGAGTCGAGATAACAAGCTCCAAAAACCTACAACAGGAAGTCAGAACACAAATGAATAAAGCCTCAAGAATTTCTGGCTACCTAAGGGACCTCATATGGAGGAATAAATACATGTCCATCGAAAGTAAAGTCCGCATATACAAAAAAGCCGTGAGACCGGTGATTACATACGCAGTGGAAACCCGAGCGGACACAACAAAAACGAAGAGCATGATGAGAGCAACGGAGATGAGGACCTTAAGGAATATCAGAGGAGTAAGCTTGAGAGATCATGTAAGAAGCAGGGATATACGAACAGATCTTGAAATTCAAGACGTGGTGCAATTTACGAGAAAAAGAGGAAGATACTGGCGAGACCACGTCGACCGAATGACGGGGGACCGATGGGCAAAATGGGCAAAGAACGAAAAACCGAACTCAAGGAGACCTCCAGGCCGACCTCCCAAGGGATGGTGCGAGAGCTGGACATCTGCTTCCCAAGAGGCTGAACAAAATTGAAATAGTAGAAGAAACAAGACTAAGTCTTAAGGAAAGAGAAAGAAGAAGAAGAAGTTAAGGTCAGTAACCTCGTACAAAATCAGCTGTTTATACATTAAAGTGAATTATTCAAAATTTGAAACATGTGTATTACGTGAATGTTTTTTTTGTTACAAGAAATAGCAAATATAAAATATTACTAGGGAAGATCAGTAAGTACCCGTGTTTGAAGACAGGTGGCGCTGCTGAGGGAAGTTGGCATTACCGTCGTGTACTACCATCTGTCAGACAACACCATAATAAATTTCAGACTGATACATAGGTTAGTTTTTATTTGGCAGCCAGTTGTATCACACGTGTTTCGTGTTTCTCGATAAAATGGAAAAAGAGCAATATCGATCCGTAATTCGCTTTTTATTTTTGGATGGAAAAACATGCGAAGAAATAAAAGCGAAGTTGGATGCTGTCTATGGGGACCCTTCACCATCTATGACAACCGTAAGATATTGGTTCAACGAATTTAGACGTGGTCGTACATCTGTTTTTGATGAGGAGCGCCCAGGCCGCCCGGCAGACGTTGTTACCGAGGAAATCGTTGAAAAGGTCCACATGATTCTCGCTGATCGCCGAACGAAAGTGCGCGAAGTAGCAGAGGCCGTAGGCGTGTCGTACGGAACGGCAATTAATATTTTACATGATAAGTTATCGGTGAGAAAGGTGTCGGCCCGATGGGTGTCGCGATTGCTTACGGTGGACAACAAGCGGATACGGTTGTCAATGTCGAAGCACTGTTTGGACCTCTTTAAGAGAAATTCGCAGGAGTTTTTGCGTCAAGTCGTCACCGTTGATGAAACCTGGATCCATTATTATACGCCAGAGTCCAAGCGACAGTCAAAACAATGGATTTTTCGGGGTGAATCTGCTCTGAAGAAGGCAAAGACGGTCCCATCGGCCGGAAAGGTCATGGCCACGATTTTTTGGGATTCCAACGTAATAATCCTTATGGACTTTTTGCAGAAAGGAAGAACGGTCACGGGGCAGTACTACAGTGAATTATTGGACCGATTCGATATAAAATTGAAGGAGACACGGCCCCATTTGGCTAAGAAAAAAGTGCTGTTTCACCACGATAATGCACCAGCACATTCATCCAGAATTGTCGCGGCAAAGTTGCATGAACTGAACTACGAATTGCTGCCGCACCCACCGTACTCGCTTGACTTGGCTCCCTGCGACTTCTTTCTGTTCCCCAACATGAAAACGTGGCTCGGGGGAAAAAGATTCAGCTCAAACGAGGAGGTTATCGTCGAGATAGAAGCGTATTTTGCAGAGTTTGACAAATCGTATTTTTTGGAGGGGTTAATGAAATGGCAGAAACGTTGGGAAAAGTGTATTGTACTAAAAGGTGATTACGTTGAAAAATAAATAAAAAATTTTTGAAAAACTTGCGTCTTCTTTCCTAACACGGGTATTTATTGATCCACCCTCGTAATATGGATATAAAAGAGACCGCCATTGTAAACACACACTGCAATGTTTATATTTATAAAAACACTAGAAACTAACATTGTTATTTTCTAGCAAACCCTTACCACTTTGTTTTGGTAAGGGTTCGATAACCAAGTACGAAAGTCAGCTGTTAAAAATTTATTGTGAATTTTTAAAGACGATGTATTTTCGCTCGTGATCTAAACATTGCGTTCGGGCGCAAAAACCACTTCATGCATAATTTCATACAATATTTTATCTACGAATTAAAAATTAAAAAAATCAGTAACTAGACCTAATTTATTAACAATGTAGTGAATTTCAGTTGTTCACAATTTATAAAATAATAATAAACTTAATAAATGCTACTTACTTATAAACAAGCAAAATAATGCGTTTAAGTTGTTTATATTTATATTTATGGTCATATCGGTACAAATATAGTTCCTAGAGAAATATCAGATACCTTTTTATTTTCTTGCAACGTATTATTGTGTGTAACATTATAAGAGCACGAAGGTTGAGGTTCGATTTCAGTACTCGGTGGAAGTGGCACATCAAAAATTTTTTTGGGAGTTTCCGTTTTGTTCGCTAAAGGATTTTCAACATATCCTTCCGCAACAACAGTTTATTTCTACGTTTGACGTTTGATTGCAGAAGTATTGACACCTGAGTCTGCTAGAAAAGATTTCCGAATATGAATTTACGCTATTCAATGAATTTTACATAGACTTCTTCATACCTCTTTCTCGATTTTTCTCGTGATAAGCCCGCATAGGTTTTCTCTGCTTGATTAACTATTTCTGGTAGTATTTTTGGAATATCTAAATCACTTTCTGAATCAGAAATTATGATAAAGCTACAAACAGCACAAACTGACGTGATTTCAAAATTACGTGATATAGTAACAGCAGGCAACTAGACGCAGGTGAAATTTAGTAGGTAATTTTCGTCACTAGGGACGAAAGTTAACATTATGGGATTTTCTCTCACTAGTGACGGAAATCAAATTTTCGCTGCAGTATTCGGTAACGAAAAATGTCTTTTTACAAAGGGTCGTAGAAAAAGGCAATTAATTTACAATATTTGCTAATGTTGATATTTGATGTATTATGAACGTTGATTTCAAACTCGAATAGTGTGACCAAAGGGTGGATGCTTTTAATTTTTTTTTTTCGGAGAAATATGCCAGGAATATATCTCAGAATAATTTACAACGTTCTTTTTACCACACCAGGCCGAAAAATCGTGATAGGTTTTCGTATATATTTTCTATGATTCGTTAAACAAAAACTCTTTGGTTGCTTCATTGGCTATTTCTGCAATCTCGGGAGGTGTACAAGACTTGTGATTTTTCGTAATTACAATCCATTTAAATAATTTTTATTAACTAATTTACTAAGTTTAATACGTTCAACAATATTAAATTTTTCAAATTCTCATAATATATTTTGTTATTGTTTATTGTTGGAAACTCTAATTGCCGTAGATAGTTTGACGCTGCGGAAAGCATGCAACAGAATAAATCCAATTTGAAATGCATTGCCAATAATGACGTTTACGAATTGAAAATGTATACATAATGACGGATTTTATAAACAAGAGTAAATAAGAAAATATGTAAGATATGTACTCCACGTGCATTTAACATCCTATTTAGTAACAATCTATCTTTAATCGTAGACGTAAATGCAAATTGTTTCGAACGTACGTAACGATTGACAACTGAACGAACTTTAAGCGAAATGGACAATAATTATTCTTCTAAATTATTCTTTTTGTTATTGTGGGTCATCTAAGAAAACGTCTTTTATAATATAGTCGATCGCACAGTGGCGTGACAAACATTTTTTAATATTTTTGTAATTTTTTCCCGCTTATGAGAAGGAATTTTGGAAAAATATTTTGGATATATATTCTACATAATTACATCTTTCCATTTTTCCATTTTTCATACGTTTTCTTATATAATAATATATATATAATAAAATATACACAATGTCAAACTGTTGTATTTTAACAATAATACGTAAATTATATCGTCTGGTATATAAACCCTTTAAATTTGATATATTGATGAAATAATGTGGCTAGACAATTTACGTGTTTTAAGTTGTGTTCCCATTTCGCCAGCCGACGCCGTAGAAATTGTATTTTTGTCCTCGTTTCCGTTTCGTATTTAGGCTTTATAAAAAATAGGTTACTCAGATTTTAAGAATATAAATTAAAAGCCCACAATTTAATTTATTGAATTTTGCTTTTTACGTTTTGTAAGAATATTAATTTACGTACTTTTAAATTTTAATACTAAGCATTACCCTTGTATGTAAAACAACACAAGTTTCGGAATTAAGATTATAATCATCGTTAATGACCAGCTTCTATAAATTTATGTATTTATATGTCGAAGTCGGTAGTTTCATAAAAAATCGATATGGGGAAATTCGTATATATAAAAACGGTATTTTTTTGTTGCTAATTTTCTAATCAATACACTCACCTGTTCTTAAAAGTAACGTAAATGAATATAAACCATATCATGTATTATCCGTTATCCATCGTTTTAGAATCGAACTATTTTCATAACGTTTCATATGCAAATCACAGACGTTTAGAGCGTTGTGTTAAGTGACGTTAAGATCAGGAGAAGCAAGTTAACTAGTCTAGTTATTTTAAACGCTTTCAATACACGCATTCGGTACATCGAACTCTGTAATATCACTTTTGATGTTATGATTAGGGACCGGATACGAGAGGCTCATGACTCACCACCCACGGGCGTACTATTGAAAATTTGTATTTTTAAAGAGTTTTTCATTTTATTTATATAATTGGAAAACAAACGGGTGGTGATCTATAAAATACGAAATAAATTTTTATTATTTCATTTTGTAGTTCAAGTTGAGTAAAGGAGTATTAATATTTACTAGCAATACTTTCTCAAGGTTCTCTTCTGTAAAATTTGTTCTCTTCGAATGAAATACACCCTTGTAGATAGAAAACATCCTTTCTACATCGCAACTGGCTATAGGTCCATACTGGAAATATACTTGCCGCTATGTTATTAAATCTGGATTTCTATTAAAAACTGTGTCTAACTTTTGCCGAAGGCCACATCCGAAGTCACTTGGAATATTTTTCAAATTATTAATAGCCACATCTAATATGGTTAATCCGTCATTTAATTTGAGATTTTGATTTGCAAAATAAGTGAGTAGTTTTGGGCAAATTTCCAAAAGTGTTCCTGAAGAAAGTATAACTGATTTTTTAAATTTGGAATTTGTATTAGTTCCTTGCACTCAGAAATACTTCGAGCATCGTCATTTAAACATATAACGAAATTTTGTAAATTATCGAAATTCTCTGCATAAAAACTAGTAGCTCCAACCATGTTCCCCATCTAATTATTACTGGAGAGGGAGGCAGTGACAAAGATGGAAGTTTTTCTCTGTAAGGAGCTACTCTCAGTGGTGCTTTTCTGAAACCTTTTTTAAAAGCGGATACAAGTCTATCAACTTCCGGAAAGGTGTGTCTGAAATATTTACAGATTCTGTGAAGAGCATGTGCTACACAAGTAATACGTAGCTATTAGGATATGTTTCCTTTAACAGTCTGCCTATTTTTAACATATATGCAGCACTGTCACTGACAAATAAAAGTATTTTTTCTGTGTACCTGTCGTCCGAATGAAGCATTTGGTGCATATTCTCGTAAATGGTTTTAGCTACTGTTTCCGCATTAACTGTATTTATAACTTTTGTTGCCATTACATATGCGTTATATGGAATAGTTGGATGTACGAGGGCGTATTTTTATGTTATCTACCTAGCCATGAAACAAAAGAGTGACGATGTCAAACAAATTATTCAAATATTGCTGTAACTATTAGAAGTACATGTGCTAAGTTGTGTTTAGTTTGTGCTGTTTATGGAGATTTGAGACGGTCTATTCCTCGATAAAATGAGTGAAACTAAGGTTGAACATCGCAGCGTAATAAAGTTCCTGACAAAAGAAGGCAATGGTCCAAAAGCAATTCATGAAAGAATGGTTGCTGAGTATGGGGAAGATACACCATCTTATTTCCAAGTAAAATATTGGTCTAAACTCTTTCGATGGGGCCGAGAGTCAATCAATGATGACCCAAAGTCCGGACGACCCGTTGAAGCTCGAACTGAAGACATTGTGCTAAAAGTCGAAAATTTGGTACTGAAAGATCGGCGTGTAAAGATCTCTGTCATTGCCAATGAAGTCTGTATATCCGAAACAAGTGTCCTCAAAATTTTGCATGACGATTTGGGTATGAAGAAGGTGCGTGCACGGTGGATACCCAGATTGCTTACACCTGAACAAAAACTGTACAGAAAAGAAGTTTCTCAAGAAAATTTGGTCAAGTTGGAGAGGGACAAAACATTTTTATCTCGAATTATCGCCGGGGATGAGACTTGGGTATATTACTGGGACCCTCCTACTAAACAAGAATCCATGCAGTGGGTTTATAAGGGCTCTCCGCCACCAAAAATGGCCAAGACACAATTTTCTGAAAAAAAACTGATGGCAATTGTTTTCTGGGATGCTGAAGGAGTCTTGTTTATTCAATATATGCCGAGAGGGTCTACCATAAATGGAGAGGCCTACAGAAACACAATTAAAAATTTAAAAACTGCTCTGGAGGAAAAACGCCCGCATTCTTATCCACAAAAAAACTTGTTGCTGCACGGCAATTGTCGGGTTCATAAGGCAAACAAAGTTCAGCAGATAATCAATGATTGTGGGTTTATAGAGTTAAGGCATCCACCTTATAGCCCCGACCTAGCTCCGTCAGACTTCTTCTTATTCAAAAATTTAAAAAAGCATCTCAGGGGAAAACGTTTTGCTTCTGATGAAGAACTCAAAGAAGCTGTTGAAGAATATTTTGCGGGGTTATCAAAGCAATTTTTTTCTGAGTGTATGGGGCAACTGGAAAAAAGATGGAATAAGTGTATTAGTGTTGAAGGGCTAGGTAGATAACATAAAAATACGCCCTCGTAGTACACCAGCTACAACATTTACCACACAGCGTCCTAATATATCGACAGTTTTGTCGGCTCTTATCCATAGGTACTGATTTGAAAGATGGCTTCTATTGCGTTCTACTAATTTCATGCAGCACTTAGAAACATAATATTTTCGTAAGGTGGATTCATCAGGAACCAGTATATTTTTGGAAAAATGTTTTGAAGGTGGTATTGTTAAGTTTATTTAGCGGAATATTTGCCGCCATTAAAGTTTCACAGAGTTCTTCGTTAAAATTGTCAGATTCCAACGGGTTTAATTTCTGTGTATGTGTTTGCGATGCTAAGTGACGTTTTACGTGCGATTTCTAGGAACTTTTTAACCATATTTTACAGTCTTTGCAATAAATTTCGGAATCACTGGCAATGGACATACAATCAGTATGACCCTTAATTAAACTCGCCATTGTTTCACGATGCCATTCTAGACGTTGTTTCATATCATATCTGAAAAAGTAACTTAAACAATGTTCTACGAAATTCACCGGACACTTACGTCGAAATATTTGGGAGAAGTAGATTCGATGAAACGATATTAAACAGGATCTATTACAAAAATTACGAAGTACCTATATAATTAACAGTTAAAACAATGAGAAAAAGAAACTAAACGAAATATAAACTAATAAATAATATAATTTTTAAAAACTTCTCAGGCTTCTATCTACGCTAATGAAGAAAGAAATTTAACTCTTATATCGAAGTAATTGCGTCACAATTGAACGGCAAAGAACAGATGTGTGGCTAACCGAATGAATAGTGCGTGCTATTCATTAACTGCATGTTGTAATTAGCGATGTTATAGACTATTTATATGGTCCATTGTAATTTCGGCCTGATACGTCCGGTCTCTAGTTATGATGATCCGCATCAATTATTGCCTTGATTTGGTCACCATCAATTTCAATTGGACAAGTTCACCTTTGTTGTTCACCTTTGAATGAAAAATTACCAGAGCGAAATTTAGCAAATAAATTTTGGCAGCTGTTTTTCTTTTACGGCTTCGTCATTATACATTACAAATCTCTTCCCTATAGTCACCTACAATAGTATATTGTACAACTAGTGCTGAAAATAGGATATTTCACACGAGCGTGAAGTTTGAGGCACGAGCCGTAGGCGAGTGGTTTAATTATGCGAGTGTGAAATATTTTCAGCACGTGTTGTACACTATACTTTTCCGACGACCGCTTAGTGACAAGAATTAATTTCAATGAAAATAATAATTTTAAATATTCCTTTGTCTAATGAATCTTTTTTTCGTGAAATCAATACTATAAAACAAATAGCGGTAAACAATAGTTATACAAGTAGCGAAATTGACAGTATACTAAAGAAAAAACAGTTACAAGTGGCCCTTAGTTTAGTATATCCTAAAGATAGTGCTAATTTGAAACAATTTGTCTCGTTAACTTACTTCGGTAAAATAAGCGAGCAAATCGGAAATATAATTTCAAAAAATAATAGTAATGTTAGTATAGCTTACAAACCATATGTAAAAACAAGTAATTTCATTTTTAACGCAAAACCTAAAACAGATATCAATAATAAATCAGGAGTGTACAAATTATATTGTAATGATTGTAAAAGTGTATATATAGGTCAGACTGGTCGAAGTTTTATTATACGGGTAAAAGAACACTTGAGGTCATATAAACTAAAGAAGACAGATTCAACATTCGCAAACCATCTTATTACAGAAAGGCATACATTTGGTCATCATAAAATAGTGCATTTGGCCGAGAAAGGTCGTAAATTAAATCTTTTAGAGTCACTAGAAATTTTTAAAAGCGGCAACAACACAATAGATATTGTTCTTAACGACCAGTTGGATCTTATATATACACCTCTTTTCCAATGTTGTATATAATAGTTAAGTATATAGTAGTAATTTTAAATAACATCATAAACCACCCCCATATATTTTTGTGTCATTTATAAGACCTATGTAGGCCTGTAACTTTTGCAGTTTGATAATGACATTGTATGTCGAAACCGCGGTCACTATTACATGTGAATAAAGTGGTATAACAAAGTTATTGTTTTATTTTATTTTATTATTATAAAATATTTTATATTAACTAGCTAAACACGGCCACGCTTCGCTGTGGACCAGTCTGATATGAATGGGAATGTAAATAAAATTATTGTAGCGAACATAGATTTACCGAGAAAACATATCATTCAATTCAATATCCTGCCTTGCGTTGCTGTTGTTATGTGAAATGAAAGGAAAGGAAGAAAAGATGTGTTTCGCAAAAAAATTATTTTTTATTGTGAAGATTTACTACATTTTTTGTTTGTCCGTTTTCTGCATAAACGTAAAGATCAGCCGGTTTACCAATTCTGGAGCATCCGACGTATAATTGCCCATGAGAGCAGCAATCGTTTTCTACATTCAAACCGCATACTTGCATAGATTGCCTTTGCCCTTTGTTGATGGTCATAGCGAACACAAGGCGTATTGGAAATTGAAGTCGTTGAAATCGAACGCCATGTCGGTCGGAATGAGTGGTATTTGTGCAATCAGAATTGTTGTTTCAATTAGTTGTTCATTGTTCATCAATTTCTTAACTACTAATCGTGTGCTTTGTACTTTGGTCATTTTTCCGATTTGAACGAAATACATGAGGTATTGTATTGAATATCTTGTTCGTATGAAAAAGCAATTCGGCGATCATTCACCTATTGCAACTGCATACGTCTTCGCTGTTGATCTAATTGTTCTTGGCGTTGATCTGTCGATTCTTCGGCTCGCCTTTGAGAAGTCCTGAATCTAACACGTCCATTTTCGTCTAAACGTTTTGATCATTACTAATAATTGTTTTTCAAATATCATTAATATTTTCGCCATTCAAATTTGACATTTGTCATATTTTTTTATAAAATAACATCTTCCTGACATTTACATCTAACCTATGCACATCATTTTAAGTTTTCATATAAGACAATTCATTCAAGATTAAATCAAGTTACTCTTCTTTTTACCCTTAAGATTTCATAACAATATGTTAGCATAAATAGAGTATATGATTAGCAAACGTCAACTTGTAATAAAAAAGTATATATCCGATTACTAAAGATCATGACAAGAAATTTAAAATTATTACTTACCTAGGCAGACAAAATAAACCATTGGAAAAAATTTTTAAGAAAACAAAATATAAACATTGCATATAAAACCAACAACCATATTAGTAACTACATCAAAAACAATAAAAGTAAAACAGCACATCATAATAAGTCAGGTGTGTATAAACTAACTTGTGGCACATGTACTAAAACATATATCGGGCAAACAGGTAGAACGTTCAAAAAGCGCATATACGAACATTATTATTCGTTTAGAAATGGGAAAACAGATTCAGCATACTCCAACCATTTAATTGAAGAAAGCCATAGTTTTAATAATAATTTCAAGATCCTACACGAAGAAAAGAAAAGTAAGAAACACGATTTATTAGAAGCAATGCAAATTACTAAACAAAAATTTTCAAATAAATTATTAAATGACAAAACAGAGCTTAATTCCTCCCCTCTGTTGAATTTATTTCCTATTTTTGATTGACATATTTTGTTAGATATGTGTCACTTATAATTTATGTTATCTATATGTATCCCTACTAAAAGAGGCGGGTAAAAATATTTCGGTTTCAAATTTCTGAGAATACCATTAAGTAATAAAATAAAAAATATTTACGTTTAAGTAAAATGTTTTATAGTACCGCTTGTTATATCCGAAGAAACCGTTGTACGGTGAAACAGCTGTTATATAGTCATTATTAAATATTATTAAATAAAGTGTAAATCTAATACAACATTGTGTGTTTTTATCATAAAAAAGTATTACCATATCAATTATTTGAGAAATCTCTGTGCTACTTATGACTACTTATTTCACCGGTGTGGGAATACTTTTGTCGCGCCGTGTTAAAAAAATTAATTTTATTATACAAACACCCGCGTATTCGATGCAACGTTTTGTCAAAATTTAAAGTCAATCGACCGACTACTTTTCGAGTTTTACGAGCGCAAACATACGCAGGTTGAATTTTTATATAGAGATACACGAGGTGCTACCCAGAAATTCCAGAAATTTTATTGAGGCGCGCGCAGGGTTGCTAGTACAGCTCTATAGTGCTAGATGGTGTGAATTACGTCTATACTAAGTCAGTGTGTTAAACGGTACTTCGTTAGGTGGTGACAAACAGTTTTTGTATTAATATTTGTTGAGTTGTTGATTGTTTGAGTTATTTTGCGACTCTGTAATGTCTAATGTGAAAGAGCAAAGAACATGCTTCAAATTCTGCTTTAAACTTGGTAAAATGGCAGTGGAAACTCCGAAAATGCGTAGACAAGCGTTTAGTGAGGATGCTTTAGGCTAGATGCAAACTTATAACCGTTTTATGTTGGTTGATGTTGATGAGCGTTCCGGTCGTCCAACGACGGAAAACACGCCACAAAATGCTATCCTGCAAAACCGAAGGAGAACAATCCATTTGTAACATTGTCGGCTTGTCGTCAGGCGTTTGTAAGCATATTCTATCTGGGGAACTTAACATGCGGACTTATTGCTGCGAAGTTTATGCTAAGGTTATTCAGCATTGAACAAAAACGGCATCATGTTCATGTGTGCACAGAACTCAAAGAAACTGCCGAAAGGGATGTGAACTTCAGTACCAGAATCATTACTAGCGACGAATCATGGGTGTATAGTAGACTTCTAATCGACTTCTAATAGCGTAAATATGTTGTATTTTTGTCTGCATTAGACCCCTGTAAAATATTATTCATTTATTTTTAGTGTAAGAGCCCGCGCTTTGATCTTCAATTTTGTTAAATTTTGTATATAACGACCGTATCCCTTTTTTACATAACAACATAGCATTGTATTGCAGAAAAGCATATTACTGTATCCTAACGACTTTTAAGTTCTCGAGAATTCAGACACACAAGCAATTCATTCATTGAAACGTATATCTTCTTCCAGGAAATATTTTTGATAGAATACATATAAAATAATACATAATAAAAATATCAGTTTGGTTTTACTACTCGGACAGTGAAGTTGTGTGTTTATTTTTTTTATTTGAACTGTTTTAACTTCTAATCGTTATTATGGAAACCAGAAGCCAAGGTTATTTCTGCCCGATATTCGGAAATGTAGAAGATATTAATGATAACTTACGAAGATGTTATGAAATGCTATGAGTGGAATAGGTTGCAACTAAAAATAACGAGGAATACTACCAAAGAATCATCGTTTTTAGATATTGCAAAACTTATAGCTCAAAGGGTAGAATGTGTTTGGAGAAAATCGTCTCTTCCTACAGTTTCAAATACAAGAGTCATACAACTAATAAACGATTATCATATAAAGTGCAAAAATCTCAAAAAGTCGTTGAAAAAAATTTCCGGTTTTCAGAAAGAAAATTTTCTCCGACGTAGCAGAGTTTTGTTTGATATTTTTTCCTGTAAATGTAAACAAATTGAGCTTTGTTGCTGTCCAAGGCAATATAAGGTACCCAAAGAAGAACAGGAGTTTTTGAGTGACCAAAGGGGGGCGAGAAAGATGCGTATTGGAGGAATAGATCGAGTTCTTACAACTAAATTGTAAAAAAGAGCATTCCGAGCACCAAAGACATAAAAAAACGTAAATAGAAGTAACGACAAAATTAACTCAAAACAGCAGGACTTGGAGTTATCTGTAAGTAATTCCAGTTCTTCTTGTGATGATTCTTTTAATTTACCTTCCACGTCAAAGGCAGACGGAAAAAAAGAAAAAACCAAAAAAAATTTTTAGTTTGCCTATGTTGTCAAAAACTTGTGACCGTTACGGTGTTTCCGATAGAGCAGCGGCTGCTATTGCATCTTCTGTATTGCAAGATATATCTCCTGGCAGTGAACCAATTGATAAATCAAAAATACGACGGGAAAGAAAAAAAAGTATGTAAAGAATATATTCAAAAGCAGAAGCAGCTAGACCTACCAGCTTTATACTTTGACGGCCGAAAAGATAAGACGCTTAATATTATTAAAAAGGGAGCTAAGAAATACAGACAAATATTGATTGAGGAACATGTATCTGTTCTTAAGGAGACAGATTCAGTTTATGTTGGCTATGCAACACCAGATCGAAGTACTTCTAAAAGTATTGAAATGTCAATTATTGCCCTTCTTTCGTCTCAAAAAATTTATAAAGAAAATTTGATGGCAATTGGTTGTGATGGTACAGTCACTAACACTGGGAAATTTAACGGAGTAATAAGAGTATTGGAAAAAAGACTTCAGCGCCCACTGCAATGGATTATTTGCATGCTACATTTGAACAAATTGCCATTAAAACATATATTTAACAAACTAGATGGTGTTACCAAGGGACCATCTTCGCATGCTGGTCCTATTGGCAACTTATTAGAAAACTGCGAAAAACTACCCATAGTCAAGTACGAGAGAATTGAAGGCCAGCTGCCGGAAATACAATTTAAGGGCTTAAGTACAGATCAAAAATATTTGTATGAAATAACTATATCTGTTATAAGTGGACACTGCCACGATGGCTTAGATAACAAGTCTCCAGGAAAAATATCCCATGCTCGATGGCTAACAAAAGCAAATAGAATTTTACGTTTATATATTTCTACATTAAACCCGTCATATCAGCTAAAAGTATTAGCTGAGTATTGTGTAAAAGTTTATGCTCCAGTATGGTTTGAAATAAAAACAAATCCAACTTGCAAACATGGGTCTAAAAATTTTTGGAAATTTATAACAAACTCACGATACCTTCCTGCAGAGTTAAAGCTAGTAATAGATCCCGTAATTCAACGTAACGCCTATTTTGTTCACCGAGAAAACTTGCTTCTATCGATGTTGTTGAATGAAAATAAAAGAGTGAGTGAACTGACAGCCAGACGAATTCAAGAAGCACGAAGCTCACCTCATACTGGAAAGCAACCTCGCGTGTTTGAGGTCCCGACTATCAATTTTGACGCAAGTAACTACTTTGAAGTTATAAATTAGGATCAAAAGTTTTTCGATCCACCAATTCGTCGAAACATCACTACTGAAGAAATAAATGCGGCAGTTGAATGTCAAGAAAGTGACAATCTATTTTTTGCCAAGCTGCCATGCCATACTCAGGCGGTGGAACGAACTGTGAAAATAGTGTCAGAAGCATCCATGACTCTATGCGATAAAAAATCAAGAGAAGGTTTAATACTGACGAAACTTGAATTAAGACGAGAGATGCCCAGATTTGACAGTAAACAAGATTTTGTGACCAAAAAATAACTAATATAATTTCGTGATTTTATTGTTTTATGTTGTATAAGAACCAAAGTTTTATTTTCTTTTAAGTTTAATTAAAAATGTTTTCAGTTTTAATTAATAATAATTGATAGTAAATAAAATATTAAAATTTAAAAAATGGCTTTTTTTTCAAAAATACTTAATTCTTAGGAGCTCCGGCGCGGGCTCAAGATGTGACTTTTTTTAACTTTTTTTAAGCAATTTTTATTTGTTTTAACGTAAGACAAAAAAATATTGCTATTAGGATATGATTCGAGAACTTTTATTTTTTCTCATACATCAGTGACCCACCCTAGTGTATAGTTATGATCCCGAAGCAGCAGTTATCGTAGTGGAAGACGCGATCGTCACCACGACCGAAGAAAACACGAAAAATTCGAAGCAACGCCAAGTCGATATTGATTTGCTTCTTTGACGTTGACGGCATCTTGTACAAAGGATTTCTCTCAGCAGGTGAAACAGTTAATGGACGATTTTATTGCGATGTTCTTCGGCGACTAAGAGAAAACATTCCACGGGAGCGGCCTGCCCAGTGGCGCAACAGTTCGTGGTCACTTGTTGTGCGTCAGTTTCTAGCCTCAACGAAGACGGCAGTACTACCCCCCCCCCCCCGATCTTGTTCCTTGTAACTTCTTCTTGTTTCCGAAGTTGAACTTGAAGCTCAAGAGGCCCTGTTTTGAGATGATTGAGGAGATCTATACCGAATTACAGTTACACATGTTTACACTCAAAGACTTCCAGCACTGCTTCAAGTCATGCATAAATCTCTTGGATCGGTGTATTCATGCGGAAGTCAATATATTGTAAGAACAGTTTGTTGGGGCAACTAGTGGATTTTGTCGTCGCTCCTATGTTGACTCACTGCGCACGGGTTGTAAGGCCGTATACGCACTAATTTTTTATTCTTCGGTGACAGTTATTAATGAAATGCGGCACATCCAATTTAACACCTTTATTTACATATTTACATTACTTCATACATAAAATTTGTTGTATAATGAAAGACGGTTGTCTTTTGATAAAATATGAGACTGGTGTCTCTTGATATTAAAAGTCGATTGCTGTCTTGAACATTGTTCTTACGACTGTTTGTCTAGAACGTTATTATGTTAAGACTTGCGACTGTTAGTAATTTATGTAGACTGTTGTCTTGAACATTGTTCTTACGAGTATTGTAAGAACGTTGTTCTGTGGCGAATTGCTACTGGCGACTTGTCTTAGTGACTTGCGTTCCCGACTTGCTCCTGTTGTCATCGCGCGCTGAACTATTTAAAAACTTTTTAAACATTGTAAGCAAAATTTACCCTTCCCTTCAATTAACAAAATAGGCCACATGCGGCTAAATGACGAACAAAGGTCGGCAAGTTACAAAGAACTGCCTTGCTTGTGTAAATTCTGCTTACTAAACCAGCAAACGTTGCATCTAGTTTTTGAATCTAACTGTATACATGTGGCGGCACGTTCACTAAATAAAATAATATAATTTTAAACGTATCTAAAAATAATATAATTTGAAACGTATCTAAAAAATGCGGCAATAAATAAGTGCCGGCATAAACAACGGTCGACAAATATGTATGCGGCAATAAATAGTGCCGGCATGAATATCTGTTGACAAATATGTAATACGCGGTATCATAAATTTATGAAACGTTTGCATCTTAATACAATAAGAAAATATAATTATACAGAAGGTTTTAATTTTGTTTCTGACTCTTATATTTAAATACTATAATCCATGATTTCTTTATATTTTAATGTGTAATATTAAAATGAATAATACTTATATTTTAATATATAATACAAAATTAATAATATTTATGTTTTACTATACGATATATAAATTCGTTTCGTTTATAAGACGAAACACAGTTTATTGCGTCTTTTTTCACATTCCAAGAATTTCTGGGTAAAACCTCGTATTAAATACGAGGTGCATTCAAGTTCTAAGGCCTCCGATTTTTTTTCTCCAGACTGGAAAGATATAGAAGCATGTGCATTGTTTTAAAATTAGTGTGCGTTCGTTGTCAATACATCACAGAGATGGCAGCACTGTACGGCAGATGGAATTCTAGCGGCAGCGTCGAGAATGAGAACTGTTTTAGATACTTAAAATGGTTACGTTTTCGTTACTTCAACAGCGTGCAATCATTCGTTTTCTGAATTTGCGTGGTGTGCCACCAATTGAAATTCATCGACAGTTGAAGGAGACATGTGGTGATGGAGTTATGGATGTGTCGAAAGTGCGTTTGTGGGTGCGACAGTTTAATGAAGGCAGAACATCGTGTGACAACAAACCGAAACAACCTCGGGCTCGCACAAGCCGGTCTGACGACATAATCGAGAAAGTGGAGAGACTTGTTTTGGGGGATCGCCTCCAGTGTTAGCATTTCCGTGGGTTCTGTGCACACAATCCTGCATGACGACCTGAAAATGCGAAAAGTATGCTCCAGGTTGGTGCCACGAATGCTGACGAACGACCACAAGGCTGCTCGTGTGGCATGTTGCCAAGCAATGTTGACGCGCAACCAAGGCATGAATGGGACTTTCTTTTCGTCGATTGTGATAATGGATGAGACGTGGATGCCATTTTTCAATCCAGAAACAAAGCGCCAGTCAGCTCAATGGAAGCACACAGATTCACCGCCACCAAAAAAATTTCGGGTAACCGCCAGTGCTGAAAAAATTATGGTGTCCATGTTCTGGGACAGTGAGGGCGTAATCCTTACCCATTGTGTTCCAAAGGGCACTACGGGACAGGTGCATCCTACGAAAATGTTTTGAAGAACAAGTTCCTTCCTGCACTGCAACAAAAACGTCCGGGATAGGCTGCGCGTGTGCTGTTTCACCAAGGCAACGCACCCGCACATCGGGCTAACGTTACGCAACAGTTACTTCGTGAAAACAACTTTGAAGTGATTTCTCATGCTCCCTACCCACCTGACCTGGCTCCTAGTGACTTTTGGCTGTTTCCAACAATGAAAGACACTGTCCGTGGCCGCACATTCACCAGCCGTGCTGCTATTGCTTCAGCGATTTTCCAGTGGTCGAAACAGACTCCTAAAGAAGCCTTCGCCGCGGCCATGGAATCATGGCGTCGACGTTGTGAAAAATGTGTACGTCTGCAGGGAGATTACGTCGAGAAGTAACACCAGTTTCATAGTTTTCGGGTGAGTAGTTAGTTAGAAAAAAAATCGGAGGCCTTAGAACTTGAATGCACCTCGTATATTATGCTAAAGTAAGTATTTTGTTTAAAAATCAATCTCCATTTAAATTACCCTCCGAGTTATGTTTCTAGAGGATGTCAAATTAAGTAACATTATTTTTACAACTATTTAAGTAGATGTGCCTGCAAATGTTACAGAAAAAATCGCGTATAAAAACATTGGAATTCTCAGATTCCATAGAAGAAATACTAAACAAACAACGTAAGTTTTTATTTCGTTCATTAACTTTGGAATAAAAAGCAATTATGGTATTATAATTTCAAAAACTCAACCAACGTGTATGCATTATGTATGTACATATAATGTAAAAAACCAAACAACAAAAACTAGCTTATGTATACATAATTGAAAGCTCTTCCGCTCAATCTCCTTGACTAGCCTGCCACGACGGAATTCACGTCGTTGTTTCAGGCGTCGCTGCCGACTCAGCACGATAATACCCGAATGACAGGTGGTTACTGGTATGGATATATTGTATCAAAAGGAGCTCAACTTCTGTGGAAATGTTCAGTTCCAGATAATACTTTAGTAAGATCGGTTATTACTTGGGTCAAGTGTATCTGTATAAACTACTAAATCGTGTTTCGAAATTTAAAATTTTTTGAATGATTTGATAACTTTCGTATACTTCTAAAAAATATATATTATATATAAAAGAACCGACTTTAATTCATTTGAAAATTAGTTAATTAGTGTGTACCGATTATATAACTTTGAACTAAAAAAAAAACTTTGTGAAATTTATTATAATCAAGATTTATTTTTGATAATTAGAAATATATTTTAAATATGATAATATGATCACAAAAGTACGCTCTACGTGTTATATGTCATAAGCGAAAGTTACTTCAGGTAATTAAAAATACATGAATCTAACGGAAGTTGCATATTTTTCCTGAAAGTGTAATTAATTTCTTGCTTTAAATATTTGGCGAATTTAGGAGTGAATTTGAACGGTCCTACAAAAATGATGGAAGTAAACAGTGTAGAAAACAGATGGAAATGCAAAAACAATGATTTAAATAATGGTTTTTTAAAAAACGAAAGCAGAATTCAAGAATCGGCCGATTCTCTGTTGACATCATCGACACCTGTAGCAACTGTTGTGCAGGTGTCGGGTTCCGGTACCCAAACTGTGGTACATCCAAGAAAAATTAAACCTTTTAGGGAAAAGTTTCTTCTTGGTACTGTATTTATCCTAATTGCCGTGAGTGCAATATCACTTATAATGCTGATCAACGCCACGTCTAAGTGTAGCACAAATGGTAAGTCGTTTACCTGTATATTTCTGTTTTTGTTATTGTTGATTTTGAGGAGGCGTTTGAGGAAATTTTGTGTGGGCGCCTCGAGTTGGGGGAGGTCAAGGATGACTGGATGTTACGTAGTATTGTGTGGGTGTTCTAGTAAAAGTGGTTGTAATGATAGTAAACATGGAAGGTGAATGTCCGATATTTATAAGTGAAAAAAAGTTCAAATAGTTATCGATAAAAAAATTTACTTTGTTGCTATTTAACTTTATTTTTCTAATAATTTGAATTTTATATTAATCTTAAATATAAGTCGTGCCAATACAAAATATTAAATAGAGCGATGTCTGAATCTTCGAAAATAAAATTTCGAAAGCAATAACAGGACGCCTGAACTTTTTTAAAATATCCTATATCTAAAAATCGTATGTCCTTACTTAAGTCTATGATTTGCACTAAATATTAAACGTCAACTGTTGTCTGTCAATAATTATCAGAATCTAATATCAAAGATAGTATTTTATATTTTTTAATTTTGAAAATGGTATTTACTAACGTACTTACCATCGAATTAAAAAAAAGCGGTACAGTCATATTTTAATCGGTTTAAATTAAGCTGCGTGAATGTAGGTATATATTAAATGTAGGTGTCAAATTTAAATATTAAAATAACGTATAAGTGTAAAATAACATAACGTGTGTCTGTAAACGATCGTACGCCAATTATATTGGTACGATGGATTTTATTTTTCTACCGTTGGTGGCAAGATTAATAATAAAGAAAGACTAAGGTTATGTTTATGTGAATTTGTTAACTGAGTATGCAACAAATGCTTTATTTAATGATGATTTTACTGATGAGTGGAAAATACTTTATTTTTGGTAAATTGCAGATCGTTAATGCAATTTACCATCATAATATATGTTGCTGTTATATAATTATATATCTTAAGTTATTTAAATATCTATACAATTGCTTATCATGCTGACAGTTCCGTGTTTTGATTCCTGTCTGGTTGTCCAAGTAGGTTTTCGTGGTTTTCCTTGTCGTTTAAGGCGAATGCCGACAGCTTTACATCTTAAGACGCTCCACGGGCGCATACATAATAATAACTCATGTCTTGCGTTTCCCTGTTTTTGTTGTCTATCTATTTTAGAATACTAAGGCATGATTTATTATTATTCAATTGGAATGCATCTTTGAATAATTTTATCCATAGCAACTCAAATGTATGACATTAACATACAGTCATTTATATTTTATATTCCTTGATACAGGCATCAATTGCCGAAACATGTACGGTTGTTTTAAATATATATATATATTTTGAAGTAAAACCAGACCATAAATCGCCAACAAATTGAATTTACCATAACATACAAAGGTCACGAAATAATTATATATATATATATATTTATATATATATATATATATATATATATATATATATATATATATATAGTAAATTCAATCAGTTGGCGATTTAAGGTATCGTTTTACTTTAAAGTATATATATTTAAAACAACCCTACATGTTTCGGCAAAGACGCCTTTATCAAGGATATAAAATATAAATAAACCAGACCTTAAATCGCCAACTGATTGAATTTACCATATCATACAAAGGTCACGAAATTATTATTATTATTTATATATATATATATATATATTCCTGTTTTCTGTTTTTTGCTGATGTGGTCCTCTACTGGGTTGTAGCCTAGCATATGCGCTACAAAACTCTAGGGGGGTCTGCCCGTTGGGCAGTCAGGTGCCATTCCGCCTTTCCAGCAAGAGTGAGGAACCATGCTACGCGGCGCTATCTCGTCGCCGCGCAATGCACACACCACTAGGACCGGTCCTGGGCGGCAACCTGGCTAGGCTGCCGTTAACAGCACACACACGTTCGACGTGTGTGCTATGCCCCCGCTTCGGCGGAAAACGTTAAGATGGCACAAGTGTGACCATCGTCGACCGAGGTAGCCACTAAGAGTGTTCCCTTAGTTGCGATGAGCAACCCCGTACAGGGTGCGCTTCGCCTATCTGCGCCTTGCCTCGTTGGGGCGGGGGTCAGACCGTCGAAGTACTGCACGGAATTGTAAAGAAGTTGTCGGGAAAGGGTTGGCGGCCCTACGCAACGGCTGGTTATCCGACCTCTCTAAATTCATGCGACCGATCACTAAACACACGCACGAACGCACCGACATACAAAACCCTACACTTACGCTCTCACACAAAACCACACACCCATAGAGAGACGCAAGCTGCCAGCAGCAACCAACACACAAGTTCATACCCCGAAGGAGACACAAATTGCTAGCAGCGAACAACACATATGTTCACACCTTGTTATCTATTTTTTGGAATACTAAGGCATGATTTATTATTATTACTAGAATGTATCTTTGAATAATTTAAACCATAGCAACTTAATTACTTGACATTTATATCCTGTCATTCATATTTTGTATTCTCTTGATAAAGGCGTACACAGCCGAAACATGTAGAGTTTTTTAAATACATATATTTTGAAGTAATATACAGACCTTTAATCGCCTACTGATTAGGTTTACCATATCATACCAAGGTCACGAAGTTATTATATTTATATATATATATATATATTTCAAATGGATTTTCCTCAACTTAAGTTGAAACAAGATGTACGCACAAGGTGGAATTCTACTTATGATATGTTTGATAGAATTATTAAAATGAAAGATCCTTTGCAATCAGAATTAGCTATTTCAAACTGCAATATTAATTTGTTTGATCACGATTTCGAAGTTCTTTCTTAAAATCATTCAAAGATGTAACAGAAGAACTAAATGGTGACCTAATGGTGAACTAAGTGGTGACAATTTCAAAAACTTTAGTGTTTAGTAAAATGTTAGTGAATTATATATCCAAAATGAAAACGTAGTTAGTTGATTATGGTCGAAGCAGGTGAGGCAGATAAGATGTGCGAAATTGTATTAGCTGAATTACTTAAAAGATTTGAACATACAGAAGATAATCAAATTTACAGCGAGTCCACATTTCTCGATCCGCGATTTAAAAAGTATGGTTTCAGTAAAGAATCAGAATATAATAATACCTATCAAACAATCACACAGAAAATAGCCGCTTTAATTGAAAAGAAAAATACAAACCGGAGTGAGCCTATTACAATAGAAAAAGTGTAGATACAGCAGAGGATAACATATGGAGTAACTTTGATAATGAGATTTTGGAAATAAAAACAACATTCAACCCTACTGCAGAAGCAATTAGTAAAATTGATAAATATGTTCAAGAATCCTTATTAGCTAGGAATCAAAATCCTCTTAAAAGGTGGGAAGACAGGAAAAATGTTTATATAAATTTATATACCTTTATGAAAGGTCGACTTTGTATTCCAGCTACATCTGTTCCTCGTGAACGTATATTTTCAACAACTGGACACATTCTAACAGATCGAAAAAGTAGATTATCTGCTTCAAAGATAGAAAAAATAATATTTTTAAATTATAATCATAACTTGTATTAATGTAATTTTTGTACACCAGTACTATAGGTTTATATTTATTGTAAAATTATCATGAAAACATATCAGTGTACAAGTAAATATAAAATAAGTACTTATAAATTATTTTCCTACATAAATATTATACATATATATACTCATGCAACGCTTAAATAAATAAATAAAACAAACAGACAATCATTCCGATCCAATAAAGCTAGATCGAAATGAATGTGTCATTTTTCGGACTTTACAACTCCGATCGGCATTTAACATCAAGGTTGCTATAACCGTTCCAAGGAACGAATCCTCTGGACTCATTCCATCTGCAGAATGGAACGAGAAGGAACGAGTCCACAAAAGGAGCGATTTCGCACATCTCTAATATCAACGCCTCCTATGATTTGGTTTATAAACAGCGACAGCTTTAGGACAAAAAACATTTGATCTTGAACCGTTCTTATTTATACGTTGAACATATACCGTGTGGCCGCCGTCGATAGGGCGATGCATGTATTAGTAACTACTGGTCGACTATAATGGGCGTGCCAACTTGAATTGCCACACCGACAGCGGGCGTATTATAAGTTATATGTATAACTGTATTCGTAGGCAAATCAAGTGAAAAGCAGTGTAGGAGGTATTGTGTTCCCGATAGAAGTAAATATTTGCAGTTGTTTGAAGCATCAGATAATCACTGATAACATCTCAGTGAAGTAACTCATCACAGCTTCATAAACAACAAAAAAAAACAAACATACATAAACAGAACTACTAGACTTTAACATAAAAAAACTTCTTAACGAAAATAATATTTAGTATTATAGTAGTATTACACTCTAAAAACTTAACAATAATAAAATACTTAAAAATAAAATATTTACTTCTTAAAACAGAATTGTAATTCAACATTGGAATAAACCTGCAATTAGCTAAAAGAAAATGTTATTCTTAAGCAATAATTAAATGCTAAATAAATTAATTAGTAAAGTGTTCAAATAAACCTTCTTCTTGACACGAACAGTAACCCAACCGATTATAAAAATTCCGACGCACATTTGTTAACATATCTGCTGTGACAGTATTAGTGACTTCGGTAATTCTCGCGCGAAGTTCCTCTAGATTTGATGGACGTTCATCACCGTATCCGTAGATCGAATTATGTAAAAAGGGCCATAAAAAGAAATCGTTAGGGGCTAGATCAGAAGATCGCGCTGGCCATTTAATAGGACCCGAGTTACCGATCCATCTATTTCCAAAAACCACGTTTAAAAAGTTTGTTACATAACGGGTATTGTGCGCTGGGCAACCATCTTGCTGGAACCAAACTTCATTAATATTGAACCGCTCTCGTACTGCGGGGATAATACTATTTTCAAGTAACTGTAGATATCTATTTCCGTTTAAATTACCGTCAATAAAAAAGGGCCCAATTATATGATCCCCAATTATACCTGCCCATACGTTTAGCTTCTCTGGATAACGCGTTCGCGTTGGTATATTCAAATGTAGATTTTTACGCGACCAGTAACGACAAACTGCGCGGTTATGATGTCCGTGTAGCCGAAATGTTTTTTCATGTGTGAACAATACTTTATTAAGAAAGAATTCATTTTCGTGATATTTATTTATCATTCTTTCGCAAAATTGCATACGGCGATAATAATCATCGGGAAAAAGTACTTGTGAACTTGTAAATTTGTATGAACGATATTTATTAGTACGTAATATCTTTTGAGCCGTTGTTTTACAGATACCTAATTCGCGGGCAAGTTGTCGAGACGACATAGTGGGATTTACTTCGACTAAAGCACATACTCGAATTTCTATATCACTTATATTCTTATCCGGAACAACTTTATTTTTATTAGTTACTAAAGAAAATGTAGTTTCGAATCGATTAACTGTCCTACGAATGGTGCTTGCATTGGGAATTTGACTTTCAGGGTAATTAGCTGCAAATAAAGCTCGAGTTACTTCCGCGGAATTACCACCGTAAAATTGTTTAATCATAAAGAGTTTTTGCTCCGGTGTATAATACTCCATTTTTTAAATGACCGTTACGTACACCAACAACGCGGTTTATTAAATATTATGAGCGAGTAGTTCCCCTGACGATATAAACATTGCAACTAACACCCATATGCGGGAGCGACAGCTAATGCGCTTGCGCGACTACACCGTCCAAATGTGAATTTATTGGACAAATACGACTGCATCATAGGGATATGCGAAATACTAGGCTCTCTTGTAATCCATTGGAACATTGCGTCTACTTCTTTACCGTTCTAGCACACGGACACCTCTGTGTGTTTTGCTTACACTACAGGTTTCGCTATAGTGCAGACGCACGCGGCCACATGGTATGTTGTTGCGCGTGGAAAAATATAGTTGCTCAGAATATTTAAGCCTGTCCATCCACTTTATTGCCGCTACTCATTGTTTTGTTTTGAAAATGAATTCTCCGCGATTTAGCTTTGGTTCGTGTTTATAAATATCTGGCAATCCTTTCCTGTTTGAACGGCCTAGAGTTCGTAAGATAGTAAGGGGATCATAAGGGGAAAAGAGGTGAAAAAATTATTGAAGGCTACCAAACTATGTCTTACAAGATGTGTAAGATTTAATGCAACTTTCTCACCCAAACTCCATTAACGTTTTCCGACTTTCCTGTGGAAATTTAAAATTAATATAAATATCCCGTTTTTGAATAGCTAGACACAGTACCTAGTATCCCCTTTTTACTGGCTTCATCGGCATGTATTGCTTCATCCACGATCTGCCTTTGAACGCTATCATTGATTCATCGATAGTTAAGAAAAGATGAGTGACTACACACAGATTGGAGCCTTGTATTTAGTGCTTCAGATAGATGCCTTAGCTTGTGTAGCTTGTTATGCCCAGGCTTCCCTTTCGGTATAGCAGTATAGCTGATGGAACGCTGAGGTAAGGATCACTGGACCAGTAGTTACTTAGTTGAGTTAACACATGATTGTCCAAGATAATCATTATCTCAATTAGAGCTTGTACTAAATTTCAGCAAAATCATGTTAGCCGTTTCATATTTATAATAAAAAACGATTTCACAATTGTAACTTCAGCGCCGTATAGCGCCCAAACTAATCAACTTTGTAATAGTTGTAAGTTGTCTTAAATCGACTTATTTTAGTGCAAGGAATATGTAGTAGACTGCTGTTGGCGACCTCTTCTTGTGTAAAGTTTTGCCAGTCCTCATGAAGAGCTATTCGAAGATCCCGAATGGTTACCGGTATGGGTTGTTGGTGCCAAACACGTCGTCCTAATGAATCTCAGAGATTATCGATAAGATTTAAGTCCAAGCTTCGAGCTGGCCATTGCAAACGGCGAAAGTTAACCGCATCCAAATATTGCTCAATCACCCGTGCTGTCTAAGGTAGCGCGTTATCGTGCATTCGAGTAAAATTCTCACCTGCGAATGGAGCAAATGGTATGACATGACTAGCTGAACACTCGTTGATGTACCTAACAGCCATCATGGTACCATTTTCAATGAGAACAAACTCGGTTTTCGCCTACAGTGAAATGCCAGCCCAAACCATTGTACCACCTCCCCCAAATGCCATTCTTGGAGATATAATAATAGTAATAATAATAATAATAAACCGTTTTTAACCCAACAGAATACATCCAATTATGGGGTTATAAATATAAATACATGTATATAAGCATTAAACATAATCTGCGTATCAATGGAAAAATTATCCTAAATTAAATTAAATCTAAGAAGTAAAACAAATACATTCTTTCACAGAAACCAAATACCTGCAGTAATTATCGCCAAATACATCTAAATTATAATTACATGAATTATATAAATGGCACATTCTATAAAGTGGGGAGTTTTTATATGAATTAGTTGCAGCCTGTCTGTTTAAAAAAGTAATTGAGTTTCTAGTGTTGAAACGAGGAATATAAAACCGAAGCCGTGACAAAAACATCGGATCATCTATAATATTATGAACCAACTTATACAAATGTAGCAACGCAATAATTTTTCTATTATTAGACAAACCATTAAAACCAAATTGTTCCAGCAAATTATCATATCATAAGGCAGAATATACACCATGCCTTTTGAAATACAAATATTTTAAAAATCTCTTCTGTAGTGACTCAAGCAGGTTAACATATTTCAAGTACGCTGGTGACCAAACCACACAACAATACTCAAGCCTGCTACGAACCAAGGAATTATACAAAATAGTAATGGTGTCAATATTTACAGTCTTTGCAAGATCACATTATAAAACCTAGCAATTTGCAGCAGTGAGAATAAATATGAAAGATATGTTTATTAAAGGTTAATCTACTATCAAATACTACTCCCAAATCTGTAACCTCCGTATATCCCTGAAGATTAACACTGTTAATTGCATAGTTGTATTCAACATTGGCAGCTTTTCGAGAAAATGTCATTACTTTACATTTTCCAACATTAAGATTTATACAATTTCTTTGACACCAAGCACACAATTGATCCAAATCACTCTGCGGGATATCACAGTCAGCAGAAGTATTTATTATCCGATAAATTTTTAAATCGTCAGCATAAAGTAAACAGGTAGAATCAAATTTATCACACACATCATTTATAAATAGTATGAACAACAGCGGACCCAGATTCGAACCCTGTGCAACTCCACCCCGGGCAAGATAAGTTCGTGACCTGATTCCCTCATATTCAACGTATTGCTGCCTCCCTGTTAAATAACCTTTGAGTAAAAGGAGGTAGTCGGTATGGAGTCCAAACCGCTCCAACTTCCGCAGAAGTATATGATGTTGTACACGTGTTGTACAGATATAGAACACGCTGAAAATCGTTCTCCGCAACGTTCTCGTCTATCTGGTGAACGCATACGAAAACGAGACTCATCTGTGAACAATACGGAGCTCCATTGATCCATTGTCCAATGTCTATGTTCAGGGGCAAATTGTGTCGCTGAACACGATGAGCTGGAAGCAAAAGTGGACAAGCACCTGGTTTCCTTGACATCAATCCGTATTCCTTCAATCTTCGGTGAACGGTTCGTGCAGAAACTGCAATACCGTAAACGTCTTCGACTAGGCCAGACACAATTGTTGACGGTAAACCATGTTCACGTAATGTAGATAACACCATAATACGGTATTCTCGTCGGTTTGTGGTGCGGGTTCTGCCAGATCTTGGCTTTCTTGTGTATTCTCCAGTTTGACGATGTCACTGTATTGCGTCTTGGAGGGCACACCTGGGAATATTCAAGACAGCAGCGATGTATCGAATACTGCGTCCATCTTCGTTCAAAACTACTGCTCAGGCTAAATTTTCTGCTTGCATTTTGTCAACCAATAAGTGTCAGTATTGACAGTTTAAATGACCTTTCAACACAACAGATAAAACCTGAATAAAGAGCACACGAATATTTTTTTGGTTGGGTTGAATTTTTGGGGTTCGTCATTACTTTTGTTTTTCTTTTAGCTGTTTTGATAAATTAAATGTTTTGTATCTTTAATTTTCAATTCTTATGTAATGGATAATATTTCATATCTTGTGAAAACAAAGGAAATTTTAATTATGATAACAGACATTTACTTCAGTGTCCGAAATTTTTTATCCACGAGTGTATATACAGGCTGATTCATTTTCGGCCCTCACCATGGGGATCTCTCTTATTATTGGAGATAGAGTATAGGTTTAAATTTGGCAAAGTTGTTAAATTTTGTGTTTGTTATAAATCCGCAAAGAAAATAGACCTGTGACAAATGACCTTCGTTATTAAAAAAAAAAAACGCGAAAACCCCATTTTCTTCTTTTACCTGTAGCACCGACATTTGGCCTAGTAGAGAAAAAATAAAAACACATCCTTGTGACCATTTCTAAACCTCTATCCAGTGGTGTACTCTAAATTTTTATACGATGTTTCGTTTCTTTCTGACCATCATCAACTATCTAATTTCTTATAGGCGCCATATTGGATTTAGACATCTTCAGAAAGAGTTTTTTTTTCTGATTTCAACCATGTACCACATGCTGACTAAAGTTTTTGACATTAGGTTTTATTTGAAAGAATAAATTATAAGGTTAAATAAGGTAGCCTTTGGAATTTCAATCTGTCAAACATTTCATTTATTGTTCATTAATAATACAAAAATGTCATACACTAACGAAGAGAAACGAGATATGATAAGTATTTTTTATTCTTCGAAACGAAATTCAACAGTAGCGAGTACAAGATAACAAAAACATTAATGAAAATACATAGAAAAGTAAACAATAAACAATTACAGTAAATGTTCAATTATCTGGCCATCTTCGGTAATGCACAATTGGGCACGCCTTCTGGCATTTTGTACTGCCCTTTGTATAGTTCTTCTAGGAACTGCATCGAAGGCATTCTGAAGTCTGTCTCGTAATTCTTCAATGTTTTGTGGCGCATCTACTTTATAAATATTATTTTTAACATATCCCCATAAAAAAAAATCTAGCGGACTTAAATCAGGTGATCTCGCATGCCATTCAACAACTCCCCTATTTCCAATCCAACGGTTTGCAAACTCTTGATTTAAGAAATTTCTAACAACAGCTGCATTGTGTGCTGGTGCGCCATCTTGTGGCCACCATAAATATTGTAATTGATTTAATGGGATATTGTCGTCAAGATAGTCAGATACGTATGTACGTAAAATGTTTAAATATCTTTCTCTATTTAAATGTTCTTCATACATAACTGGTCCTAAGAGACGATTTGCCAAAATACCCATCCAAACGTTTATTCCAAAACGATGTTGTGGTCTTCTAGCCCTGTTTTGTCGGGAATTTTGTACTGCCCAATAGTGCTCCGTATGTCTGTTGAACATTCCAGAATTTGTAAATTTTGTTTCATCTGACCAGATGATTTTGCTTAAAAAAGTTTCGTCATTTTCTATCCTTCCCATTAACCAATTACAATATTCTAGCCTTCTCAAATTATCTCCAGGCAGTAAAGAGTGACTAACATGGATCCTGTATGGTTTAAACTTACTTTTATGTAAAGTTCTCCAAACTCTGGACTGGCACAAATTTAATTCTGACGCTACTTCGCGTGTAGAAATTGATGGATTATTATTTATCTATAAAAATACAAGATTAACATGAAATTTGAAAACACGCTTTTAATTTACCATTTGTAAAATATCTTGTCGATTTTCATTTAAATTCCTGTTGTCTTGACCATTACGCGGCTTAGTAAACGATCCATTCTCGACCAAATTTCTGTCGTGATCTAGAAAAATGGTACGATGAGGCTGTTGTCGTTCTGGATATAATTGTAGATATCTTGTACTCGCTACTGTTGAATTTCGGTTCGAAGAATAAAAAATACTTATCATATCTCGTTTCTCTTTGTTAGTGTATGACATTTTTGTATTATTAATGAACAATAAATGAAATGTTTGACAGATTGGAATTCCATGGCTACCTTATTTAATCTTATTATTTATTCTTTCAAATAAAACCTAATCTCAAAAACTTTAGTCAGCATGTGGTACATGGTTGAAATCAGAAAAAAAACTCTTTCTGAAGATGTCTAAATCCAATATGGCGCCTATAAGAAATTAGATAGTTGATGATGGCCAGAAAGAAACGAAACGTCGTATAAAAATTTAGAGTACACCACTAGATAGAGGTTAAGAAATGGCCACAAGGATGTGTTTTTATATTTTCTCTACAAGGCCAAATGTCAGTGCTACAGGTAAAAGAATAAAATGGGGATTTCGCGTTCTTTTTTTAAATAACGAAGGTCATTTGTCACAGGTCTATTTTCTTTACGGATTTATAACAAACACAAAATTTAACAACTTTGCCAAATTTAAACCTATACTCTATCTCCAATAATAAGGGAGATCCCCATGGTGAGGGCCGAAAATGAATCAGCCTGTATAGTTTACGAGGTGCTTAGTTACTAGATGATATCCAATATAATAAAGCGTGTGTTTTATTAGTAAACATCGTCAATATTATTTGTCATATTAATTTATTAATATTTACATTAAGAATGTATCCTAATGAAGAGAATGTGCAATTTATCAGTTGGTATAATTTAAATTTGAGCTTGTGATAAGTTTCTAGTGTATTTTCGAGTTAATATCTTAATCGCCTTAGGTCTATGAGGTTAAGTTACTTATTTTCATTTTATAATTTACACAATCGTTGACATGCTATTACAAAGGACTGTATAGTTACAATGTTTGGAATAAATTGAACATGTGGAAGCAGATTGTTAAAGCAACATTATCAGTTAATTAAATCTTTGGATTAACAGCTGGTTGCCTAATTGAAGTTTACGTTTTAATTATTATTGACGTTTTCGATTTTCTAATTAGTATTATCTAATTAAGAATAATAATTATTGCCATAATTACGAACGAAAATTGGAAATGAATTCAATAAAATGGATCGTTTTAAACCATAAGATGAAAACACGTACTACATATAACGCTTTCAGTGCGCGTAATAAAACTTCGTTTTGTACGCATTGCTCCGAAACTTGGCACCGCATCCACACGGATTTGTGTTAATTATGATCGGGAATGGCGAGAGCACGCGATTCGAATAACAAATTATTCAAAATAATGAAACAGAAAATTCGAATTGGGAATAACGGTTAAGTAAAATGTACCATTTAGCTTTACACGTGTATTATGAAATATCCATTTTTGATTTAAAACGCTTAATTGTGTTTTGTTTCGTAATAATTCATTTGATACTTAAACGTTCAATTATTTTTTATAAATGCTTCAATTTTAATATAGAATTACGCGGAATATTTGACAGGAACGTGACTTTTAAATCAAAAACTATTTTTGGTAGAAAAAAAGTTGTATTTTTCTACATAAATTATCCCCTTTCAACTTTATATCTACGCTTAGCTTGTTTAGCCCTTCTAACATATAGAATTTTTGATACTCTTGCAAAATAGGTCTCTGTTTTAGAGATAACTTTTTAGTTCAATTTGAAATTTTGCCCATTTAGGTATCTCTTCAATAGAGACCGGACACGAGAGGTTGATGACTCATCGCCCACGAGCGTACTATTGAACATTTGTATTTTTAAAATTTTTAATTTTACTTGTATAATTATACTTATAATAATAAAACGGGTATATATACGGCTACAAAATACGAAATACATTTTTATTTGTTCATTTTGTAGTTCAAGTTGAGTAAAGGAGTATTAATATTTACTAGCAATACTTTCTCAAGGTTCTCTTCTGTAAAATTTGTTCTCTTTGAATGAAATACATCCTTGTAAATAGGAAACGTCCTTTCTACATCACAACTGGTTATAGGTGCATACTGGAAATATTCTTTTATTTCCGCGTATTTTGCAGTTAGATGTTGTGGCATTGTCCCCATACACAATTGCCGCAATGTTATTAAATCTGGATTTCTATTAAACACTGCGTCTAACTTTTGCCGAAGGCCACATTCGAAGTCACTTGGAATACTTTTCAAATTATTAATAGCCACATATAATGTCGTTAAACCATCATTTAATTTGAGGTTTCGCTTTTTTAAATAAGCGATTAGTTTTGGCAAATTTCCAAAGTGTTCCTGAAGAAAGTACAACTGATTTTTTAAATGTGGAATTTGTGTTAGTTCCTTGCACTCAGAAATACTCCGAGCATCGTCATTTAAACTTGCAACGAAATTTTGTAAACTATCGAAATTCTCTGCATAAAAACTAGTAGCTTCCAACCATGTCCATCAAGTTATTACTGGAGAGAGAGGCAGTGACAAAGATGGAAGTTTTTCCCTGTAAAGAGCTACTCTCAATGGTGCTTTTCTGAAAACTTTATTAAAAGCGGATACAAGTCTATCAACTTCCGGAAAGGTGTCTCTGATATATTCACAGATTCTGTGGTGAGCATGTGCTACACAAGTAATATGGTATATTAGGATATGTTTCCTTTAATATAGTCTGCCTGTTTTTAACATATGTGCAGAACTGTCACTTACAAATAAAAGTACTTTCTGTTTAAACCTGTTGTCCGAATGAAGTATTTTTTGAATATTCTCGTTAATGGTTTTAGCAACTGTTTCCGCATCAACTGTACTTATAACTTTTGTTGCTATTACATATCCGTTATATGGAATAGTTGGATGTAGTACACCAGCTACAACATTTACCACACAGCGTCCTAATATATCGACAGCTTCGTCGGCACTTATCCAGAGGTACTGATTTGATAGATGGCTTTTAATGCGTTCTACTGCTTTCATGTAGCACTTAGAAACATAATATTTGCGTAAGGTGGATTCATTAGGAACATTTCGATCAGTATATTTTTGGAGAAATATTTTTAAAGTGGGATTGTTAAGTTTATTTAATGGAATATTAGCCGCCATAAAAGTTTCACAGAGTTCTTCGTTAAAATTGGCAGATTCCAACGAGTCTAATTTCTGTGCATGTGTTTGCGATGCTAAGTGACGTTGTACATGCGATTTCATGGAATTGTTTAACGATATTTTTCGTCACACCTACCGCGTAAGTAAACAATTATGACACCTTTTTTTGAAACGTAAGTGACACTTTACATACCGTATTGACAGTTGCTATGGTAGCGGGCTGTAATATTTATTACGACCCTAGGGAAATAATAGCAATGTTAGAAAATTTATGACAAATTTATTTCAAACATGATTAATTAACATAACTAGGAAAAATAGAATCTTGTACAAAAGCTTAGATAAAAATTAGATCTTTCTGCCACGTGGAAGATTTCCATGCATCGTATCTTTTCAGACCAAGAACATCAATTCCTGAATCTGCTAATAATGTTGCCGATGGTGTATACCGTCTAAAACCATCATTTTCATGCTTCAAAAATCCTTTCAATTTAGGAAATTGTAAGATATCTTCACGACTTCTCCAGCAAAATTTCAGTACAAGCTATTATAGCCTCCATCTCTATTTGATCCATATTTATAAAGTTTATTTAAAAGCAAAAGCTTTTGAGAATATATTGCATGTACTTTGACATTTATCAAAAATATAAATTTATATTGACACAAACATGGTTACCATAGATACGACATTCCTGACTTGATGTTACTAATGTCACTAATGTGTATACATATAATAAAAGTAAAGTGCAAAATCCATCAAAATTTGTCTATTTAAAAAAACGTAGGTATGACGAAAAATCTCATATGCACCACGGTTCGTACAGTACAGTCTTATGGTCTCGAATATATGCAAACCTCGACCCTACGGGTCTCGGTTTGCAAACGTATTCTCGACCATAAAACTGTACTTACGAACCTAGGTACATAAATAACTATTACTGATTTTGCAATAAATTTCGGAATCACTGACAATGGACAATGGATCAGTATGACCGTCAATCCAACTCGCCATTGTTTTACGATACCGTTCTCGACGGTCTTCAATATCATATCTGAAAAAGTAAATTAAACAATGCTCTAGATCTAAATAAAATTAAAAATGTATGCGTAAGTTATTGAAACTGAACGAAATTCAATGCACACTTACGTCGAAATAATTGGAAGAAGTAGAATCAATCAAACGATATTAAACAGGATCTGTCATAAATATTACGATGTAATTAACAGTTAAAACTATGAAAACGAGAAACTAACTCACAGCACTTTATTTATCTTACGAAATATAATCTAAATAGACTAAATTATTAAAACTCCACACGCTTCTATCTACGCCCATGAAAACAGAAATTTAACTGTAAATATCCAACAAAAAACGTCGCAATTGTCGATGAAAACAGATGTGCACGCTAGCCAGATCAATAGTGCATTTAATAACTGCATGATGTACTTACAGATGTTGTAGTCTATTTATATCGTCCGTCGTAATGACGATGTCATTTCAACCCGATGTGTCCGGTCTCTGCTCTTCAGGTTCGAGAATTAAAAAAATCATAAGGGACCAAATCGTGCAAATATGGAAAATGATATAGCTAGTCTATTATCACATTCCTGAAAATTTGAAGTCATAACATCCCCTTTTGAATTCGATGACTGATTCTTAAGTCTGATTACGAATATGCATTCAGTTTTTCTCCGTGACGTCCAAATTTTTCAGAATAGACATAGAAAGATAATTGCAAAAAACACCTTTTCTTAGAAAAAAATATACAGGGTATCTGTACCTGTACACATGGACATTACACCTCCTATTTTCAGCATTTACTTCTGCTTAATACATATGTATTAAGCAGAAGTAAATGCTGAAAATACGAGGTGTATTGTCCATGTGTACAGTTACAGATATGTAAATTATTTACATGTCTGTTTCATATTGTAACAAATGCTTTATACGTGCATAACGTATTGTCATACATAAACGCAACCTTTTTGTATATCATCTAAAATAGTTGGCCTTTCATGACTGTTAATTTTTTTTTCAAGTCACCCACAAACAAAGATCCAACAAGGATAAACCCGGTAAGGGGGGTGATCAAGAAACTGGATGCGAGATCGATTAGGAAACTGTTCGTTTAGATAATTTTGTACAATCAGTGTATTATGAGCAGGTTATCCATCGTATTGTCCGCATATCAATATCGACAAAACTTCGAACCGTCAGTAGAATTTGAGACCCGAGTAATTCAAGATGTTTATTCTCCGTTAAATTGCTCTCATTAAAAAGGACCTATTATGTATGTAGTATACCACACCACACATTTAACTTTTGTCGATATTCAGTATATGACGATAAATTTCGGTGTTTATTTTGCCTGGCTCAGTATCTCATTGTGAAAGAATTGTGTTGTTTACTTAAAGGAACGACTTATCTGTAAATAATGTTTTTAACAAAGTTATCATTTTAAAATTTCTCTATAATAGATTCACAAAATTGAATTCTTCTGAACATAGCATCATGAAGTATGTTTCGACAATTTGTAACTATTGTAACCTTTATTTTTAAAGTTTTAATTCAGAATAATGAGATAATCCTAAATCTGTAGCACCAGTTTGCGAAGACAATGTAAAATCGTTTTATATAATAGTTATTTACGAACCAAGTGCGTGAAATCATATTTCGCGAATGAGTGACCAGTTTAAAGCGCGAGCCGTAGGCGAGCGCTTTATGGACACGAATTCGCGAAATGTTTCACGCACGAAGTTTGTACAATATTTTTTGTAGGAGAACTATAATAATATTACATATTGTTAAATACGTTATCGTTTATGACACACTACTAATCTCTTGATATTAATTAAAAAAATTTGAGTTGGCAGTATTGATTATTTGAAGTGACATTTAATTTAAAATTATCAAATTCATAAAATTCCATACAAAATAAAAACCTCACCAACAACATGAATTCTGATAATGAAATGCAATGTACACCGCCTGAAATTCGCGAAGCTGCCAATATTGCAGTGGATAATTTATTACCCATAAAATAAAAAAACATATACAAAAGCACTTATACTAAATTCGTAACTTGGGCTAGATCTAAAAATATACAAAAATACTCCGAAAATTGTTTATTAGTTTATTTTCAAAATTTACAATCAAATAAATCATTATGGTCCACTTATTCTATGTTAAAATCATGCTTAATAATATATGATAATACGGATATATCTAAATATGCAAAACTCATAGCGTATTTAAAACAGATAACCAAGCAACATCAGCCTAAAAAATCAGCAGTATTAACCGAAGAACAAATTACTAAATTTATTGTTGAAGCACCAAATTCTTTGTTCCTATTAATGAAGGTAAAGTCAGTTCCATATATTTAAATTCCATACAACACTATATGTATTTATAGGCTGTATTAATATTGGGTATTTCTGGAGCGTGTCGACGTGAAGAACTTGGCAAAATGTCATTGCGAGACATAGAATTTAAATCGAATTTAATTATCGTAACAATTCCAGAAACTAAAACAGGTAACAGCCGTACATTTGCAATCATTAAGCCTGAATGGATTGCATTAATTCGGCAATATGCAAATTTAAGACCGGACAGCCAGCAGCGATTCTTTTTAACATATCGCAATGGCAAGTGTGTTTGTTCACCTGTTGGTCTTAATACAATTGGCAAAATTCCAATGCGAATAGCTGAGTACCTTCAGCTTGATAGCGCAAGTAACTTCACAGGTCACTGCTTTCGAAGGAGTTCAGCGACATTGTTGGCAAACCAAGGAGGTGCCTTGCTTTCCATTAAAAGGCATGGTGGATGGAAATCATCTACGGTTTCAGAAGGATATATCGAAAATTCTCTGCATAGTAGAATTCAATTAGCTAAAACAATGACCCCGTTAGAGATATCGACTCCGCCTGCAACTTGTTCGACATCTGAAATACAAGATATATATAATAATACAATCAACGTTACTCTACCTTCGCAATCAAGATCAATTCAAACAAACCAGTTAATCCCTGGGGTATCAATCTCTGGTTGTCAAAATTGCCCAATCAAAATTTTTAATAATTGTTCCGTTTCAATTTCTGAAAAGAATGAATAATGGTAATTTATATAATATTTGTTGCTGTTCTGACATTGAATTACATACCTTCCAAATATAACAATTTCTATTTCATTTCTTTTTATTTTCATAGAAAAACAACGAACTGGGTAGCATATTATTAAGGTTAGGGATTTATGATTTTAAAATCTCACTAAATTAATCAAGTTCCAGGAAGTACCAACTTTACTTTTACGCACTCGTGTTTAAAGTGACTTTTTACGCACGCAAATCGAATCGTGTAATGACAGGTTTTGATAAGCGAGTACAAAAAAACATATTCATGTAGATGCTTTGTGGAATATTTTACGTTCTATTTTTTTATTAAATTAAAAGTAGTTGCTTTGAATGGAATTTATCTGTGAAGGTACTTTGCAGCAAACAAATCACATGATTCTTTGAAAACTATTTCCGTCATGGATTAGGTTTACCAATTCAGTTTTTTCGCTTTTGCGTATCGTGAAATTTCAATAAAAGAATTTTTCTTGACGGGTGAAACTACACTTCAGTATGGATAAAGTTAGACTATCTCATATTGCCTAACTATAACGAACGTTCTACCTACGCAGGGAGAACAAAATGAAATAGGTTAGGTATTGGCACATTTCACATCGTTCAGTTTGCTCGCGTCCAGAGTGTAGATTATGCCGTGCAAATTCCAAGACACCGTAACCATAATCTTTCCGGCAGATGGCATTCGAATCATTGTTGTTCTGCAGGTTCTTTTTCTACAATTTTCTCTTTATTATTATTGCTTTTTCTAAGTCTTCATTTCACCATTATGTCCTCCTTATATTATTACCAATATTACTACATCCAATCTTTCCAAATTTTTGTTAACGTCATCATTGCTCATGTTGAACTAAATGCATGTGAAAATTAATAATTATTAAAATATCATCTCACACCCAATTGTTGCTTAATGTGTTGCGTTCATTCTACAATCTGACAAGATTACTCCTGCTGAAGATTGTAGGCGCAACATGTACCGATGTCAAGCTTCTAGGTTGTGAGGATAAATGAAGAATGTATGAAAACCACGTGTGTCTATCTCAAAACGTGCATATACTACCATTTCGTTCTCATTAGAACACAGTAGTACATACATCAGTACACGATGTTCGGAGACATACATGATTTTCTTTTCTATATTGCGTGTATATTTACGAAACATGTTGGACTTAATACATATAAGAATTAATAATGATTAAAATCTCATCTTACACCCAATTCTCGCTTAATTTATTGTGTTAATTGTACAGTCTGGCAAGATTACTCGTGCTAAAAATGTAGAACATACGAATATATTTCTTGGCTTCTTGGCATTCGATCTTGTATGGTCTTTTTTGACGTTTCTTCCTCCGACAAAGCACTTCCCAAATACTTATATTCCGTACATTTCCCTATTTGCCTGATTTGCAATTTTGAATTTTCTTGCCTTTCCCCTACCTTCAAATACAGTTACTTTTTTTCATATTCTTATACAATACCCACTTCTTGTATACTTCCTGGAGTTTTCTAAACATGTAGTCAGTATCTTCTTCGTCACAAGATATAATTTCTTGATCACCAGCAAATAAAGAGGTTGTTAAGCATTGGTCTTCTATCTTTCTACAGTTTCCTACAGTTTTTCTCTACCAATTATCAAACGCTTGTTGAATATATATTTAAAAACAAGGAAGGTAAAAGACTACATTTATACGAAAAAGTATTTTGCTTAAAACGCTAAAAATTCATTGAAGGGTTTTTTAGGCAAGCAATTTGGCCAAAAGTACTTTTCAAAACTTGTGCCCCATTACTTTGAATTTAGTTAGTAACGTGCTCTTTAGCTGTAAGTACCTGATGAATACACTGTGCTGGCGAAACAATTGTCGTCGTTTTACGATTACGTATTAAAAAAAGTGAAGACTTTAACCATTAATTTCTATTTTAAATGATGGATCTTCCTCAAGTAAAAACCGAATCAATTCAATTATTCAAAAGATTACATCTCTGTCTAAGTACTTTTGTCGCAGGGAAAGGATGCGAAATACTGTTTCCCAATTTAACTGCACTCATTGCATTTGCATATACAAGTGTCCCGTATCGTTATGTTAAAATTTTAGGAGTGTAAAGTAGACTTCATTTCAAGTAACAAAAACGCAAAACTTGTATATCCATTTTTATTTGCTTCAAAGTTACAGATCTATGAATGTGATTGTCAGATCATGAAAAAAATGTAAACCTAAAGTCAATACAAACTGATTTTATTTCAAAAAAGTTATACGATTCAATAACAGGCCTGTGATTGTTAACGTCGCATAATAAAATGTTATCCTAAAATAAATAAACACGTGTCGTAGTGCATAAAGTAATTTCTTGGAGATCTACAAAAAAGAGTACTGGAAATTGATTTATGATAAAGAAAGTTCTTACTTATTTCGTAAGTGCTGAACCGTGAATATCATACAATAAACAAATGTTCAGATGACTGTTAACGTTGCATTTTTTAATAAAGGATTACATTCCGTTTCAGTTCATACAACAGCTTATTAGTGAGTGGACACGTTTTCTTTATTCAAAATGCCTTACCGATTTTCTTCTCAAGAGTATGAGGACATGCATTTTGTGTATGGCTACTGTAACGGCAGTGCATGTCCAGCAGTTACTGAATACTGACTTCGGTTTCCCGATAGGCGCATTCTTCATTACAGAACGTTTCTGGAAGTACACAGACATCGGGAATGCGGACTGCGTGATTATCTTTTCGACCGAGGAGTAAATTTGCCAGCAGTCTTAGACGACGAAACAGTAGCTATTGTTACAAGGGATCCAACTCTAAGTGTACGTCGAATCGCTAGACAACTAGGAGTGCCACGAACGATAGTTTGGCGAATTTTGAAACGTGAAGGCTTATATCCATATCACTATCGCAGGGGACACGGTTTGCTTGAGGCAGACCACTATGCTCGTCTAGTTTATTCTACCTAGATATTAAGACAGTCACGGCTTCATTTTAATTTTCGAAGTTTCTAACACAAGAGAAGAGTTGTTGGATCGTATTCACCTCTGGCTGCCGAGCAAATCCGACAAAACAAGTATGAAATTCGGATAAGTACTTCTTCTGTTGGCTTACGGGCACAAGCCTGCATTCAACAAGGAGGTGGACATTTCGAAAATATTATTAATTGAACTTTTTTAAATAAAATCAGTTTTTATTGACTTTAGGATTATTTTTTTTCATGATCTGTAACTTTGAAACAAATAAAAATGGATATACAAGCTTTGCGTTTTTGTTTCTTGAAATGAAGTCTACTTTACACTCCTAAAATTTGAACATAACGATACGGGACACTTATATATATTCCAGATGTCCTGGACATAGATTATTGTCTTAATTGTTAAGCTTTTTCCAAATCACTAAATAATAAGTGATGGACATATTTCTTGCTTTACGTTTCTCTATTATTTGTTGTAGTACAAATAAATTATCGACACATAATGCACATGCACGCATAATGCATATGATCTTTCAACACTTTTTACAATGCAAAAAGTAAATTGTTTGTTGTTATGAAACAATTTTCTAACTCTATTAAAAGAAATGAACAAAATATGAAAAAATTGTTGGTTTTAAAGTGTGGTTTTTAGCTTTCGTTATAAAAAAGTAGTTCGTTAACTGCTATTTCTATAACGAAAGCCAAAAACCACAATTTTTGACCCCTGTATAATTCCACCAAAGTTATACTAGTTGATGAACTTATCTTACAAGTTTATTAAGCAAAATTTCGAAACTTAATATTAAGAGTGAATGTAAATTGTAAATGATAATAAAATTTAAATTAATTTATATAAATATTTCTAAAATTTCTAAAAGAATATGAAGTAGAATTTAATTTTTAGATTTCCTTCCCATTATACGGGCGGTTTAATAAATTTAATTAAGTTATGCAAATTAAATTTTCATATACGCTGTTCCATCTCTCGATTTCCTAATTACTAAATCAAACTAAAGAAAGTAGATTATTCTCTGTTTGATATCTTTGTTTACGACGTTTTCGTTTAAATTTAACCGGCAAAATTAATCATCACATTATACTTATGTTTGAAATTTTCATGCTATAACACGTGTACAATGTTTATTATGGCTTTTCAAGCTTCGAAACTCTATTGTTGACGTACCAGATTATTTTTTCTTTGTCTCTGTGTTTGCTGTGTTAAATGAAATTAATTTCGCGCCAATAACTCAATAAATAATGTGAAACAAGAAAAAGTATAATCTTATTTCAATAAATATAGTCTTTTAACGCCAATAAGAGATTGTTAAAGTTCTAAAACGAATAAAATAGAAATATATAACACCATAATAAGACCAGCACTATTGTATTCAGCCGAAACGATGATAATGACTAAGAAAGACGAAGAAAATCTAAGAATACTTGAACAGAAAGTATTAAGAACCATAACAGGACCAGTTAAGCCAACGGACAATGAGTTTAGAATAAGAACAAATGACGAATTGCAACAAGAAATCAAAGGAAAAGATATTGTATGGAGAGCGGAAGAAGAATCAACAATTAAGCTGTTATTGAACTGGAAGCTGGGAGGAAAAAAGAGAAGAGGTAAGACCGAGATCCAAATGGCTAGAGGAGGTAGTAGAAGATTTACGAGGAGCAGGAGTTAAAAACTGTCAGGAAAAGGCAAAGAATAGGAAACTCTGGATAAAGGTATGAAGAGCTAGGATGGGGACTGATCCACTCCGAAAATGAGGATTTATAAAGGTTCTAGCCTGAAGCTGCTAAGCCCAGCTATGAATGTATTTTTTACATACATGTTATACATTCTACTGGAGTAATCTTGTCAGATTGTACAACCAACGCAAGAAATTAAGCGAGAATTTCACACGTGAGATGAGATTTTAATAATTATCAATTCTCACATGCAATAAGTTCAATATGATTCGTATATATACACGAACTATAGAAATCTTTCTTCAAATATCTTGTACTGAAGATCTGTAACAACAGTGAAATACCGGTATAGGTATATACCGGGTGTATTATGAAAAACCTTTCGTGCTGTAACTTTTTTATTTTTTATCCGAATGTAATAAATTATATGTCGAACTAAATCGTTTTAAAAACACTGTAACGTGATCCGCTTTGAATTTTTTTTTACACTTTGTTTTTGACAGACAGCTGCAAACTGGGTTTTTTAAAATTGCACTATACTTTTTTTTTCCTTATTCAAATATATTATTTTTTCTGAATATGAAACTGTAAACAACGATATCCTTTTATGAAAAAAAATCGGGAAATTGAAGGTTTTTTTTTTAGTTCGATTTATTCTGGTTTTTCCGTACACAGAGATTTCTTAAATGCATTTTAAATACTCTATTTCATTTTATTACCAGCAAATGTGTGTACCTTTTAAAATCACTTACATTCAATACTATATAGCCCATAAAGGATTACAAACCAATGTTATCAGTGAGCGGTGGGTCAACAACAACATTTACAGTGTTTATTTTAAAAATTTAAAAATCAAGCAGTCATATTGAACGATAAAAGTGCATTCCAAATTTTCGAAGAGAGCTGCGACATCTGTCAGTCACACATTCATTACAAATTTTCAACGATTTATTTCTAAATTTTGTTATTGAAATGGATAATGGCGAATGTGTGGATGCGATTCAAGCATATTTTGAATGCGGAACAAATTCTGCAGCTACTTTGCGACTTTATGGGAATCGTTTTCCTGACAGACTGCGACCAAGTGCCGATAAGTTTGGAAGGCTCGTGCGAAATTTACGAAATTTTGGATCATTCAAAAAACCGAAAATAAACGCACGTGTAATTCAAGATCAAAATTTAGAACTAAGTGTCTTGCTCTATGTGGAAGAAAACCCTAATACGTCTACGCGAGAAATTACTCACTACATGCAGGTATCACATTCTACAGTTCAGTACATTCTGAAGAAGCACAAGTTCTTTCCTTATAAACCACGGAAGGTGCATGCTCTCGGTGAAAACGACCCTCAACGAAGGGTTCAATTCTGCACGGTTTTCATGACTAAACTAAGGGAAGATCCAATTTTTTATCGTCGTGTGTTGTGGTCAGATGAATGCACTTTTGGGAAAAATGGTGTATTCAACAGAAATAATCATCGCCATTGGAGCACTGAAAATAACCATGTTGTGATGCAACACAATTTTCAAAATCGGTTCAGTGTAAATGTATGGTGTGGCATTTTAGGCGATAGAGTAGTAGGGCCTTTTTTTGTGGAGGGTAATCTAAACCAAGAAAAGTATAATAATTTGTTACGCAATGAATTAGGCGATTATTTAGATGAGTTGCCACTTGCTGAGTTAAACAGGGTGGTGTTCCAGCAGGACGGTGCCACACCCCATAATGCACGAATGAATACTGATTTTCTAAATAATTATTTTGGCGTCAGATGGATGGGCACTTACGGACCTATTCGATGGCCTGTTAGATCGCCAGATCTGAATCTACTGGATTTCTTTCTGTGGTCTTACATTCAAGATCATGTCTATTTGACTCCACCTGATACCAGAGATGATTTAGTAAGAAGGATAGTACAAGTATTTCATGAAATACCACCAAATCTTATATTAAACGCAGCAGTTGGAGTTAATAGAAGGTGTCAAATGTGTCTGGAACAAAATGGGGCCAATTTCGAAAATTTGATTCATTAAAATATATGATAGCTTGATTTCTGTAAATTTCGTAGTTTTTTTTTAATAATAAAAAATTTGTCACTCAATTTAATGGAGGTGTCTTCAGGAAATAAATGTTTATTAGAATAAGTAAAAAAAAATATGTAGTACAATTTAAAAAGAAAAATTTACTGCCATCTGTCAAAAACGAAATGTAAAATTTTTTTTTTTTAAAACAGGTTACAGTGCTTTAAAAACGATTTAGTTTGACATATCATTCATTAAAATCAGATAAAATATAAGGAAGCTACAGCCCTAAAGGTTTTTCATAATACACTCGGTATATTTCAATCAATTAGTGGATTTGTTACATTTCTATTTATAACAGCTTTTAAATGATATTCATTTTCCTCCTCCTAATGCTGTCAAATATATTTTGTAGTACGGGACTATTTCTAATTTCATTAATTTTATTTATAATTTTGTCTAGCAGATCTATATAATCTTGCACTGGTACTTGATAAATTGAATTTTTTAAAAAAGGCCATAAATAGTAATCACACGGTGTAAGATCACAAGATCTTGGAGGAAATTCATGATCGCTGTTCAAACTAATTAAACGATTTCCAAATACTTCTTGAAACATATTCAATGTTTCACGTGCCGTGTGAGCTCTAGCACCATCTTGTTGAAAGTAACCCAAAGCTAGTTCATCATCACGAGGTTGATTAAGGAAAGGCAAGAGTATTTCTTGTCGATATTTTTCTGCAGCCAAGGTACCATTAAAAAAATTGGACCAATAATCCTTCTTTTACTTATAGCGCACCAAACGCAAAAAAGATGTAGAAGAGTTTCAACATAAAAATTATTGGGCTTTGTATCATTCCACATTCTCATGTTTTGTGAGTTAACGTATCCACTAACATGAAACCATGTTTCGTTCGAAAAGAAAGTTTTGTCTAGTTCATCACTAAACTTATTTAAACCATTCGTAAAAAACTACTCATCGCGCATAATTAATATCGAAGATTTCTTGCAAGCAAGTTACACGATATTGAAATAACAGTAAATCTTGTTTAAACGTATGGAACATAAGTTTTGAGAAAAAAATCAAAGGTAAAAATCGATTAGTAGTAAAAATTTATTAAAACATACACATTGGGAAATTATTATACACTATTACGTCATACAAAAATTAAATTCACAAAATTGATAAGGGCCCATAGTCCTCAATAGCGCGCAATTTTGGTAGAATTCTCCCGATCATTCTCTGGACGACGTTTATATTCACTTCTCGGATCTTTGGAATATTTTGGCCCGTAACTGTGCTTCATTTTGGGCTTCCCAACCCTTGTCATAAACTCTCCTGCTCAGTAGTGCCTGAAATTCCTCAATGGGGCGCGCTTGGTGTACGTTTGGGGGATTGTCTTCCGTAGGTACATAATTCACGTTATGTTCAGTTAACCAGTTCTAAGTGATTCTAGCATAATGGCATGAAGCCAGATCGGGGCAGAATATTACATCATCATTTGGATGATGAGCATTAATGAAATTTATCAATTTAGATAGACATTTGCGAATATAGACGTTTGCATCCACAACTTCTCACCTCTAACTCTCCCAACGTAAGGTCTTGAAATTCCTGCTTGAGAAATAACGCGCCAGACCATAATCTTGTCGGCAAATTTCACTTTCGGTTTGAATTTTACGTTGTCAGGACAATTTGCAATATTGGACCTGTAAAAATCATCGTTACCTTTTATTTCCGAATTGGATAATGTGAAATATTTCTCATGATCTAAAACAATAACTCTGTTGCCAATAAAATGTTGACGCCGTAATGTCGGAAACATCGGGGGATTCTCTCTAGCTGGGTTGCGGTGTATTTGGGACATTTCGATATTATAATCCATTTTTAGTCAAAATTCTGCCAACAGTCCTATGCGCAATTCCAAATCTACGGCCTAATGTGCGCGTAGACGTGCCAACTCTGTCTTGAGCAGATTGGATGAGTCTGTTTACTTCATGTGGGGCCAAAACTGGAGGTCGTCCACTTTTCGGTAAATTCATGCATGCCATACCTTCTTCACATTCCTTAATTGTGCGGTAAATGGTTGACAGTCCAATGTTTTGGTCTCGCAATCTCGCGTTTAGGTACTCGTCCAACTAAATTATATATAGACTTTCGTATTTCAATCTTGTATGACATCTTTCAAAACTATTTCTGACAAATCTAACATGTCACCATAGTAACTAACAAACGAGCATCTTTTCTAGCCCAGTGGTAACTAATTCGGACCATTTTTGGTAATAACATTCCTCGTCAAAACTTTTTATCAAAACTCATGTTCCATACGTTAAAACTGTATGACAAGAACCAACTGATAACACAGTGTCTTGAGCGAGGGTTCGTACTGAAGTTTTTGGGGCATCAATCATTATTCATCTAACATTACTAATCGCTCTTTTTGTCCAGATTTTGGGTCGCTCACTTCTTGTCGTCGCATACTACCGGTTTGTCGAAAAACTAGAACAATCTGCGTACACTGAAAAGTAGTATAATCAAAAGCGATGTTGGGAAATTCATCTCGAAATTCTTCTAAACAAGCGTGAATTGACTACTTCCACGGTCCATGGGTCTTTTGATCATTTCAAAAATAAGATTCAATCATGAATGCTTTGTGTACGTTAGTAAATACAATTTTCAAATTTAAAAAGTAATGGCTTACTCTCTTTGATATTAGATTCTGACAATTATTGACAAATAGTTGACATTTAATATTTAATACAAATCATAGACTTAAGTAAGGACATACGAGTTATGTTCAAAATCTACTTGGCTTCGTATTTTATAGATAAAACGCCATTAACGGTACAGTGTCAAACTATGCTATGTTCCCGAACAGATAGAGTAATCACGGCACAACCACGTCTGTCAAATCGGTTTTAAACGAGCGAATGACAATAATCTCTGATTTCGTAGGCGATAGATGTCGCTGTACCGGTGTTATTTTAGCAAATTATTAAAATATTTTTCATAAGCCATAATGTAAAATTTTAGCAATTTCTGGTTGTTTTAAGTATTATAAAATGGTGAAATTTCCGTAGACTTTTAATTCTCTGCTTAAATAGCACTAAAAACGCTATGTTACAGTTTAAAATTGTTGTGTTATCCGTTTTAATGTTTGAAAATGATCAACCTCATTTATGCGTGGTAAAATTTTATTTAAAGTAGGAATTTCATTTTGATAAAAAAATTAATGAATAATTCTTCTGACTCGATTTCTCATATTATCAATCACAGCCTTTCTCCTTTTTTAAGGCTTTGGTAAGTGCCTTAACTTTGTTCTTTTAAAATACTATAAACACTTGATTGTGATATCTCTGCTGCATCTGCTGTGCATTCAACAATTCTTGTTTTCTGTTCATCTGGCTGTTGTAATTTGCGTATTTTGTATACAGTGTGTATAAGCCAAATGGAATAAATTCATTATTTCGGTTACTGTACATATTTATAAAAAAATCCCGAAACATGTCGTATTTAATTTATAAATTAACATTCTTCAACGTGAAAATGCGATCCCTACCTTCAACCCCCTTCGAATGACAGGTACAACCCCCATTTTTTTAAATGGGAAGTATAGGCTTGTGATATATCGATGGAAAGGTCTCTTTATTCTCTATTCAAAAATGTTATAATTTTCATGTTTGTTGCAACAATTAAGATAGAATAAAATAAAATCATGTTGTTATCGAAATTCGCTACAATATACTCAAAAAATAAAATTTAATGCAAGATGTAAAGAAAAATTTAAAACGCCAGAAAAAATATGAATGTCAATGAAGTAGATGCTCATTTGCGTTTATAAAGATTTAATACATACATTAAAGGCATCATTGCATTACTTACTTCCCGTTTAGGTCTTCATAATAAGAAAGTGAGTAAAAACCATACCAATGTGCTTTTTAGATGGTATCCATTAAAAATACTTTAAAAAGTTTCCGTGGCAACATTAGTTTGTTTAAAACGCCTTAGTAAATTGTTTTGTATTTAAAAGTTGTCATTTAAATTGACAGTTTGATAATTTTAGTTTGAATTTCTAAAATACAATTCTGGGAAATGGTTAGATTAATGGAAATGCATAAAATAACAGTCATACAAATGATTGGTTACGGAGATAGAACCCGAACACAACAAGAAGTAACCCGCCTATTTCATGAGAAATTTCCTGATTTACCGCCTATAGCTCAAGGAACAATAAGTAAGATAGAGAAGCAGTTTCGAGAGTTTGGTCATGTAAGGCAGATAAAAAAAACCAGCTGCCAATGCACTGAGTGATGAAATCAAAGTAGATGTGATGCTTGAGTTTATGGAATACCCACATACATCGAGTAGACATGCATCCACTACATTAAATGTTAGCCATACATCGATAGTAAACATATTAAAAGAAAATAAAATGCATCCCTATAAAATGATATCTACTCAGGAGCTTATGGAAGACGATTTAGATAGAAGAACTTATTTTTGTGAGCGAATGATGGACATGCTGGATAACAATATTATCAATTTAGAAGACATTATGTTTTCTGATGAGTGCACTTTTTCTCTTAGCGGTCATGCTAATCGGCAAAATTGCCGCTACTTGTCTACGGAAAATCCTCACTGGATGAGGGAAGAACACACACAATACCCAGTAAAAGTTAATGTTTGGGCAGGTATTGTTGGAAACCATATCATTGGTCCCTTTTTCATTGAGGCAATTTGAATGGCGATCGTTATTTGGCACTACTTCAAAATGATGTCATTTCAACTTTGGCAAATTTATATCCTGATCCAGGAAACCCTCAAGTTCCAATGAATACGATATGGTTTCAGCAGGATGGAGCACCACCACATTACCAACGCAATGTCCGGCAGTACCTCGATGCAATATTTCCCAATCGGTGGATAGGAAGGCGAGGATCGATAGAATGGCCAGCGCGATCACCTGATCTGACCCTACTTAATTTTTTTTTATGGGGATATTTGAAGAGCATTGTGTACAAAACTAAACCTTTGGATTTAAATGACTTAAGAGAACGAATAACGCTTGCGATTAGGTCGATCACGCCTGATATGTTAAATAATGTTAGAAGACAGTTTTATTTAAGATTAGGATGTTGCCAAGACGTTCATGGTGAACATTTTGAACATCTACTTCATTGACATTCATATTTTTTTCTGGCGTTTTAAATTTTTCTTTACATTTTGCATTAAATTTTATTTTTTGAGTATATTGTAGCGAATTTCGATAACAACATGATTTTATTTTATTCTATCTTAATTGTTGCAACAAACATGAAAATTATAACATTTTTGAATAGAGAATAAAGAGACCTTTACAACGATATATCACAAGCCTATACTTCCTATTTAAAAAAATTGGGGTTGTACCTGTCATTCGAAGGGGGTTGAAGGTAGGGATCGCATTTTCACGTTGAAGAATGTTAATTTATAAATTAAATATGACATGTTTCGGGATTTTTTATAAATATGTACAGTAACCGAAATAATGAATTTATTCCATTTGGCTTATACACACTGTATATTTAATATGGATTGCTTTTCATTTGCAGAAAAATGCTTGCTTGTACGCTGTTTCGGTGGCGATTCTGCCATTTCTAACAAAATTAATTTAAACTAAACACCAATGATCGATAGCACGGTATGTGCTCCCTACAGCAGACTAATTTTACAATAAAAATAAAATGCAAATAGTTTTAAAATCACGGCAAAATTCTAGGTAAACAACGTACCTGACAGCTGACAAAGTTATGTTATGTCGCTAAATCACTGAAATTTCAGTCGTTCGACTTTTCTCTAATTCCACCCAGCCAGTTTTTGTGATCACGAGCTGATCACGCATTTTTTTCAATTTTTCTGTTGGGCGAATAGATAATAGTACTCAACATAACCACAAAATATTATGCATCGTTTTAAAATTTATTCTTACCTTTTTAAGAAACAAATACAGAGAATATCAAGTTAGTGCTAGAGTTTAATTAACAAACCAGAGGTGATTCAAGCATTGAAGAACTTGTGAATAGCATATTGTATTCTTTATTTTACATTGCAGGTACTTACTTTGATATATTGTATAATTTGACATGAGATATACTGAATAATTCTCGTTGTCGAGTAGTCTGCAAACACTTCAGATATACCGTTTATCTTTCTCTCTTTCCTTAACAAAGTTCTGAAACACTTGAGAAATTGATTTCTTGTTTCTTACGTTCCGAAATGCCGTAAAGGACCATTTCTCGAAAGTGCTCTTGTGTAAAGATTGTGTTGAAGAACTTAATTGCGGGAAAGTATTTCATAGCATTATTTTAAAAACGAACTTTTCTACTATTTTGATGCATAAAAATGAAATGGTTTTGCATAAAAAAGATTTTATTAAAGGAAATTATCCAAATATTTTTTTTCACATATTTGCAATTTATGCTATTGTGAGCAATAACTAAGTGGTGGTTGATGATAATAAGTAAAGTGGCATAATAACATAATAAGTTATTATGTTATTAATAGACTGCGGAAACGGCGCTATCCCGTATCGGGTGTGATTCTTCGGTGCCGACAATGTACAATCGATCAACTTAACATGTATATATGAATGTTATAGCACGATGGTATTGATAAAAGTTGTCCGTTTGTACGTCTTTTAATGCAAACCGACGGAGTTGTGAAATATATTTCGGCAGAGTCGTAATAAAGGCAATGAAATCTATATACGGCAATTTATTTTACGAAAATAAATAAAACACTGAAGTTAAATGAATTTAAATTAACTTTAATTGAAATTAATTTCAGATATATATATATATATATATATATATATATATATATATATATATATATATATATATATATATGTATATGTATATGTATATATATATATAATTAATTGAAAAGAAATTATCGACCGTGATATATTATCAAAAATTAATTAAAATTCGGGTAAGCGGTCAATTAAAGAACTCCTTTATTAAATTACCCTATATTTCGCGACAGACTTTGTCGCTTCTTCTGAGGTAAAAAATGTAGAGTTAAAAAATAATAAAATTGACGTACAAAATATAAAAATGATTCAATCATTTTTATATTTTGTACGTCAATTTTATTATTTTTTAACTCTACATTTTTTACCCCAGAAGAAGCGACAAAGTCTGTCGCGAAATATAGGGTAATTTAATAAAGGAGTTCTTTAATTGACCGCTTACCCGAATTTTAATTAATTTTTTATATATATATATATATAGTGTTTATAAGAATTTTCTTTTTCTTTTTTATTTTATTGGCCGTGTCTTAATATTAAAAATAATAGATTTTTTATTGGTTTTAGCAACCTTTTATTGAATTTTGATGTTTTTACAACGTTTCGACTTTTATTAATTCAGTCTTTTTCAAGTATAGTTTGTTGTTCGTTGGTTTTACAAGGGTACGCATTCTGTGTAACACATGTGTTTTTTTTATTATATAGACATCCGAGACCAATTTTCTTAAGGAACGACCGTGCTTGTGCGGATATTGTAAGAGAACTGAGAAAATTGGGCTCGGATGTCTATATAATAAAAAAAACACATGTGTTACACAGAATGCGTACCCTTGTAAAACCAACGAACAACAAACTATACTTGAAAAAGACTGAATTAATAAAAGTCGAAACGTCGTAAAAACATCAAAATTCAATAAAAGGTCGCTAAAACCAATAAAAAATCTATTATTTTTAATATATATATATATATATATATATATATATATATATATATATATATATATATATAGATACATACAAAATGCATTTACTTTATACAGTGAAAAAATTCGAAATATTGAGAAAGTATAAACTTTAAATTAATTATATCACCTATAATTAAAGTGAATGCTTGGTCACACCACAGTAAATATTTTTTATTCACATGAATTATTACAATATATTCTAAACTTTGTTCTGTAAAGTGTATTCTTTTACTAGACAGTATGTCTTTAAATATAGAAAAACTTCGCTCAACATCAGAGCTAGTGAGTGGCGCATAGAAATAATAATCTTTAAATTTAATATATCTACCGATTTCCGTATTTTGAACATTACCACAAAAGTCTTTCAGGACATTAAAATCAGGGCTACGAGCGAATATTGCATCTTATTATTTAAGCGAAACCGACTCTGTCTTTGCGCCTGCATGACTCATTAGAGAATAGCGTCTGTTCCGCAGTCTAGCTATTACATCCATAGAATTATATGTATAGTTACTTGTAATAATAATAACTATTCACTATCGCAATGAGATCTACTTATCTTATTATTGTACCAATTAATAATTAAGTGCTTTTCTAGATTTTCGACACTAAAATTTTGTCTTCTATTGCTTAAAATATTTTTATATTGAATCGATTCTGCCTTTACTTGATGTAAATCCATATCAAATGATAAAAACACACAATGTTGTATTAGATTTACACTTTATTTAATAATAATAATGACTATATGACAGCTGTTTCACCGTACAACGGTTTCTTCGGATATAACAAGCGGTACTGTAAAACATTTTACTTAAACGTAAATATTTTTTATTTTATTACTTAATGGTATTCTCAGAAATTGGAAACCGAAATATTTTTACCCGCCTCTTTTAGTAGGGATACATATAGATAACATAAATTATATTATAAGTGACACATATCTAACAAAATATTTCAATCACAAATAGGAAATAAATTCAACAGAGGGGAGGAATTAAGCTCTGTTTTGTCATTTAATAATTTATTTGAAAATTTTTGTTTATTAATTTGCATTGCTTCTAATAAATCGAGTTTCTTACTTTTCTTTTCTTCGTGTAGGATCTTGAAATTATTATTAAAACTATGGCTTTCTTCAATTAAATGGTTGGAGTATGCTGAATCTGTTTTCCCATTTCTAAACGAATAATAATGTTCGTATATGCGCTTTTTGAACGTTCTACCTGTTTGCCCGATATCCATTATATCCGAAGAAACCGTTGTACGGTGAAACAGCTGTCATATAGTCATTATTATTATTAAATAAAGTGTAAATCTAATACAACATTGTGTGTTTTTATCATATTTTTATATCTTGAAAACGTTCTTTCGACTTCAACTGAAGTGATAGGTGCATATTTTAATGACGCCAGATGTTCGGGGCCTAAATGTAAATTATTATCTTTAACAGTGGCACTTAAAGATAATGATAAACTCTTTGATATTTTTGTTAACTTTTGAAAACCATCATTCTTTGTTGTAACACTATAAAATTTATCTAGTATAGCTTTACCAGTTCGACCTGGAACATTTTCAAATAAATTTTCACAATGTTCTACAATAAAAATTGACTCTAATAAAGATATTTGGTCAGTCTCTAATTTTTTAATTAATCCACTTAAAAACTATGATAGGCTTTAATATACGTCTACTAATCTAGAATCTCGCGTTTCTCGAATAAACTATTGGATTTTATAATTGATTCAGCAGAATCAGAAATATCTAATACAATTACCGGTGTTCAAGAGGTAGAGGAACATTCGGCAATTTTTCTGTATATACTTGGACTCATAGAGGTGCTTTTTTAATTTTTTTTTTTTTGCGTTCGAAATTAATGAATGGATCAAAAATATGCGATTTTTAGTTGAAAATGTAAAAAATATTCACTTTACGCACACCAACTAAAAATATGAACTAAAGCTTAATTTTATGCAAAATATGTAATTGTTTTATAACGTTACTCGCATTATTTCAGTGTAAAATGGATATATCCACAATATTGGGGTGATATACCTAATAATAAAAAAATTTACATAAAATCCGAACTCTAATGATAACTAATATGTAACAAATCGGAGACTGTGGCTTATAAGCCACAGTCTCCGATTTGTTAGTTAATGTGGCTACCCGGCCAAAGGAGTTAAATAGATTTCATAGTTTAACAATCCTTCTGTGAGTGCTTTTGTGCGTTCAAGTGTTACACTGTTTTTTCTACTGAAGATGACAACGTGGTTGTAGAAATACGTATTTAGAATCATTAAATTCTATTGTGGTAAGCAGGCGCGGCTCGTGATGACGTATTTTGGTTTGCAGTACAATGATACGAGTGCCTCGTGTGTTTTCGGTGTTTACTAAGCAAACGTTACAGTTAGTACACGAGAATACACGAAGCACTCGGATCATTGTACTGCAAACCAAAATACGTCATCACGAGCCGCGCCTGGTGGTAAGGGTTTTTTAATTTTGTTTTTTTAAATTTTATTTTATAACTAATATGTGTTTTTTTAATACTTTTTTTGTCAATATGGAGAAACTCTGATATTAGAACAGTTAATTTGACAAGTCGTAGCACTATTTTATTCACTATTGTCTGATATTTCATAATATAAAAACTTACAGCCGAACAACGTCTACAAATTGTGGAAATTTATTTCTAAAATCAGTGTTCAGTTAAAAATGTTTACAAAGTTTTTCGGCCAATTTACGGCATACATCATCGGCTAACTAAGACGACTATACGCAACACAATTGAAAAATTTTGCAATCAATTTACTCTTTTCGACTCCCACCCATCAACGAGATTGCGCAGAGTGCGCACTGAAGAAAATATCGTCGCCGTTTAGGCCAGTATTGAGAGTAATCCAAATTCATGGATTCTTCATCATGTACCAAAAAATTGGCCTGTGCTCATCGACTTTGTGGAAGTTTTTGCGTGAGGATCTTGGCTTACATGCCTACAAGATTAAATTGGTGCAAGAATTGAACCCAACTGATCATCGTTTTCAACGTCAGTTCAGTAATTGGACGCTTGAACAGTTCGAAGTCGATACACTGTTTTATGGTCAAATTGAGTTCAGTGATGAGGCTCACTTCTGGCTCACTGGCTTTGTGAATAAGCAAGATTGTCGCATTTGGAGCGACGCTAATCCACAGGTGACTCACTGTTTGGTGCGGTTTGTGACCCGATGGCATAATCGGGCCATGCTTCTTCAAAAACGAAAATTTAAGATTTAGGATTTATCATTGCCAATTGTATAGAGGCATGTCCAACGATTTTTTTATTCCCAGAAGTACATAAACATGTTTTGGAAGATCCTTGGTTTAAGCAGGACGGTACCACATGGCGAAACCATCGATTTATTAGAGTGTTCGGCGATAAAATTATTCAGAAATTGACCTGCACACTGGTCTTCAAGATCATGTGATTTGACGCGTCTAGAATATTTTTTGTAGGGCTATTTGAAATCATTGGTCTACGCAAACAAGCTAACAACTATTGCAGCTTTGGAAACCAATACCGAGCATACCAATCGTAACATACGGCCTTAAACGCTCGAAAAACTAGTCTAAAATGGATACTCCAGGATGACGTGCCTCAGACGCTCCCGTGGGGGCCATATGCCCGAAATCATCTTCCATCATTAATGTCATTAAACTATCGTAAATTCCAAAAAAAATCTCATTTCCCTAACACTTGTGTTTTTATTTCAATTTATAATCCTACACCTCTTAGAAAAACACACTTTACTCAATATTATGTTGATACGTTTTGATGACGAACTAAAAAAACAACGATCGTGTTTGTTGAAGAAAATAGTGTTGTTCCATCGCGATAATGTGCCTTCTCATTCGTCCACTGTTGCTAGAGCAAAATTTGTCGAATTGCTACCTCATCTGCCATATTCGCCAGATCTGTGTCCCAGTGATTTATTTTTATTTCCAAATTTTAAAAAATGTCTGGGAAAATAGATATCCGAGACAAATGATATTTTGTAGAGTTACCGAAAGATTACTTTTTGGATGGTTTGAAAAAATTGCAAACTCGCTGGGTTAAGTGTGTAGACTTACAAGGGGATTATGTCGAAAAATAAAATATATTTTTTACTGTAGAATAAGTATTTCATTGAACCCCCATCCCATCAAGCCGCCCCGTATATACAGGTTTTTCACGTAACCCGTTCGTTAGAAGTTTTCTATGTTAATGTTTTAGGACACCATTGAAAATTTATTGCACGAAATCTTGATACTTAGTTAGACACGAAATAAACTTTGTGACAATTTTGACAGATCAGATTTACTTTTCAAGGCTTACTTCTATAATTTTTCTTGATAATGCTCAATTTAGAAAATAATCATTAATAACTCTAAAACTATGAGAGATAGACATAGGGAAACCTATACCTATACGATTCAAAATGTTATCTACTTACTATGGCATTCTCATCTACAGGTGTTCCATTAAAAAAAAAATCGATTTTTCTTAAATTAAAGATTACTTAAATAATCAATAAATTTCGAACACCCTGCAAGAGATTTATTAAATGTTTAGACATTACTCAGAATATAATACCTTTCGCTGTATCCAGTAGAAATATGACGTAGTTCAGCTCAAATACGCCCAAGATATGTGGTTTTAAAAAGTACATTGAAAAAAAAATTCACAAAAATCAAAATAATTCAAAAACGGTTAATTTTTTGCAAAAGAAACCTTAATATACAGTGTTATAGTACTTTACAAGGAATCTAAAAAAGCAATAAAAAGTACAAGATTCCATTTAAAATATCAAAGTTAGCTATGACTTCCGGTATAACCGAAAGTGGTTTATGAGTTTAATATTTTATTTTAATACATCAAGTATCCAGATTACGTGCCACAAAAGTATCCTAGGCGTTAACATACAAAACTTCTAATGAACGGGTTGCGTGAAAAAGCCTGTATATAAACTACTAAAAAATGAATAGGAAATTAGATCTTTTTTTAACAGATCTAATTAATTCGATTAAATTTAACGTATTTTCTCAAACTATAGATAAATTAGAAGGCCCACAGTCGTTTGTGGACATTTTATTTGGTAAATGTCTTTTCTGTGTGATAAAATATTGAATCTTGTATTTTAACCTTAAATTAATTTAGAATACAGAATTAGAAAAATCGCATTTTTTTGACAAGTATTATTCATTTTAAACGTCATTTCATATTTTCACGATGCCAAGACGTCATTTAAATAAAGAAACTTTTGATTTAATTGCGTTATTGCATCAGCGAGGGCAATCTGGAGCAGAAATTGCCGCAATTTTTAATGTGTCTCCAAGTGTTGTTAGTAGGGCTCTAACAAGATTCCAACAGTTAGGATCTGCAAGGGGAAGACCCGGTAGTGGATCTGAGAGGAAAATAAATCAGAGACAAGACCGCTACATACGAATTCAGACAAGGATGAATCCGTTTAGAAGTGCTGTATGGTTGCAAACACAGTTACGTGCCGCCACTGGAGTTAGAGTTTCGGATCAAACCATCAGAAACCGTCTGAGGGAAATGGATCTTCATAGCTGCAGGCCTGTGAGACGCCCAAAATTAACTAATTCCAATAGAATGGCTAGAAGAACTTGGGTTAACCAACGACTAGCAGAAAATTTTCAATGGGAGCATGGTTTATACACCGATGAATCCAGATTCTGCTTATTTAGTGATAATCGTAGAGTAAGGGTCTGGAGAACTCGAGGAGACCGTTATAGACGCGAGTTTACAAAAGCTGTGGTGCCTTTTGGCGGCGGTGGTATCATGGTGTGGGCGGGCATTAGTTTGAATGGACGAACCTCCATCTCTTTGAAAACAATGTCAATGGACACATATACAGAGATGACATTATTCAGCAATATGTGGTCGACTTTCGTGAGGCTGTGGATGAAAACATGTTTTTTATTGATGATAATGCAAGACCTCATCGTGCACAAATTGTAATTTAAGCAATAAATGACCTCCACATTAACCATCTACCTTTACCACCAACGTCTCCCGACTTGAATCCAATTGAGCACATTTGGGACAGACTTCAAGAACAGCTCAACGAACATAATCCACCCCCCAGTTAACGTGCAACACTTGCGGGAAATTTTACCGCTGTGTTGGAGAAGAGTGTCACAAGAACACATTACTAATTGCATTATGAGTATGCCCCGAAGATGTACAGCTGTGAGAGATGTTCGTGGCCATTATACACGATTTTAGAATTAATTGTTACAGAAAAATGTTTAAATTAATAATCGACGAAGGAGATACTTGTAGAAACTTCATTGTATAGATATAATAAAACACAGTTGTATAGTTTCAAAATAATATATATAATGTTAACACACTACATATGTTTCACCACACTGTGGCTTCATCAGGTGGATGAAAATACTCTCAGTATTTTCATCCACCTGATGAAGCCACAGTGTGGTGAAACATATGTAGTGTGTTAACATTATACCGGGTGCGGCAATAGTGTGTCGGCGGAGCTTAGCATGAAAACTAATAAAGTTGTAACAATGAAATTTTACGTACACATGTAGTATGCTACAGTGCATTTTCTAATTTAATTTATATATTTACAGGGTGCTCCAAATTTCCGCAACCACTTTAAATTTTTTTTTTTTAATAGATTGCTATACTTTCTTGTTATTATGATAGCCACCCAAATTATCTTTGCAATGATATATGACAATGTGCACTTACAACTGTTAGTTTTGGTTTTATTGCAAATTTTGTTAAAATCTTGACAGTTGCAGCGTCTAACATTTTAAGTCTTAGCCTGAAAATGGGTGTAGTGCCTCACGTAACTTTTTTGTTACCAATTTATGGACTAACACGTTATATGTTTTGAGGGTGAACAACGTGGCAACATATACAGAGTGTTAAATATGTCGTGCCAAAGTTATCGAAGTTTAAAGGCTATTTTCTCTTTTTTTTTAAATTGAACCTATAATTTTTTTATTAGTCAGCAAATTCCTTGTAAAATTGCCGTTAAAATGGTACCAATAACACAGTACTTATTTCTAGTATTTTCGAAGTTATAACTAGAGCTGAGGTTTGCGGTACGGCAGGACCGTATGTAGTGCATCCCCACCAGCGTATAAACACGATGCAGCGAAACACTTTAGTTAGTCGTGAACTGGCAACGTGATCGTGTGTTGTCTTGAGCTCTATTTAATAAGTATGACGGACGTGCCCAAGCCAAGAAAGCGCCCATTGTATAACGACGTGAAGAAATTTATCCGAGACTTTCCCGATTTGTATTATAATGGAGCAAAAGTGGTTTGTAAATTATGCGATAAACAGTTACTTTGCTGGGACAAATACGACTGTAAAAGACATGTTGAAAGTGTACACCACAATGACAAAAAAAATAATGTGCTGTCTAAAACGCAATTCATTTTCGATTTATTGACAATGCTACTCGTCTGCGATGTGCCAGTTCACCTGCTATATAAAAAAGCCTTTCACGACTTTTGGAATAAATACAATTCCAACATAAAGCTACCGTCACGGAGAACGTTACTCACCTATTTACCAATTGTGCGTGAGGACATTGAAAACAGAATGAAAGCAGTAGTAAATGATAAACAGTTATGGGTATGTGTCGACGAAACGACAGATCGAAAAAAACATTCTATTGTGAATATTATAGTGCGTGTACTAGATCCTGTCAAATCAACATTTCCCATTTATTAGCCAGCAAAAGATTGGAAAAGTGCACTAGCGAAGTAATTACGAAGGTAGTGCTCGATACGCTACAAAAATTTCAAGTTTCAACTAATCAACTCCTGATGTTTATGAGCGATGGTGCTGCGACAATGCGTTCTGTAGGCCGTTCTCTTAAAGCAGATTGTGAGAGACTTTTGCATGTGACATGTAAAGTTCATGCTTTACACCTTGTGGCACAAACTATTCGGCAATGTTATCCAAAGGTGGATGCATTAATAGCAACCACAAAAAAAGTGTTTCTAAAATCTCCCAAACGAATTCGAGAGTTTCACAGTCGGTGCCCTGGTATTCCCGAACCACCAGAGCCAATCCTTACAGGTTGGGGAAGTTGGTTAAAGGCGGCATTTTATTATGCCAAGTATTTCCAACAAATAAAATCTGTGGTTCTACAATTCAATCCTGCCGAAGCTGTAGCCATTAAGGAAAGCCAGAGACTCTTTCAAAACCCTTCCCTTGATGCAGATTTACAAACTATTTATAACAATCATGTAGGATTGTTTAACGCAATCGAGAAATTTCAAAATACTGCATTATCGTTAGCGGAGTCACTGCAAATACTGGACGATGTACACGCCCAGCTATGCGCAGTAAATGACAACAAAAATGATAATGTAATAGAAAAGTTCGAGAGTGTGATAAACAATGATTTTGATTTTACCAGATTAAAACAAATTAGTAATGGTGCAAGTGTAGATTCGGTTTCTATCTATAAAGATTATTTTAATTGTGCGTGTGTTACATCCGTAGATGTCGAGTGGTCTTTCTCAAAATATAAAAAAATTTATTCATCACGGCGTACATCGCTCACCGCTACAAATATGGAAACGTATCTAATGCTACAAACTTACTGCAAGTCTTATCCACTTGGCGCTATGCTATAATAATCGTAAATAAGGTAAGTGTGTTATTTATATACAGTACACATAACTGACATACCTAAGTGATATAAATAGCGAATGCATGTAAAGCAATAAAATCACGCATGCATCACCGATCGAAACAAGGTCATTATATTCGTGCGTTTAACTGAATACTATCCTGGCACACCGCAAACATCCCCAGCTCTAGTTATACTTATAACCCTTTAATGGGATATACCTATGTTTATAATATTCAATATGCGGTGCTGCATCTAATAGTTGGGTAGTTGGCCATGAAATGATATTAAGCAAAAATTGCTGTGTAACCAAACGTCAAATATCTACTTAAAATTTCCATATAAAGTGTTTTTCAATAGTTTCTCTTTACTGTAATCGCGTTTAATTGTTATAATTTAAGTTCGGCTAGTTAATTATCAATTTCCGTTTGTTCGTTATTAGTTGTTATCTTGTTGTCAGTTATATCGTTTTGTTGTCATTATTTTTTACTTCCATGCCGTAATAGTTTATAGTTGTGTTTCTTTAGAATGAATTTTTCGAAGGAGGAGCTAATAGACATGGTATTTGTTCTTGGCGCTAGCAATAGAAATCCACTTTTAGCATCAAGAACATATGCTATGGAGTTTCCTCACCGAAGAGCACCAGATATTAAGACGTTTGAAAATTTGTTGACAAGGTTTCTTCGGACGGGTTCAGTGAATTATGTCAAACATGAAAGAACTAAGTCTATGGTTACAGAAGATAATGAAGTGACAATCGTCCAGTCCGTTGTGGAAAATCCGCGCGTATCTACAAGGATAATTTCGAAAGAACACGGGATAGAAGTCACTGCTGTAAGAAGGATTTTAAAATAACATAAATTTCACCCTTACAAAATTCAAAATCATCAAGGCTTATTACAAACGGATTTTGAAAGGAGACTTGTTTACTGTGAATGGCTACTTTTCCAATTACGACAAGATCTAACTTTTCTAGATCATGTGCTTTTCACAGATGAAGCAACATTTGCTAATTGTGGAATAACAAACAGAAAAAATTCTCATTATTATGACACTAGAAACCCTCATTTTGTGCAACCCATTTTATAACAACAAAAATGGAGTGTTAACACCTGGGGAGGCATCATAGGAAACACTATTGTAGGTCCATTCTTTTTTAATAATACTTTAAATTGTGAAATCTACACAAATTTCCTACAAAATAATTTACCATTGCTGTTAGAAGACCTACCAGATAACGTCATAAGGAGATTGTGGTACCAACATGATGGTGCACCTGCACATTACGGTGCTGCTGCAAGAACACATTTAGATAGGGTATTCACCAATAGGTGGATTGGGAGAGGAAGCTTTATAAGCTGGCCACCGCGGTCACCAGATCTAACCCCTTGTGATTTTTTTCTGTGGCCTACTGTAAAAAATATAGTTTACGAAACACCTCCTACAACGGCAGAGAACATGCAGCAACGAATCAGAAACGCTTTTCTTCAAGTAAGTGAAAACAACATGGCTCAAAATGTAAGTCTGTCGATGCAGAGGCGATTAAGAGCATGTGTAGAGCAGAATGGAAATATATTTGAACACATTTCAAATTAATTTTGTTTTATTATTGAAAAATTACAAAATGTAATTCTAAAACTAATAATAAAGAATTAAGAAAGAGGTGTTTGCAAAAGTTACTTTGTTTGATATCATTTCATGGCCAACCAACTATTAGATGCACCGGATATTGAATATTATAAACGTAGGTATATCCCATTAAAGGGTTATAGCTTCGAAAATACTAGAAATAAGTACTATGTTATTGATACCATTTTAACGGCAATTTTACAAGGAATTTGCTGACTAATAAAAAAATTATAGGTTCAATTTAAAAAAAAAAGAGAAAATAGCCTTTAAACTTCGATAACTTTGGCACGACATATTTAACACTCTGTATATGTTGTCACGTTGTTCACCCTCAAAACATATAACGTGTTAGTCCATAAATTGGTAACAAAAAAGGTACGTGCACCCATTTTCAGGCTAAGACTTAAAATGTTAGACGCTGCAACTGTCAAGATTTTAACAAAATTTGCAATAAAACCAAAACTAACAGTTGTAAGTGCACATTGTCATATATCATTGCAAAGATAATTTGGGTGGCTATCATCATAATAACAAGAAAGTATAGCAATCTATTAAAAAAAAAAAATTGAAAGTGGTTGCGGAAATTTGGAACACCCTGTAAATATATAAATAAAACTAGAAAATGCACTGTAGCATACTACATGTGTACGTAAAATTTCATTGTTACAACTTTATTAGTTTTCATGCTAAGCTCCGCCGACACACTATTGCTGCACCCGGTATATATTATTTTGAAACTATACAACTGTGTTTTATTATATCTGAAAAATGTTTATTTTAGCTATTGTTAAAAATGTTGCTTATTTCATTTTTGATCATTTCTTAGTAATCTAACGATTTTTCTGAATAAATATACTTGAAAATTTTAAATTGTTGTGTACAATTATGTATCTAATATAATACACTACAAATATTTACCCATACTATCTAAAAAATACAGAAAATTAAAAATTCCTTATTCATTTTTGAGTAGTTTATGTAACCACTCTTGTAAAAAAGTAGTTTTTAATCATTAAGTTATTATCTTAAATGTATGTAAGCAACACTGTGAGTGAAAATCTGGTTCACTTATAAAATATAAATAAAATTTAGGATAACGCTTTTATATTTTTTCTACTTTATATAAGAAAGAAGCAATCGTTTTTTTTTGTAGTTAGTTTTTTATTCATGCTACGAAGATTTTTCTTGGTGAGGTTTGATAGTTGTGTCTTACTCTAATGCAGCAGTGGTCACACAGGCCGGTGTTGCGGTTTGCTACCCTGATGAATAATCGATCCCCTTTGGCTCCACCCCGTTTTCTCTCTGTCGAGCTCGAAGGTATACCGACACAGCTGTGTACAGGTATGCGATAATACTAGCCACATGTCGCTTTATATTTACTCCCGGTTTATATACTTGAAAAGGCGATATCTCTTTATGAACTGCCACATTATGTACTATTGCTGTCTCGTACGTGCTGTGCGTGAAAAGTTGTCAGATACAGTTGATTGTCGAACACATGCTGGCACGTGAACAATTGTTCTCACTTTTATCTGCTGATGAAATTGTCACAATACTCGATTACTTGCTTGCATGAAATATCTTTTCAGGTGAAGTTGAACAAATTTATTACTTCAAAAAGCACATGTCACATGACCGACAATTCTCGTAATTTCACTGAATTGATACATGTTCTGTGACAACCGATTAATTGAGATTTATTATAAGATAAAATTTTTTTATTAGTTTAGTAGTTACATTATACGAGGGATATTTGACGGGAGCGTGACTTTTTAAAAGCTGGCAACATTTTCGCCATTATGAGTATATTGCTGACTTCAGCCATGCTACATTTTGGTCATTATGAGTATATTGCTGTCTTCAGCCATATTTAGAACAAATATTTAGAAATTTGATATATTTATACAGTTAACATTTGGAATTTACTGCAAGTGAGAATTAATGAATATTAAATCACATTCTTACATGTAAATGTCGACTTATTTAATGCGTTCGAAACTACAATCCGACAAACTAAGTTTGTACCAGTATGCAGAACACACTCTTTCGCGACAACGAACTTCCTGGTGATTAGGTTAATTAAGAATTAAGAAATATTGAAAAAACAAGTCTATCAACGGGAGGAAATGCACAGACGACGTTTCGTTCTAGTTGGAACTTTTCAATGTACGGTATTCCCTCGATGACGGACATTGCTTTTTCATTTCTATACTTTCTGTATATATAGTTAACATTTGGAATTTACTGCAAGTGAGAATTAATGAATATTAAATCACATTCTTACATGTAAATGTCGACTTATTTAATGCGTTCGAAACAGAAAGTATAGAAATGAAAAAGCAATGTCCGTCATCGAGGGAATACCGTACATTGAAAAGTTCCAACTAGAACGAAACGTCGTCTGTGCGTTTCCTCCCGTTGATAGACTTGTTTTCCAATATTTCTTAATTCATATTTATACAGGGTGATTACCGGGAAACGCATGTTTTTTTTAAATAACGAGTACTCAGCCAATTATGAACGAAATTTTTATTTATTATTAGCCATATATTTCCCAAGGTATGTAATTTGATCACACAAGAAACTAATATTTGAAAATTACATCTGTAAGATGGCCTCCTTCTGCTTGAACACAACATTGAAGACGTTCCTGGAAGCTTCGCACTGAATTTTCTTACATTTCTCTAGGGATGGCATTGATTTCTTGGCGAATACATTCTTTCAATTCCACTATAGTGCACGGCTTGTTAATGTAAATTCGAGATTTTAAATATCCCCATAGAAGAAAATCTGGAATGGTAAGGTCTGGTGAATGAGAGGGTCAGATGACATCACAGAGATTACTCTTCCAGGAAATGTTCGTCTAAGAATATCCATAGAAATGCAAGTGGTATGGGCTGTTGCCTCATCTTGCTGAAACCATACATTACGCATCACAAGGCGGCGACGACGCAGTTCTAGCAATAAATAATCTTCCAACATTTCCACGTACCGTTGTGCATTCACCGTAACTATCAACACTATCGTTGTCCTCAAAAAAATAAGGACCAATGATCCCTGCTACACTGACCACACACCACACAGTCGCACGTAAATTTGGAAATAAACTATAACATTTCCAATTTTATAAATATTCAACGTGCATTTTCAAGTTTAAACCACTGTATAACATACTTTTATGATCCTATTTAAATTATAAAACTTTCTTTAGGTTCTAAAAATCCTTTACATTTGCAAATTCATTTATTACCTACTTTATACACTAGACCGTTTGTTTATTGACTAGGATTATTATTGAGCACATTCAAGAGACGATTTAATATGGCCACCCATTGCTAACTAAATATACAATAAAATTCCATTTCCAAACAATGGAATTCAGCCAGAACTACATACTTAAATTTATAACACCAACTAATACTTAATTAATAATGATATTTTATTATTTATTAGTAAGGTAAGACCCTACGTAAACCTTGGATATTGTTGCCCGTAGGTATCATTTCTACGAATTAATAACACAGCAAATTCCCCAGTTATGACGCCAAACAATACAATGTTCAACGAATACACACATTTTAATTATTTAATACTTAGAGGTAGTGGTCTATTTTTACATATTTGTAGAACAATATCAACTAAGCAAGAGTACAGAACATTCTCTTCATAACATTCATATCAAACACTATCATATTAACAACAAGAGACATACAGCCTCATATAACAGTAAAGAATTTAAGTTTTCAGTTTACAATTTAAATGCTACATTTGCCAGATTTATCTTAATAAATTAGGTTCAAGTGTTTTTTGCTAAATAAACAAAATACTCAGATAACACACCGAAATTTCAATATAACTTGTAACGGGCAGATTTCGCCCGTTCGGTCTATTAATTATGAACTGATCTATATATGGTAGGATTTTCGCATATAAATTGTAATTTCGCTATTTGAGGATTTGTAGAATGTTTTTCTTTTGCGGATATTTATTCTATCGTTGTATTTGGATACGAGATATCGCTGTGGTAATTTAGTATTATTACAAATTTATTTTTAATCGGAACTTTTTAATAAGAATGTAGGCAACCCTGTTTGCATTATAGCTTGGATTTAGTATTGTTCGTATATTTTGCTGTAGATGGCGTTTGAATTTTCGATCAAGAGGGTAGAATTTGTACTGTAAACCATTTAAATTGTGTAATTTGCAACGGATATAGTTCGAGTCTTTATTTAAAGTTAACTAGAATAGCTGATGGCTTTGTCTTTGGTGAATTTAGTTAGAATTGTCATATGGCATTTTCTTTTAATATCTCCTTTGTTGTATTAAAGTGTCAGAGATATCTTGTGTCTATTTTATGGACAATCGTCTTTTATTAAAATTCTTTAAATAAATATATTTAATTAAAATTCTTTCTCAGGTTGGGTTGGGTAGCACGAATACGGCAAGAAATTAGCGCAGATGTTATCGACAACATTCAAAAATAATTTCTTAATCGCCTTGGTTATTGTCTGATTGTTAACGGTGCTCAATTCGAACATTTAATTTAGATTATGTTTTCATTTTTAATGTTTACGCTATTATTTCAAAATTTCCTTGTGTAAACATAAAAAAATGGGTGTTTATATTAAAAAAAAGATGACGTCATATCGATTTTTGGGGATACCTGTATATTTCAGTTTCACTCTAAACTAAAAATAAAAACTTGTCCGAAGGCTTTTTTGAAAAACTTCCCTTTTAATTTTTATTGAATTTATCCTCTACTTTACGAATGCACTGTATGCAGACGGCTCTGTAACTGCCTTGTGTTTTTTTATTATCAAAATGGTACGAACTTACTTAAAAAACACGCATATATATTATATAAGGGTTGTACAAGGGCGTATAATATAGGGGTTGCGTTATAGGTTCAATTTTACTGGTTTAATAAAAATATCTTGCCATTAAAAAATTTAGTTCCAACAAGAATCCCTTTTTAATGCCTTACAATTCTATTATAAATTTAACACAAATTAAATAGTTCATTCTGTTAATAAAAGTATTGTCAACGTATGTTTCTGATCGGTGACTAGCATTACCACTCAAACTGAACAAGACATACATACTTATGTACGTTTCATTAATCTAACAAATGCCATCGCTACAAAAGTATTTGTTATTCATTAGTATGATCTAGGCTTGAATATACTTTTTATTTACCGTCCAGCTACATAATTCTAAATGTTTTTTTATTCAACAACGTAAATTGGAATTGATTCGAAAAGGGATTATTAAATTTGTATTATTTCAAATGAATCCCTTGTATCTCCGCTTCGATTATACCCTTGCCTTTGTCTCGTTTTATCATTTCTGTTTAATTCTTTAAAAGAATTTCGTTTGGAGTAATTGAATAACGTACAGAACAGTTCTCATTTAAAGAGTTATAGTATAATGCAATACGAGGGCGGATCAGTAATTGGTGACCCTGACGAAAGATGGCAGCACAAAGAAAAAATCTAATTTGTTTTTCAAGTTGGTAATCTTTAAAAACATATCTGGTGTGTTGTCCCCTGGTCCTGGTTATAGCTTCGTTCCGAGGCGGACTCATTAGAGGCTGGTTTTATGGGTAGAATAAATAACGCACTCGCGTACAATATAAATTAACGTTTAATATATACATAACAATAACATTACACGTTACGATGTTCACTTGCATAACTATCGATAAGATCAGATTCACAAGACTGCCTCGTTTTCCTCTGTCTTTAGTATATACAGTAAAACAACTTGAACTACGAAAGACTATTGATAGGGGAAGGTAGTGGGACGTAAAATTAAATGTATCCATTTTAGTATTGTCAACTTTTTATATGACAGGAATGTCAGTGGTTATGTGAAATACTTTAGCGAACCAGCAAACTTTATCCTAATGGAATACACAATTAATGAAAAAGTGCAAATTATAAAGTGGTTTTATGGAGGCCACACACTTTCATCAATTGTAAATATTTGGAGAACTACCTTCATTAATCGTCCTGTTCCATGTTTAAATACAATTCATCGAATTAAGGAAAATTTTGAAAAATACGGATGTGTCTCTCCCTGTTTACATAAAAAGCCCGCACATGATAATGCGGATCGGGATATTATGATATGCGCTACTGTTGAAGAAAATGAATACCAAACGTTAGGCCAAATTAGTGAAAGTGTCGATGTCTGCCGTGCAACTGTTAGAAAAGTATTAAAGAAGAATAAATACCGTTCGTATCATGTACAAAAAGTAAATGAAATATTTCCTGGAGATCATTATAACCGAGTTCAGTTCTGTTTGGATATAATTGAGAAATGTGGTGTGGATGAAAATTTAATTTCTAATATTCTCTTTACTGACGAATCCTCATTTATTTTACACGGTCGACATAATCCTATGTTAATAAGGTATTGGTCAAAAGACAAACATAAATCGTATACAGCTCATACACAATACCCACAGAAATTGAATGTATGGATTGGAATGTTAGGGGACAATATAATTGGTCCATTTTTTATAAACTTCGTGTTAAATTCACAAAAATATTTACAATTGCTGCAATATGACATTATTCCTTTTATCCAGAACATACCCAATATTGAAATAGGAAGTATTTGGTATCAGCAAGACGGATGTCCTGCACATAACAGTGCAATTGTGCGTCAATTCTTAAGAAATACCTTTGGAAATAGAATTATTTCTCTAGGCGGTACAATTGAATGGCCGGCCAGATCACCAGATTTGTCCCCTAATGATTTTTTCTTGTGGGGGTATCTAAAGTCAAAAATTTACGGTTTCGAACATCAAGGTAAAATAATTTAGATGAACTTCGTCAAAAAATAAGAAATTTCTTAGCATCGATTACGCCCGATATGCTGGTAAATGTTAGACGTGGTTTTTATGATCGGGTAGCGTATTGTTTAGAAATTCAAGGTGCACGATTCGAACACGTAATTAATTAAAAGTATTGTTTATTAAAGTCGTATTATGATAATAAATTTTATTTTGTTGGACTTATTTTTTGTTTGACGGTTCTTTAGTTGCAATTAGTATGCAATACAATTTTAGTTTTCCCATAATATAAACTTAATTTAACAAACTCTACACGTTTATATTAAAAAACATATTATAAGTAGCTAAATAAGCTAAATGAATACATTTAATTTTACCTCCCACCACCCTCTCCTATCAATAGGCTTTCGTAGTTCAAGTTGTTATACTGTATATCATCTCTACTTACGTACTAATCTACTTAATGTAACCTAGTTACATACTTAAACTAGAATGTCGAAATATGCAGTAATTAAGGAGGACGTGTTGCGTTAAATAAGTATTACATTGAATGTGTGGAAATAGGCACCCTACTTTAGTTATCACACTGTCAATTTTAGATTGTAAGGATGCTTGTTATTTGAGTAGAAAGTTAATTGTTATTAGCTTGTTTTTAAATACGGAAAAAGTACCGATCAGCGATTAAATTCTTAGTATCTATACGAGGTCAAATCTCCATCGATTGCATCCATAAAACGATTGGACAGCTGAAATTAAATGTGTCCGGATCAATATATTTTATGAACAACGCAGTGGAGGCTCTAAAACACGTGTATACTCCAGATCTACAAAAGAATAGCACCCACGGCGGACGAGATTATTAAGAAGGAGCAAGCCGGTTTCAGAACGGGAAGAAACTACTGTGACCCAAGTCCTGGCGTTAACAACGCATATTGAAGCAAGTTTTCAGAAGGACCTGAAAACATCCGCTGCTTTTATCGATCTTGCCAGTGCCTATGACACTGTCTGCAAGAATGGAATGATTTTTGAATTCCAAAAGATCATGCCATGTAGTAAATTGAATACTCTTATCCAGAATATACTGGGAAATCGCTGAATGGAAGTCAGTTCTGGCGTCTCTAATGTTCAACATTTACACACACAAAATCACGAAAATTTCTATTTGCAAACGACCTGATTTTATGCACCCACACCAAGAATTTAGAGCATGAGGAATTACAACTTGCTGCAGATTTGTAAGCTTTGAACGAATATTATAAGACAACCAAACCCTTAAAAATCCAAATCATGTGTCTTTCATTTATGTAACAAAAAAGCCAACAAAGAGCTGCATGTTGAATTTGGTGGTGCCCGTATCAACCACAACCCTCACCCTAAGTATCTGGGCATAACGTTAGATCAGTCTCTGACATTCGGACAGCACCTCTATACAACTAGTTAAAAGATGAAGATCGGCAATAATATATTACATAAACTGCCAGCAATTCATGGGAGCGAATGAGGAGATCTTGCGAGCGGCAGCTATTGCACTGGCTTACTCTTTTGCTGAATACTGTGATGCTGTCTGGTATCGAAGCTCGCACACCAAGCTAATAGATTACAACTTAACAATACAATGCAGATTGTCACCGGTACTGTTAGATCCACACCTAGTCTCTGGCTACCGATTCTTCCTAATTGCCGCTACCGTTCGTGTCGCAAACCTTTTACTCGCAAAATAAAATCGCACTTTTAAAATTTGTATCGTAAATAACTATTTTCTACGACAACATCGAAAAATGTTCATATCAAGAGTGTAAATTGAATCATAAGAAGCTACATTTTGTACTGGATTTCATTTTGCATCGGTTGCTAGGCAAGTTGCTAGACAACAAATGCAATTTGAAATATTTCGTGTTCGGTCTGCTGTTTTTGATAACAAAAAGTAAGGTGGTTTAGAGAATATAACGCCGAACGACAAATGTCATCAGTTTGTTACAGTTTGTGCATTACAAATAATTTCGTAGTTATTTCAAAGAAACCAGATAATTAATATGGAAAGTGATAGTGATAGTGACTTGGAATTAACACCTCCAAGTATAACAAGCAGCAAATTTAACAACACTAAATTTATTGCCGGAAACATCGATGAAAATGTACAAACGGACTTATAACCTATTTTTGGAGTGGAAAGGAGATCGGAACGCCAAATCGTTTTCCGAGAACGTCTTAATGGCGTATTTTGGCGACTTGGCAAAAAAATTCAAAAGTTCCACATTATGGACACAATACTCAATGCTTCGAACGACTCTCATTATTAATAATAATATAGATATTGCAAAATACTTAAAACTGAAAGCATTTCTTAAGCGACAGTCCGACGGCTACAAACCCAAAAAGTCGAAGATCTTTACATCAAATGACATCAATAAATTTATTAAAGAAGCCCCAGATGAGATCTATTTAGCGACAAAAGTAAGTTTTATATAGCCATATAATGAAATATATATTTAATCTATATTTTAGGTCGCATTAATTATAGGCATAATGGGTGCATGTAGAAGACATGAATTACATCAAATGAAAATTACTAATTTCAATGATTTGGGTTCAGCTGTTTTAATAACTATACCAGACACTAAAAACAAAACTATACGAAGTTTTACTGTAACTAGTCCTTATTATGAAATTTACAAAAAATATGCAAACCTCCGCCTTTCAAATGTAAATGGTACATGGTTCTTCATTAATTATCAAAACGGAAAATGTACCGTCCAAAGAATAGGCATGAATAAGCTTGGAGGCATGGGAAAAGAGATTGCTAAATATTTAAATTTGCCAAACTACGAATTATACACCGGACACTGCTTTCGTCGATCTTCAGCAACAATTCTTGTTGATGCTGGTGGTGACATAACTAGTTTGAAGCGTCACGGTGGCTGGAAGTCCACGACAGTCGCCGATGGATATATCGATAAATCGGAGAAAAATAAATTTGACACAGCTAATAAAATTGTAAATGCAATACAGAGCATTTCAAATATACCATCGACTTCAGGAATAGGAAATCGTGAAATGCCATCTACTTCGACAATGGAAAATTGTCAATATCAAGAAAATTTTAGTATCCAGCATTCCACAAGTTCTCCAAAAATGATTTTCAATAATTGCACATTTAACTTTAACAATAAATAAAATACGTAAGTAGGAAGTTATTTCATAGTTCTTCTTCTTAAATGGTTGGGCACTGTCCAGGCTCTGCTAATGAATAGGTAATTTCGTATTTTCATGGATCCAAAGCAATAAATAAAATATTTTCATATTTATTTGTATCTATTTTTATAATTGTCGTTGTCGTAGAAAAAGTATAGTATGCAACGCGCACAAAATAGCAATTTTGCACTCATTTCAATTGCAACACTCGCCTTCGGCTCGTGTTGCAAACTTTGAAACTCGTGCAAAATGTGCATCATTTTGTGCTTGTTGCAAAATATACTATTCACCTTTTCATGGTCGTTTAAATGGCGCGACAATTTGATAAAACGCAGTTTAAAGTAATTTATCTTTGGCAGATACTACAATATAAAAAAAGACAAATGTAATAACAAATCCACTTTAATGTATAACAAATTTTATTGTCGTAAATTTTATTGCACAGAACTGTACGTACTTCATTTACTTTTCAATTTTTTTGCCAAAACCTGACTAGCCAGAATAAATTAGTTGTTGTTAGTATTGTTAGAAAACTATAAAAGAAACGAAAATTACACATCGTTTCTAAAAAAAAAATAAAAATTTGTTGACCAGTGTTATTGAATCTTGCACTGATTTCCATTATAATGATGAAAATGAATTTGCATTAGTAACTTTGTATTATAAATACATATTAACCCTACACTGCGCACTGTATTAAATTTAAGACAACACTTTTATTTTCACTTTAAATCGCTTACAAACATTATTTAGGTTCACAAACATTATGGACGCCTTTATGTACATGGTACATAAAGCTCAATATCCATCAAGGACAATTTAGTTTACGTCTACGCCTTGCAAACATCTGTGTAAAACATTTGAATTTACTTTATAAAGGTAAGATTATTATATGGGTGCACTATTTTTTACTTATTTTTTATATTGGTTTACAGAATTGGTCATAAACTTAGTTGTATTAAATTTGAGACATAGCGCTTTATCTTTGGCATGGTTTGGAGGAAGAAGTATCTTACAGAGGCCCAATTAGAAGAACTTGCGGCCCAGTTTTTCAAAAGTGAAGATGAATTTGATGATTCTGATGCTGATAACGATGAAAACTGCCTCAAAGACAACGCTTTACGATAGAAGAATGTGATATACAAGATCTTGCCATTGAGTTTGAAGATGACGGATTTATATTGGAAAATGAACTAACAGCCACTAACGGAGAGACCGCGAAAAATAATGACATTGAGAAAAATACTGAAATAAATAATACTGAATCTGAGATTCATACAAAAGCCGGACCCAGCAATATTCAATCAGTTGCAGACAATAATACTAAGAAAAGACTATCTCAAACTATGTGGAGAAAAAAAAATTTGGTTTTGGATGAAGATGCTACAACTTTCAAAGGAAGTGAGATTCTTGGTGGTAGTTTCATGGATTTAGCTACCCCATTTGCGTTTTTTAAATATTTTTTGATGATAAATCACTACAAAAAATAGTTGACGAATCCAATATCTACATGATTCAAAAGGATCCAAATAAGACAACAAATCTCACAATATCATGGTTGCAAAAGTATTTAGGCATATGTATATATATGTCCATCATACATATGCCTAATGTAAGGTCTTTTTGGAGTAGTCGATTGGGATTTTCAAGGATAAAAGAAACAATGAGCCCAAAACACTTTGAATCTATTCGAAAAGTGCTTCATTTTAATGACAATTTGTACATGTTACCCAATGATAATGAAAACCATGATAGGCTCCATAAGTTGAGATCAGTTATAACTGCCCTTTGCTCAAAACTCCAGAGTGTACCATTAGAGCAAAAATTATCAGTCGACGAGCAGCTGTGTGCAACCAAGGCCAGGCACCACTTGAAGCAGTACATGTCTGCAAAGCGTCATAAATGGGGCTATAAACTGTTCATTCTCTGTGGAGCTAGTGGGTTTGCCTATAATTTTGAAATGTACACAGGTTGTGAAAATCAAGCAAAGTTCAGATTACCAGATGAACCAGATTTGGAAGCAGCTTCAAATACTGTCGTACGTTTGTGCAGAGTTGTTCCACATAATCTAAATCATATGGTCCACTTTGACAACTATTTTACTTCTCTACCATTTATGTCATTTTTGGCAAACAATGGTATATTTGCATTGGGAACAGTAAGGAAAAATCGCCTTCCTAATTGCAAATTGCCTACCGATGATGTAATGAGAAAGAAAGACCGGGGTACTTCTTACGAGTATGTTTGTAGTTTTGATGGCGTCGATGTAACATCTGTGGCATGGAAGGATAATAAGAATGTTTTCTTGCTGTCCACCTTTATGGGAGAACTTCCAAAGAAAACAGTTAAACGTTTCGACAAAAAAGAAAAGAAAACTGTGGATGTCCAATGCCCTAACCTAGTTTTAGAGTATAACAGGCACATGGGTGGCGTAGACCTTCTTGATAGCCTTATTGGTCGCTACAAGATTATTATGCGTATTAAAAAATGGTACATGAGAATATTTTATCATTTAGTAGACCTTACTTTGGTAAATGCTTGACTGCTCTATAAGAGAGTCGCAGCTCAAAGCAACGAAAATAAAATTCTAAAATTAGCAGAATTTAGAGCAAAAGTTGCCGACTGTCTTTGCAAGGTTGGTAATGAGCGCCTATCAAAGAAAGGGAGGCCCTCAGATGTAGAAACGAAAATTACCGAGAAAATGAAACGCTCCGCAACAACTTCCTACATTCCGCCAAGGGACATAAGGACGGATGGCCAATCCCATTGGCCTATTTATACTAAAGAAAGGCAACGATGCAAATTTCCTACGTGTAAATATTGTTCTCAAATAAAGTGCAACAAATGTGGAGTGTACTTATGTTTAAATAAGAACAACAACTGTTTTGTGCAATTTCATACTAACTAAAAACCTAATATCTTAAAATATGTAACAATGTATTAATAAACCGCTTTGTCTTAAATTTAAGACAACTATATTTTTTTGATTTTTGAGAAAAATATATGATTTGGAATTTTTTAAATATTTTTCTAGACTTCTAAAGAATATTTGCTGTAACAAAATATTTTTTTCTAAGTAATAGAAGAAATTGCGCAGTGTAGGGTTAATTTAGCTACATTATCTGTATCATATTTGTTGTTTTAAGTTTTCCTTAAAATTACTTTTATTTCATATTGTAATTTTGGCACAAGGTCGGCTTCTAAGGCCGTACCCATATTTTGTTATGTAATAGCAAAGGGAGACTATATAACATTATTATATCAGTACCTTGTTTGGGTCTGTTTCACTTTGTGTAAATTTGTTGATATAGGCGTAACCGTTGCATAACTTATGTATTCATTAGTTGTTTTCTTACAGTTCAAATTTCTCTTGGTGTTTGTATTATTTTATTTTCTTGAATAATAATATTACATTTCATTTTAATTTTTTAGTTTTAAAATTTATAATTTATAGACTTTTTCCACTTGTTCCTCGGCAAAATTTCACATATCACATACCTTCAAATTAAATTTGCAAAAACCGTAAACGTATGTGCGACGTATAATATGTAATTTCAAAACACATGCTTTTTAATGGTCTCGAATAAAATAATAAAAATAATTAATGCTTTAGCATCTACCAATAGTTTGACCCCAATTGCAGAAGGCATTGGCAGGCCATGAGTTATTACGCTGCGCCCGGGGTGCAGCTTAAAATATTTAGCTGTCGACCTTCGCCTTAAACGAGAACTAAAACCACAAAAACCTTCCCGGACATAAGCCCCCCCCCCCCCCCCCCCCCGGGTTCGATCTCAGATCTCCGACACGATAAACCAGTGGCTTAATGAGAAGTGGTCTGTTAAAACTGTGATCTCCAGAGTTTTAACATAAAAAGGAGAAACGTAACAATTTCAACACATTATTTTAAGATAAAACAGTATTATTTGACTGAAGTCTTAATGGAATCCTCACATCGTAAAAACCACCAATAAAGCAATCATTGCCTTGGGCAGATGAAGAGAATGTGTACGAAAAACTGGGAACTCAAAGTGACTCTTGACACACACGGACATACACGCGCGCGCGCCCACACACACACACACACACATATATATATATACCGGGTGTATTATGAAAAACCTTTGGGGCTGTAGCATCCTTATATTTTATCTGATTTTAATGAATGATATGTCAAACTAAATAGTTTTTAAAGCACTGTAACCTGTTTTTAAAAAAAAAAAATTTTTTGACATTTCGTTGTTGACAGACAGTAGTAAATTTTTTTTTTTAAATTGTACTACATATTTTTTTTACTTATTCTAATAAACATTTATTTCCTGAAGACACCTCCATTAAATTGAGTGACAAATTTATTATTATTAAAAAAAAACTACGAAATTTACAGAAATAAAGCTATCATAAATTTTAACGAATCAAATATTCGAAATTGGCCCCATTTTGTTCCAGACACATTTGACACCTTCTATTAACTCCAACTGCTGCGTTTAATATAAGATTTGGTGGTATTTCATGACATACTTGTACTATCCTTCTTACTAAATCATCTCTGGTATCAGGTGGAGTCTAATAGACATGATCTTGAATGTAAGACCACAGAAAGAAATCCAGTGGATTCAGATCTGGCGATCTAGCAGGCCATCGAATAGGTCCGTAAGTGCCCATCCATCTGACGCCAAAATAATTATTTAGAAAATCAGTATTCATTCGTGCATTATGGGGTGTGGCACCGTCCTGTTGGAACACCACCCTGTTTAACTCAGCAAGTGGCAACTCATCTAAATTATCGCCTAATTCATTGCGTAACAAATTATTATACTTTTCTTGGTTTAGATTACCCTCCACAAAAAAGGCCCTACTACTCTATCGCCTAAAATGCCACACCATACATTTACACTGAACCGATTTTGAAAATTGTGTTGCATCACAACATGGTTATTTTCAGTGCTCCAATGGCGATGATTATTTCTGTTGAATACATCATTTTTCCCAAAAGTGCATTCATCTGACCACAACACACGACGATAAAAAATTGGATCTTCCCTTAGTTTATTCATGAAAACCGTGTAGAATTGAACCCTTCGTTGAGGGTCGTTTTCACCGAGAGCATGCAGCTTCCGTGGTTTATAAGGAAAGAACTTGTGCTTCTTCAGAATGTACTGAACTGTAGAATGTGATACCTGCATGTAGTGAGCAATTTCTCGCGTAGACGTATTAGGGTTTTCTTCCACATAGAGCAAGACACTTAATTCTAAATTTTGATCTTGAATTACACGTGCGTTTATTTTCGTTTTTTTGAATGATCCAAAATTTCGTAAATTTCGCACGAGCCTTCCAAACTTATCGGCACTCCTGCGTCCAGGCTGTCAGGAAAACGATTTCCATAAAGTCGCAAAGCAGCTGCAGAATTTGTTCCGCATTCAAAATATGCTTGAATCGCATCCACACATTCGCCATTATCCATTTCAATAACAAAATTTAAAAATAAATCGTTGAAAATGTTATAATGAATGTGTGACTGACAGATGTCACAGCTCTCTTCGAAAATTTGGAATGCACTTTTATCGTTCAATGTGATTGCTTGATTTTTAAATTTTTAAAATAAACACTGTAAATGTTGTTGTTGACCCACCGCTCACTGATAACATTGGTTTGTAATCCTTTATGGGCTATATAGTATTGAATGTAAGTGATTCTAAAAGGTACACACATTTGCTGGTAATAAAATTAAATAGAGTATTTAAAATGCATTTAAGAAATCTCTGTGTTCGGAAAAACCAGAATAAATCGAACTAAAAAAAAACCTTCAATTTCTCGATTTTTTTTCATACAAGGATATCGTTGTTTACAGTTTAATATTCAGAAAAGTAATATATTTGAATAAAGAAAAAAAAAAGTATAGTGCAATTTAAAAAAACACAGTTTGCAGCTGTCTGTCAAAAACAAAGTGTAAAAAAAAATTCAAAGCGGATAACGTTATAGTGTTTTTAAAACAATTTAGTTCGACGTATAATTTATTACATTCGGATAAAAAATAAAAAAGTTACAGCACGAAAGGTTTTTCATAATACACCCGGTATATATATATATATATATATATATATATATATATACACACCGTGTTCGGAAAGTATGGAATATGTCGAATTGGACTGAAACAAGTGATTTTATGAAAAAATCCCGAAACACGTCGATTTTGTTTTTTTAAAAATGCACATTTTCATGCCTTAATCACCCCTCTACACCCATTTGTTTCCAAGCGATGACGTCATTTTTTTTTCCAAATGACAACCGCTAATTTTTTTCCGCGATTTTGAGAGACTCATCGACCGCACAAATGACAGCATAAAATGTTTGATATCTTACATAAAAATATTTTCGTGAAATAATTGATTAAGTGTTTAGGAATAACCCCGTTAAAAAACATAAAAGAAACTGAAATTGGAACTAACAGAACCAGCTTCTTGAAATTTTCGAACAATTTTACTAACAGTAGACTGAGAGAAATGATATTCAGGGTAAACATTGTTAAATAAATTGCACACTTCCTGTTGTCTCCATCTCCATATCCCAACATCATTAAAATTTCAATACGATGTTTCTCAGTTAAATGCGCCATTCCAAGGTTTTATCTAAAATAGCGATTTTCAAACGACTAACTTGACACTGCCACAAGTCACATTTGCTGAGCGAATGCAATTGTTGGAAACATAACATATTAGCAAAACTTCAAGCGAGCACAGTTATCTCGAGTATTTGTAGACTAGCTTATTGTCAAGTCATAAATGCATGGAATTTTGAACATTTACCTTGATGCCTGAAGATGTTTGAACATCAAAATCTTTGTTTTTGCCATTCATTTGTCGTTTGTTTTATTTATTGAATGTTAATTAAGTTCCAATTTTAGTTACTTTTATGTTTTATAAGGGGGTTGTTCCTAAATATTTAACGAATTATTTCTCGAAAATTTTCTTATATAAGATATCAAACATTTTATGCTGTCATTTGGGCGGTCGAAGGATTTCCCAAAATCGCGGAAAAAATTAGGGATTGTCATTTGAAAAACAAAAAGTGATATAATCGCTTGGAGACAAATGGGTGTAAAGGAGTGATTATGGCATGAAAATGTGCATTTTTAAAAAATAAAGTCGACGTGTTTCGGGATTTTTTCATAAAATCACTTGTTTTAGTCCCATGCGCCATATTCCATATTTTCCGGACACGGTGTGTAGATACTATGTAGAGACTATTTCTTAGCCGTTCATTTAATATATCATTTGATAAATTCTTGGAGTTTCGGCTTTATATTAAGTATTTTAAATATTTTTAAATTAGTATGTTATTTCGCGAAGTAATGTTAATGTAAACATTGCTGTCTACAATTACGACGCTAATAATTAGAAATTTTTATTTGAAAAAATTTCATCCTAGGTTTGAGTCCACGGTTTGCCGGACAATCGCTCTACCAACTGAGCTACGAGGACTTGGTTTCAAGTTCATTGTAAATGCCTTATAAGGAACAGATATTAATATTCTGACGTTTGGAAATTGCTAAATTTTTATCCTTAGGTATTTAATAAAATAGAGACTATTTCTTAGTCGTTTATTTAATATATCATTTGATAAATTCTTGGAGCTTCGGTTTTACATTAAATATTTTTAAATTAGTATGTTATTTCGCGAAGTAATGTGAATGTAAATATTGCTGCCTACAATGACGACACTAAGTATTCGAAATTTTTATTTGAAAAAATTTCGTCCTAGGTGGGACTTGAACCCACGTCCACGGTTTGCCGGACCATCGCTCTACTACGAGGATTTGGTTTCAAGTTCATTGGAAATGCCTTATAAGGCACGGTTATCAATATTCTGACGTTTGGAAATTGCTAAATTTTCATCCTTAGCTATTTAATAATATAGAAACTATTTCTTAGCCGTTCATTTAATAAATCATTTGTATTATATCAACTTTAATTTTTGTAAATTTTTCAAAAATTAAAATTTTGAAAATGTGTTATTTACTTCTTTCGCTGAATAGTATCGTACCTTGTATGCAAAACATAGCAGATATTTCCATGATGTTTAGTTTCAGCAGGATGGATGTCTTGGTCATAATTCTGCAATTGTGCAGCAATATTTGAACAGTATATTTGATACAAGGTTGATAATTAGTTAAAGCATTATTAGTTTACCTTTTAGGTTGCCTGATTTAACCCTAATCGACTTTTTCTTAGAGGATATGTAAAATCGTCCGTTTTTCAGTACGGTTTTTAGAACAACAGAGTACCGCTGATTTAACTGCTAACATTGTCCATTGCTTGCGAAAATCTTACCTGACATTGCCGAATATTCGCAAAAACTTTGTCGACACATTAAGGTATTCCGCTTTTCAATTACGTGCTCATCTTGAACATCTGTTCTAATAAAATTATGCTAAAGTTATTTTTCTTCGGCAGAATTACAGAAATAAACAGATTCTAACTATAACAGAATATAAAATAAAAACACTTCTAAAAACTAAATAACTCTTCTCAAGAAACTAAAAAGAATTAAATAAAAAATTCTGCCAATATTTATTTTTTCTTTGTGACTAGAGAAAATTTGATACGTTTCCTTGTCGATAACTATTGTAATGTATTTATTGCGTTTGTTGCTTCTCTGTCGTGTGAGCTATGGTGGACGATATATCGGACCAGCCTTGGAAGAGCTGATTTTGTGTATCATCGAGTGACTATAGGACGCTCATTCATACAGTATATTAACTATTTGTGATAACATTATTTTATATACATCTTCAAGAAATTATATTTAGAAAGATTAATTTAATATGAACAAAAAATGAAAACAAAGATATAATTAATATTTTATTAAGTAAATCAGTAGATTTTATAAAAATTTTCGTTCTGAGTATTAACGGGTTTTAGGTCAAAACAGTATCCAGTAAAGCAGTTATTAAAGTTAATATCTTATAGACAACGTATTTTCTTATATGAAATGTAGTTTGTTAGTCAAGGTTATTTTCTATCAATTTCTAGATAATACACTTATTAAGTTACACACGCGAATTTTACTATCTTGTTAAAGATTCATTTATGGTAATGTTCTTTGATATAGCGAAATTTCACTCTCCTTAAGTGGAACAAGGTTAAGGTGGTAACTTGCGTGCGACACATATCTTTTACCATTTTTATTGTTCATCGATTTTTCGATAATTGAGTTTTTTCTTCTTTGAATAATCCATTTGTCTGTTTCTTGTGGAAATTACTTCTTTTACACGTTTTTTTATTTAAGTTAAGCATATTCTTGAGTCTCTATAATAATGTTACTCTTTTTTTCTCGTTGCTGATACATACAGGCTGATTTATTTTCGGCCCTCACCATGGGGATCTCTCTTATTATTGGAGATAGAGTATAGGTTTAAATTTGCCAAAGTTGTTAAATTTTGTGTTTGTTATAAATCCGTAAAGAAAATAGACCTGTGACAAATGACCTTCGTTATTTAAAAAAAAACGCGAAAACCCCATTTTCTTCTTTTACCTGTAGCACCGACATTTGGCCTTGTAGAGAAAAAATAAAAACTCATCCTTGTGGCCATTTCTAAACCTCTATCCAGTGGTGTACTCTAAATTTTTATACGACGTTTCGTTTCTTTCTGGCCATCATCAACTATCTAATTTCTTATAGGCGCCATATTGGATTTAGACATCTTCAGAAAGAGTTTTTTTTTCTGATTTCAACCATGTACCACATGCTGACTATAGTTTTTGACATTAGGTCTTATTTGAAAGAATAAATTATAAGATTAAATAAGGTAGCCTTTGGAATTTCAATCTGTCAAACATTTCATTTATTGTTCATTAATAATACAAAAATGTCGTACACTAACGAAGAGAAACGAGATATGATAAGTATTTTTTATTCTTCGAAACGAAATTCAACAGTAGCGAGTACAAGATAACAAAGACATTAATAAAAATACATAGAAAAGTAAACAATAAACTATTACAGTAAATGTTCAATTATCTGGCCATCTTCGGTAATGCACAATTGGGCACGCCTTCTGGCATTTTGTACTGCCCTTTGTATAGTTCTTCTAGGAACTGCATCGAAGGCATTCTGAAGTCTGTCTCGTAATTCTTCAATGTTTTGTGGCGCATCTACTTTATAAATATTATTTTTAACATATCCCCATTAAAAAAAATCTAGCGGACTTAAATCAGGTGATCTCGCAGGCCATTCAACAACTCCCCTATTTCCAATCCAACGGTTTGCAAACTCTTGATTTAAGAAATTTCTACAGCTGCATTGTGTGCTGGTGCGCCATCTTGTTGCCACCATAAATATTGTAAATGATTTAATGGGATATTGTCGTCAAGATAGTCAGATACGTATGTACGTAAAATGTTTAAATATCTTTCTCCATTTAAATGTTCTTCATACATAACTGGTCCTAAGAGACGATTTGCCAAAATACCCATCCAAACGTTTATTCCAAAACGATGTTGTGGTCTTCTAGCCCTGTTTTGTCGGGGATTTTGTACTGCTCAATAGTGCTCCGTATTTCTATTGAACATTCCAGAATTTGTAAATTTTGTTTCATCTGACCAGATGATTTTGCTTAAAAAATTTTCGTCATTTTCTATCCTTCTCATTAACCAATTACGATTAACATGAAATTTGAAAACACGCTTTTAATTTACTATTTGTAAAATATCTTGTCGATTTTCATTTAAATTCCTGTTGTCTTGACCATTACGCGGCTTAGTAAACGATCCATTCTCGACCAAATTTCTGTCGAGACTAGAAAAATGGTACGATGAGGCTGTTGTCGTTCTGGATATAATTGTAGATATCTTGTACTCGCTACTGTTGAATTTCGGTTCGAAGAATAAAAAATACTTATCATATCTCGTTTCTCTTCGTTAGTGTATGACATTTTTGTATTATTAATGAACAATAAATTAAATGTTTGACAGATTGAAATTCCATGGCTACCTTATTTAATCTTATAATTTATTCTTTCAAATAAAACCTAATATCAAAAACTTTAGTCAGCATGTGATACATGGTTAAAATCAGAAAAAAAAACTCTTTCTGAAGATGTCTAAATCCAATATGGCGCCTATAAGAAATTAGATAGTTGATGATGGCCAGAAAGAAACGAAACGTCGTATAAAAATTTAGAGTACACCACTGGATAGAGGTTTAGAAATGGCCAAAAGTATGTGTTTTTATTATTTCTCTACAAGGCCAAATGTCGGTGCTACAGGTAAAAGAAGAAAATGGGGTTTTCGCGTTTTTTTTTAAATAACGAAGGTCATTTGTCACAGGTCTATTTTCTTTACGGATTTATAACAAGCATAAAATTTAACAACTTTGCCAAATTTAAACCTATACTCTATCTCCAATAATAAGCGAGATCCCCATGGTGAGGGCCGAAAATGAATCAGCCTGTATATGCCTATGCGTTTAATCAATTTGTCTACAGGTATGAATTAATACTTTCATCAAATTAAAAGTTGCAAAATAAGTTTCTAAGTTCCACTATGTTTATAGTAAGAATTAAGTTTATTAATTTACATGTAAGAAAGACCTGTTACAACCTCAGCCCATCGTACTACATTTTACCAGTGGAATTACTACTAGGTGTTATACAGTGATGGTCAAATGTATGGAACTATGTAAATATCCGTTAAATTAAAAAAGATATTGTAATAAAATTTTAGACACGGAAATTAGGGATGAAGAGCCGTAATTTGAAGTATTTTTTTTATATACAGAGTGTTCAAAAAAAATGTAACGTAATCAAGTTATGCTTTTTTAATTGAACGCATTTTTTACATTTTAGAAATCCCCTCGATAACACGATTACAACAAACTATAACACTTGATAAACTGTATGGAATTCACGATTTGCACTTGGTGAAATATTATGAATAATAAAATTAAAAAACAATTACTAATTTGAAACAAGTGAAACAATTTTTAGTTTTTTAATTTGATTGTAACACTTGAGCTCTAAAGTATTTAGTTTAAGATTTACATGCAAACGAAAATCAGTATTTTAAGAATATTTGTCTCTCGATATTTTCAAAATCATAAGTAGTATACAAAAAGGTTTTAAATATATCTATACGTTAATTGCACGTATAACGCTTTTGTTTCATTATGAAACAGACATGTAAATAATTTACACATCTGTAACTGTATCATGGACAATACACCTCGTATTTTCGGCATTAACTTCTGCTTAAGACATATGTTTCTGCCATATATAGGCGTCGTCAGTTAAGCTAGTGAAGCAATGTATACAAATGATACAAATCTTTATAAATAGATCTGTATCTGTATATAAAATTAAGCCGAAATCCCTACTAGATAAAGCAAATTTCATCCTGTAAGGTGGCACTTATTTAATAAGTGACATCTGACGGACGAAAGAGACTTTGCCGGAAAAGGGACCTTTCGTTTTGACCAGCTATGCTGATACAGAAAACGAAACAATACAGGTAGTCCATTAACAACTAGTCCATTAACAACTCCGGCAAAGTCTCTTTCGTCCGCCAGTGGATCCATACATCTGCCTATCCCTGTATATTCGAAATTTTGACATGGACAAAGTGTATGTACTTATGGATCAACCGAAAATATATAAAATAAGTAAAGATCTTTTGTATATATATATATATATATATATATATATATATATATATATATATTATCAAGTCCGTAAAGTTGAACTACACCCATTGAAAAACAAACGGTTAATTATTCCTAAATAAACATTCACAGCGATAAGAGTGGTAGAATTACTTCAAGTCACATAATTATTGTTTCTTTTGAAATATTAGTTCACGTATAATACAAGGACAAGGTGATATGGTAGGATATTTGACTTGACAACTTAGAAAAGGATGCAAAAGCAAGTTCAAGACATCCTGCTCTTGCTTATCTATACAGACAAATCGTATTATATTTACATACAATTATGTGTTCGGGCAGATAAATATTAAGAGGATTAGTTACATGTAAAAGATGGATTGGACAAAATTTAAACTTCTTAACAGGAGACGTGTAAAAACATATGTATATATGTATATATGAGTATTTTTAGCCGATGTAAAGTTTAATGAACATGTGTATTTAAGAGAGATATGAAATATTTCTCTTGTCGTTCACATGTTTTATATCGAATTTGTTTACTTTCTGTAATATTCTTTATTTAATAGTAATTTGATGCATGTAATTCTGAAATTCATATAATAATAATAATAATTCATGACTCAGCACCCCTCCAACAGTTTACAGGAGGCATTTGGCAGGCAATGAGTTATTATTACGAGGGTACCATGATTTTTCGATAGAGGGCGCTAGAATCAATAAAATTAATACGTTTTTGACTTTGGTAACTCTAACAATGTTACAATTAAAATTTCAAGCACATATAGCGATTAGTTATTGTTTAATACGCTCTGAAACAGCATAGATAGGTAGATAGATAGACGTATTTATCCTGTGCAGTAACAATTATAACAAAGTCAAGATACAAGATAAATGTAAACCATAAAATATACATATTGCTATGGATTTTTTCTAAAATAATATTTAAAAATAATTTAAAATGAATGTACATATTTTGTGGGATAAGTTGTATATTTTTGAAAATGTTTTAGAATTTAACGTGTGATAAAAACTTGTTTGTCAAGGCCTATGTGTTCGAGAGGCCTAGGTAAATTCAGGGAGACTAATTTAATAGCTCGTACTAGAAGGTAGCTTGGTGTCATATAATTAATTATATTGAATTAATTCGGTTTATTTTTTGATAAGTGTTTTTATTGATGTATTAGAGAGTTGTAAAGTTAAATTCTCGTATGTTATATGATGATTAATTTTGAATAAGCACCTTCTTTGTTCTTTGTCTCCAGTAAAATTTTTTGTAAGTAGTTTTTTATGATATCATAAAACGTTAATTAAAATTATAAGAATATTTCTATTGTACCCAAGATTGTTATTTAAGAGATTTATTAATAGAAAAATAAATAATAAAGGTTACTATTAAAATTCTATGTTAAAATTATAATTGAAAAGTTTGTTCGAAAGGATTAAAAGGTTTTTTTCTGCGTGTTGATTGCACATGCGTAATTTTGATCGTGTATCAGTATCTTATTATACAGTGTGGTTCTCTGGGGAGAAATTAAAAATGAACTTCATTATTTTAGATAAGCTTGATCGGAGGCATTAAAGAGGAAGTTTTTTCATTCACTCAGCTGTCAATATTACAGTGAATATTTTTACCTCATGTATTATTGTAAAAATACAGAATCTTTATACTTTATAAAGATAGATTTTTTTCTTTTTTTTAATTTTTGTATTAAATATTCAGTTTAAATTTTTATCCTGTGTTCGTTTTATTTTACATACCAGTATTGTTGTTCAAGCTTAATATATAAAATAAGTAAATAAAAATTGTGAACAATTCACTGGCGCCAGACTTATTTTAGAAATAACACGACTTTCCGAATTGGGACCCGAAAAGATAGAAGTCTCATTTTTGAAAATTCTCTGGCTGAGGAACCTAGTTGGGAAAACTAATTGTGGATGGTGGCATGCCCAAATTCTACAAACCACTATTCATAGCAATATGTATATACGAGGAGTACCCAAAAGGAACCGAACTTCTTTTTTATTTATTTATTTATGTAATTTTTCCTCGAAGTACTCTCCGCCAATAAAAATGCACTTGTCCAATCTTTTACTCCATTGTTCTTCCTTCTGGCGTTCCTCAGGGATCAAATTTGGGTCCTTTGTTATTTGTTTTGTTTATGAATCTTCTTTCTCATTTTCCAAGTGAAGTGTCCTGTTCTCGCCTATGTAGATGATATAAAAATATTTTCTGAGATTTCCAAAACTGACAATATCGTCAAACTACAGCAGAATCTAGACGTATTAGTTGCATGGTGTAACCGTTTCAAACTTAAATTAAATATTGACAAATGCTGCGTGGTCATATATACTCGATCTGCTACGCGTCACGAGTCCTCGTATTTTATTAAAAACAATATCTTAACCAGACTGAAATAAAGAATCTTGGAGTCTTATTTGATTCTAATCTTACGTTCAGATCCAATATAATCAACATGTGTTCCGATGTCTACAAAACTCTGGGATTTATTATGCGTGTATCAAAATACTTTAAAGATATTGCTGAAGTCACAGTACCATGCTTATGTTTTGAGCAAAATGGAATACGTCTCATTAATTTTGTATCCCATTTATGCTTGCGATTCTATTCCTTTGGACCGTGTTCACCGTAAGTTTTTGAAGTACCTCACATTTAAGACTGATGGTATCTACCCGGAACGTGGTGCATCCCAGGATGATTTGCTTTGACATGGCATGTCATCTCTAAGCGTATGAAGGGAGAATATTTGTAGAAAATCCCTAACTAAACTGATGAAAAACATTATGACTGCCCGTTCATATTGGAGCGAATATCGTTTTTGGTTCCCAGGTACGAAGTTACATTTATGGTTCCCTTCGCGAAGACGAACATCTTGAAACGAACTCCTACCTATATTCTCTCCAACGTGGCCAATAGAATGATAATTTTAGTTCATAGTTGATTTAATTGCACTGCAATGTCACGTAATTATAATTTTAATATATCTTGTAATTGGACCTAACCTGTTGGGTATTAAAGTATATTATTATTATTATTAAAACATTCTTTAAATTTGTCTTCTGTTATGCCTGACAGTGCCTTCGTCATTTTTTGCTTCACATCAGCAACGTCGGCAAAACGCTTTCCTTTCGTGACTTTTTTTATTCAGTAAATTAAAACACAAGTGGTATAGTCGGGTGACTAGGCGAGGGTGCACCCACAGCGTTGTGTGAGCAAGGGCGTTATTGTGGTGGAAAAACCAGTCGCCCGACTGACATAAATTGGGCCTCTTCCGCCGCAAACCGTTGCGAAATTTTTCAAAACTTCTAGGTAGAATGCAGTTTCTTTTATGCAAGTCAGTTACTACATGTTGCGTTAATTGAAATTTCTTGTCGCATCAAATCTATAATAATTAATTGCGGGTATTGAAATATGCAATTAAACGTAAACAAATATAAATTTACAATTTTACTGCAATATTTACAAAACACTCTGCCATTATCTATACAAAATTCAGGATAATCTTTTATCCAGATCGACACATGTGAATATAATTTCGACATATCAAAAATAACAAGGTAAAATTACGTGTACATATACTTTCGAAAACTAACTAAACACAACTGGCGATATGACTAACCTATAGGTCAACCTAGTTGCTCATAGATTCACTGGATCTTCCCCAACTTGATAGACACAAATCTGGGAATTCCCGCTGTACGTAAATGCTTATGTGGACTGTTAGTGTAATTTTGATAGATTATGAATAAACGGTTTTATATATTTTTACGGTGCACTTTAGAAATAAATTATAAAGTATGAACAAATATGCAATTTTATATTAAATATGCTCAAAGCAGTATTTATATGTTAGATATGCAAAACAAAAGTAGTCGCAAATGCTTTCTTTTTACGTGATCCGTAGAGATCTGCAAGAATTGTGGTAAACATATCATAAATAAAAAATATGCATTTTCTAATAGTCCCAGCTTTACTGATGATAACAAAATTAATAAGTTTGGAAATGTTTTTTAATTGGCACACAAGTTACCAAGCCATGTGTGAACTTAAAAAAAAGGATAATGGGAAATTTATATTAACTATTTAAAGCCACCCGAGAAGATAAAACAGCCCCTCGTAACAAAGTTTTTACGTAGGGACACTTTGGTGCCTGTGGTAGATTGGATTGAAATGAATTGCAGATAAAAAAGAAAATATTTCTCCTTACCCAATAGCCGAGGGCATGCTGCTCTGTTCCTGCTATTTTGTTAGCGGCTCCTGGATGACAATTGTTTAATTTGTTTTCTTCTTCATGTCCACTTAATAAATAATTATGTTTAACCGCTCCTTACATTATTTTACATTTTGTTATCTCGAATGAATTCGTTCTCTCAACTTTCAAATCAAAATTTCAACGATTAAAAAAATTAAACCTTTGTTCACATCATGTTAAATAAGCGTATCTCATGAAAGGAATTTCTAATTAACAAGTAGAACCAAAAAAAAAATAGCAGATCGATGTAATAAACACATCCAGTATTTGTGAATACAAATTAATACAAATATTAAAAATATATCTGTATCTGTGCATATGGATATTCACAACGTATTTAACCAATGGTTATGGATCAAATGGCATCTACAGGCATACAAAAGGCAAAGTAAGCGATGGCCTATGACGTTTTACTTCAATATAATTGACGTGGCATCACTAAATGCGTTTATTGTTTTTATCAAAGAACATCCAAATTATAACGCTGGTGTTACTCACAAATGCAGAATCTTTCTAAAAGATTTAGCCAAGAAACTGCTGATACCCTATATGGCCTAACCCTAACATACGATGTATTATTGTGGAGTATATGAAAATATGTATTGATATATCTGATACACCGACAGCCCATTGTGTCTTGGACACCTACTAAAAAACCCAAAGAAATGCCGACCAGCACTTCACTGTGTATGCTTGAACGAGCACTTGTTCAAGAATGAAAAACGTTTGCCCCTTGAAGGCTTGTAAGTAATAGAGAGTTTGTCTAGAAAAAAAAACCGCTCTAGAAGTTTAAGGATAACCAATCATAACGCTGTCTAAGATGTAAGAGTTAATTAAAGACTAAAGGGTTGTGATGTCAATGAAATTAATAGCATTAAAAGATTCTTCGAAAAAAATACTTCAAAATGATATGTCACATGATATGGTTTATATAACTTTTACACTGGCGAATTATTAAACGTGGGTATAAAATTTATGTCAATTTTTAAAATAGGGTCGGTATAATTTTGATATGTGGAAAAATAGGTCAATAATAAATAAAATTACTAATTAAGAAATAAATGAACGTTCGGTCGCATGTAGACAGATTCTCAGAAGGGTATCGTTTGTGACCAGTGTGATAATACAAAAGAAAGGATTTCTCTTGAAAATATGCATAAAATACAACAAAGCGTTTACGTTTTTGTTTATATTTTTAAATAATCAGTTATAATATCACAAGAGCATAGAAAATAATCGATTATATTTCCGAGTCACGAGACGTATTCTGCGAAAGGATATTTTTTAAGGATATACGTCGAGTGAAGAGGTTATATAATGGATTATTTTCGTTTGCTCGAGTGGTAGTCGTTACGATTATATAAAGAATTAACTAACGAAATTTTTTTATTGGTTGAAATTAAAAGTACAATTATTATAATAAATATTTGTTGTATTATCTTTAGAAGTTGAATTTGAGGTGCTGGTGATGGTAGAGTTGGCAGAATCTTGTTTATTTCTAATTTTTTCAAGTATCTTGCTATGGTGTTCATTAGTAAGCTTTAGATGCGGCTTTAGAGATGCAGATGATGAGTGGCCTGTTATCTTAATAATTTCTTGTAAGTTTGCTCCAGATTGTGCCAAGATGTTAACAGCGGAAGAGCGATTGGAATGATTAGATATTTTTTGCATCTTTGTATCAAGTCCTATACTTTCTACCGCTGAACGTGTCCACTTACTTAATTGATTAAGGCCTACAGGGCAGTTTTTATACCATATTTTAGTTTTCTGCCAATCAGGATTAGTTGTTAAAAATAGACGATTGGTTTTAATGTTTGGTGTTCTTTTACATAACATTTTCTTCAACAGACGTACTGGACACTGATCTTCACAATTTTTATTCGGTGTCAACCATTTAGATTCAGCTGTATGCTTTTCGCTACCTTGTGCTGTCTTTGAAAATATGGTATTGTACTCAATACGTCCTGTGGGTTGACCATAATTGTCGCATTCTGCTTTGAAATAGTCAATTAAGCAAAAGACTGCTTCATTTCCACGCCGCGCCAGTTCCACAGAACAAATTTGATAGAATTTTTTTTGTAAACCGTCTGGCGTATTTTCGTAAAACAATGACACAATTTTGCTAATTTCTTTCGCTTTAAGGGCGACAGAACTTGTTTTTCTTTTTTCAGGAATTGCTTGTAACTTCTTCCTTTTAGCTGCCCGCGCCTTTCTTGCATCTTCAAAAATTACGCCTCTGAATGGATTTGTTTCTCGATTAAACTCTTCATAAAACTTTTTCTGGACAAATTTAGCGGAAATATTCCAAATTGTTTTCACGGTACCTTCTTTGTATTCGGTGCCGTATGCACGTTTGATGTTGAATGTCCAATCTTTCAAAATACTTGCCAATTGTTCGTCAGAAGTTTGAGCACAAAGTTTATAATTTCGCTGTTCACAAAATTCGGTGAACTGTTTCCAAACATATTTATGTGTTTTAACGGTATTTTGCGGTGTCAAATCTTCAATTTCTTTATCTATTTCGGTCCCCGAGCTTATACCAAAGCGTTCCATGTCGAAAAAATTAAAGAAACCTTATGAAAATTGCTGAATATATTTTTGACGTTTATCAACAAACTTCAAAACACTTGTTACCATGACAAAATTAATATTGTTGGAGGAAGCGAAACACCAAAACGGTTATATCACGTCGTCAAGAGTTCACTTATCAATACATGGTAACTATGTAAAATTTGTAATTGCTATTGGCTAAATTTCAAATGAGTTATATAATCTCAATAATACGTTTAAGACCGTATTAAAAAATTATTGATATATGCGAGTGTACAATCTCTTCATAATTCATTTAAACTGGGTTTATACCTGGTTCGAACAGGTAATAAACAGATATAAAATAGGTTCGAACTGGTATCAAACAAGTCTGTCTATTCATGCTTGTTTCGCATTACTCAGCTACGATGGCGCTGCTGAGTAATGCGATGATGATAATGACCTTGAGTTCCAAAATGAAGCTCCCTAAGAAAATACATGGGGTTTTGCGGTAAAAATCTGATTACTTATCTATTTATGATAGTTCTTACTTAAGTGGCTCAGTTTTGTTTACGCAACATTTAAAAGAAAGTAGTTTTGTATAAAAATAAAACTTTCGCGTGAATATTTTCGTCACATTTTTTTATGATTGCAAAAGTAGTTTAATGTAAGACTATGCACTACTTGTTATTCTATTCGATAAACAATTTCTGTTATACAATAACTATGTTTGATTTTTTGTGAAATTATATTTTTATTTCAATAAATTTGTTTTGTCGCATTTTAAAATGAATTTAATAGGCGAGCTTGTTAGGCCCGGTTTATGTGAAAGTACATATTGTACCAGATATGTACCTATCCTAAAGTTAACATTTAACTATTTGTTTAATGACATAAGCTCAAGTTATGTGAAGATTTTCTTTTTAAAAGTGTTTCGTCATGAAACGAAATTTGTTATTGTATATATTTATATATGTTAGATATAAGTAAATTTAGCATAAAAGAATTAAAGTATAACATTTCTTAATTTTACAAATACTTAATAATTCATTCTTTATTCACTTTTATTATCATATTTAAAATTATAATGTTTTCTTTAAATTCTAGGAATATACATTTGCTAATCTATTTATTACCTACTTTATACATTAGACCGCTTGTTTATTGCTTAGGGTTATCAGTGAACGCAAGACGATATTTAATTACCAAACCTATTATTAACTAAAGATGTATAATAGGCTCACAATTCCTAAATATGTATGTACCATAACAAATCCATTATTGAAGAATGGAACAGCCAGAAATACATATATTTATAACACCTATTAATACATAATTAGGAATGGTATTTTGTTTTATTATTATATTTATTTATTAGTAAGATCTTTCAGACTCTATCGCAAACATTGGGTATTGTTGCACGTAGGTACAATTTCCAAGAAGTAATAATGCAGAAAAATTCCTGTTATGACGTCACACATATACGCACATTTTAATTATTTAATAGTAAGGGTTGTCTTATCTACTTGTAATACCCCATTCTCATTCTTAACACAAAACAGTATAGAATCAATCAGTTCCTTCTCTAATAAAGCTATGTAATAATACGAACGGTCTAATTCATAAAGTAATAAACTTGCAAATAGAAGAAGAAAGCTTTAATTTAATTAACGTGATTGACAAAATTGTAAATGTTATATTTGAATTCTATGTCTTAGATTTACTTATATTTAACATATACAAGTGTCCCGTATCGTTACGTTCAAATTTTAGGAGTGTAAAGTAGACTTCATTTCAAGTAACAAAAACGCATAACTTGTATATCCATTTTTATTTGTTTCAAAGTAACAGATCTATGAATGTGATTGTCGGATCATGAAAAAAAATGTAATCCTAAAGTCAATACAAACTGATTTTATTTAAAAAAAAGTTATACGATTCAATAACAGGCCTGTGATTGTTAACGTCGCATAATAAAATGTTATCTTAAAATAAATAAACGTGTCGTAGTGCATATAGTAATTTCTTGGAGATCTACAAAAAAGAGTATTGGAAATTGATTTACGAGTATGACAAAAGAGGTTCTTACTCATTTCGTAAGTGCTGAACCATGAATATCATACAATAAACAAATGTTCAGATGACTGTTAACGTTGCATTTTTTAATAAAGGATTACATTACGTTTCAGTTCATACAACAGCTTATTAGTGAGTGGACACGTTTTCTTTAATTCAAAATGCCTTACCGATTTTCTTCTCAAGAGTATGCGGACATGCATTTTGTGTATGGCTACTGACGGCAGTGCACGTCAAGCAGTTATTGAATACCGACATCGGTTTCCCGATAGGCGCATTCCTCATTATAGAACGTTTTTGGAAGTACACAGACAATTTCGGGAATGCGGACTGCGTGATTACATTTTCGACCAAGGAGTAAATTTGCCAGCAGACTTAGAGGAAGAAGCAGTAGCTATTGTTACAAGGGGTCTAACTCTCAGTATACGTCGAATCGCTAGACAACTAGGAGTGCCACGAACGACAGTTTGGCGAATTTTAAAACGTGAGTGCTTATATCCATATCACTATCGCAGGAGACACGGTTTGCTTGAGGCAGACCACTATGCTCGTCTAATTTATTCTACCTGGACAGTCACGACTTCATTTGAATTTCTGCAGAACAGTCCTCTGGAAAGATGAATCTACGTTCACGAGAAGTGGTGTTACAAATTTGAGAAACCTGCACAGGTGGTCATCAGAAAATCCCAAAGCTATACGCCCATCTAAATTTCAACATGAATTTTCTATTAAAGTTTGGGCGGCCCTAATCGATGACTTGTTGATTGGTCCTGTCGTTCTTCCTGGGATGTTAAATGCGGACAATTATCTTCAATTTCTTATTGACGAACTGCCAGGTCTTTTAGAGGATGTCATGTCTCACTGAATGTTCGACGAGACATGAGGTTTCACATAGATGGGGCACCACCACATTTCGGAATTGCTGTCCGAAATTGGGTTAACGTCAATTATCCAAAATGGATTGGTCGAGGTGGTCCTGTTGCATGGCCACCCAGATCACCCGATCTTAATCCCCTTGACTTTTATTTATGAGGGTACATGAAAAATTTAATCTACGCGCAAGTTTCGAACATAAGAGTTGTTGGATCGTATTCACCTGGCTGCCGAGCAAATCCGACAAAACAAGTATGAAATTCAGACAAGTAGTTCTTCTGTTGGCTTACGGGCACATGCAAGCTTGTGCCCGTTCAACAAGGAGCTGAAAATTTCGAAAATATTATTAATTGAACCTTTTTAAATAAAATCAGTTTTTATTGACTTTAGGATTACATTTTTTTTCATGATCTGACATTCACGTTCATAGATCTGTAACTTTGAAACAAATAAAAATGGATATACAAGTTTTGCGTTTTTGGTACTTGAAATGAAGGTTACTTTACACTCCTAGAATTTGAACATAACGATACGGGACCTTGTATACAAGTGAATACATTTCGTTATATGACGAATCAACCCTCATAAGCCCTTTATAGGAATATACGAGTTCTTATTCAAGAAAAAAATGGTTGTTGGATAGTAACTAAACAAACAAGAGTACACCAACTTTAATTGCAAATAATATAAACATGTCTCTGTCCTTCTTTTTTTCACTTTTAACGACACTGTGATTTCTATTCAGTGTATATTTTACCATTCATGACTTTTGGTTTGTGATAATTGTATTTTCAGTATATCTAGAAAACACTTCCATATCTTCGATTAGCATATAAATATGCAAATTTGTTTAATATTTAGGGCATATTTATCTTTAATTCGCACACATTATTTTAAATTTCACAAGCGGATCAGGAATGAAATATAACATTCCACAAAGTGAGTTACATACATTAATATGCAAGCAAAAGTACACGCATTATATAGGGTAGTGGGAGGGTAGGTAAAAACTCTTCTCATTCTGGACCCAGCCAAGCATTACACAACAGGGAACAAACACGGAAAGGTTATTCATATTAAAGTGGAAGCAGTTAGTGTGTACCATATTATCTGAATTTTTGTATTGTTATTTTTAATGAATTTTTGTATTTTTCATACATTTTCATATTTTTAGAGGTTAATTAACTAATACCTGTAATATAAGATACTAATGCTGGTATTTATTTCCAATTGGTTGTACATCCAAGCTCGGAAATATTACTGAAACAAATAATTAGTAAATACACAAACCTAACTATAAAAAAAGAAAGAAAAAAATAAAGAAAAAGAAAAATTAATTAACATATAAATATGAAACAAAAATATTTTTAATAATATTATTCAAAATCGGGTGTGGAGAATACAATACAATTTCTTCAGTGCATGATGCTGGGATAGACAAAATTCGCTACAATTACATACCATCAAATCACAAAAGGCAGCCTGAAATAATACTCAGAACCGCCCATTAACTAATGTAAATATCACCAACGTCAAATGTGTTTCGGTCTAACGATCTCATCAGTGTAGTTTTGAAGTCACGTATGTAGATTCGCTATCGCAAGTTAATATTTATGTGAAAATTGATATACAACACGACGCTAGGCGCAAGACGAAACATGCAGGCACATGTTTCGTCTTCCTATAGACTTGTCAGTGCGTAATGTTGGGATAGATAAAATTCACTACAAAAACTCCCTTGCTACAATCAAATCATAAAAGACGGCATTGAAGAAAACTCAGCGCTGCTCATTGACTACTATCAATATCAATAAGACCAAGCAAGTGATTTCCATCGGACAGTCACAGCCGAAGGAAACTGTAGATGACTCAAAGGTTTAGTTCGATCTGTTGTATGTAATAAATAATTAAATAAAATAAAAAATAGCTAATATTTTTTTTGTTGTAAAAATTTTTTATTTCATACTTTGCAACGGTTCGTTTGCATTCATATATTTTTGTTAATAATCGGAAGGCATACAAAAGCTGCTGCCCGTATGAAAAAAATCGTTTGCAAGTAACGCTACAAATGAAAAGAGTATGGCTTGAAAGAATTTAGGAAAAAACAAGGATTGAAATATAGTGTACGACGAAACTCTGTACGTGAGCAAAGGCTTTCTGGAATGCACAAGTATGTAAATTCCAGGTACTTACTTTATTTAGCTGTGATGTTCTTTGAACGGTCACAAATATTCAAAAAACATCACATAATTTAAAATAATATGAAACTAAAAATAACCATACAAAGATGTTAAAATACTACAACCGAATCAAATTACAAAGCAAGATCAGTATTAGAATTAATTCATTTCAAAAAACATGAAGTCGTTAATTACCGTCATGAAATTTTAAACCTTTCGAAATTATATTTCCTAATAATATAAACACATAACATCAAAAAAGCAAAAATCTAATTTCAATACAAACAGATATTTTAAAATCCACCCAGTACGAAGTCGAAAGTATCCAATATAGGCAAGAATAAAAACACAAATTTTAAAACATACTTTGGGTCTCCTAAAATTCAGTCTATTTCCATATGTAGAAAGTGCAATTGCCACATTATATGTTAAATAAAACAGTTTAAACTGTATAACAAAAATGTAAAAAAGAAGAGTACAAAATACAATAAAATATATATAAATTTATATTTATGAAAAACATTAGTTATTATATTATTATTAGTTTAAATTTACCTTTACAGAAAAATATCTAGTATTGTAAATAATTATTCTGATGAAGACGATAATGAATGTCGAAACGTTAAAATGAACATTTTCATTTAATGAATAGTTATCAAGCTGAATTCCAAGAAATAATTAACCATTTATGTATATGTATATATATATATATATATATATATATATATATATATATATATAATATTTTCGTGACCTAGGTATGATTTGGTAAATTCAATCAGTCGGCGATTAAAGGTCTGGTTTACTTCAAAGTATATATATTCAAAACAACCCTACATGTTTCGGCAATGATGCCTTTATCGGATAAAGGCATCATTGCCGAAAAATGTAGGGTTGTTTTGAATATATATACTTTGAAGTAAACCAGACCTTTAATCGCCGACTGATTGAATTTACTATATATATATATATATATATATATATATATATGTTCATTCGGACGTTTTCGCGGCAATAATTTGTATTGACTGAATTTCTGGAACTGACCCGCGTTGAGAAGTAGCGTTCCGAGAACTACCTCCCGAAGATGGCAGCAGCGAGTCTGCTGAAAGCTCGAGTAGAAATTAGTCCCTTCACGGACTTCTCAACGCGGGTCAGTTCCAGAAATTCAGTCACACACACACACACACACACACACACATATATATATATATATAAAACTTTAAAGAAATAGTGGTTAATAATAAATTAAAAACGGGCAAGCGGTTTGTCAGTTAAAACTCATTTATTTTTTATTTCTATATTTCACAACGAATTTGTTGCTTCTTCAGGAGATACTACAAAATTAATGGACATTAAATAAATTAGTGTATAAAGCAATAGTAAAATATTCACAGAATGTACAGTTAAAAAATGACGTACATAGACATATTAAAATTGACTAACAAATCGGAGACTGTGGCTTATAAGTGAATAATAAAATTAAAAAACCCTTACCACAATAGAATTTAATGATTCTAAATACGTATTTCTACAACCACGTTGTCATCTTCAGTAGAAAAAACAGTGTAACACCTGAACGTACAAAAACACTCACAAAAGGATTGTTCTGAACAAGACGTTCAGAACTTCACGTACTTATCGGGCCATCCTCGTATGTTTATTATTTAACATAATCATATTTTACAATAATATTATGTTGACTTTCTTTTGAATATTACCTATCATTTAAACATGCATCATATTTCAGTTAATGAGTATATTATCTTCTAAATATTGATTTCACTATGATCATAAATTAATATTTCCAATAAAAATTCTCTTACTAAACACTGAACTAACATTTCTTTCGTTTTATTGCAGAATCGAAGAGGAGAGTTTGTTTAACAGAGGAGTGCGTGCGAACAGGTAAGTTATTGTAATTAAAATTTTCCCTAAATCGCAAACAAAGCTAATGTACTTGTGCCTCTACCAAACACCTATTTGTTTTTCCTATTTGTCCTCAGTACCACAAGTCGTACCTACGTCTTTTATGCATCGTCTCGTGTAAATGTTGACTTTTCTTTTATTTCATGACAAATATTCTAATATGTAATAATAGTGTTTGTACAAAAATATATGCGAGCGTTGTAAATAATTCAGCGCAATTACTCTCCGATTGTTTGCGAATAGTATAGAGTTAATATTGACCAGTGGTAAATATGCATGTATAGTTCATAAAGTATTTCTTTGCAGTCCAAGGTCAAATTTAAGAGTACCTTAAAATGACAAATGTGTGTGGTATTACAACGCGTATTTATGTGTGTTAGAAAGAGATAAAGGAGAATTGGCGGTTCGACTTTGGGCAGTACGAATTGCAAAGGAATATTTTATCAACTGTATGTTAATAGAAGGTTTTACTAAGCACGTTTTCCTTATTTTTCAAAAGTTATAATTATGGAAAATGGACCATTTGTTCTTTATTTGTCTAAATTATAAGAAAGTTACCTAGAATAATAACATTCCTGTAAGTAATTTTATTATACGTATTAAATGCAATAAAAATTGACTGGGGAATCACATGAAATTTGAACTAAAAGGTATTGTTGGTTAAAAAAATTATGTGAGTGTTTTAATGAATATATTGCAATTACTCAAATTTTAAAGAGATTTAAACTCAAGATCAATTATGCGCTCTTTAGCATCTACAAAATTATTTATCATGTATAATATAAATATGCATTTTGAAAGCATCAACCGCTTCTTCAGGCGTCGAAAAACGGTGACTTCGTAATTAATTTTTGATTTGCGGAAACAGAAAAAAGTCATTGGGTGCCAAATCAGAACTCTACGACGGATGACCCATCAATTCCACTTTCTCAGTTGTCAAAAATCTTGTTTGAGCCGATGTGTGAGATTTCGCATTGTCCTGGTGGAGAATGATCCGTCTTCGGTGGTTGGTTTCACTTATTTTTCCGAATACTTCTGGCAAGCAAATGATTGTGTTATTGTGTTGATACACAAGCATTTGCTTCAGAGTTGCTTCAGAATTAACCGACCGATGTTGTACTAATATTACAGTTGCCACATGTCCGGTTTTTCCGAGGAAACAAGCGACCATTTGGTTCGAAGTGCTTCGTTCGCGAACAACTTTTGTTGGATTTGACTCATCTTGATCCATACAGTTGACAGCTGTTTACTTTCGGGCTGATACGCGTAGATCCATGATTCGTCACCTGTTACGATGTCCTCGACGTGTTTTGAAGCTAGCGTTTTTTTCGACCAGTTGACACGAGCCTTTTTTTTGAGCGATTGCGCGAAAAAAATTGTTTGACGGCCAAAATTCATGCAAAATTGAATGTATGCTTGTCCCACTAATGCCCAAGGATACCTCTATCTCACGATAAGTCACACAACGATCTTTCAATATTAGTTCACGCGCAGCAACAATGTTTTTTGGAACAACAACCGATTTTGGACGACCTTCGCGAAATTCGTCAGTGAGCGAAGCGCGACCACGATTGAATTCAGTATACCACCGATATACCCTGTTTTTTTATGGTGATTCATCGCCAAAAGTCGAATTAAGTTCATCGATGCACAAATAGCAAAATGTCGAACTTTACGATACAGACATCGGTCGTCAGATGGCAGCACCAGGATAGGTTATTCCCGAAACATCCCTCGTACGATAAATGCCCGAATGTTGGTGGCGACTACATTGAGATATAGTTCAGATTTATGTGTACCTCTTTTGTCTATTAAAACTTTTCTTATTACACTTATTTCTTATTTGTTTTGGTCAGTTCGTCGAAACTTGAAAAAAATAGCCTTCGTAGTTTATTTTATTTAGTATTATATTTTATGTAGTATTATTTTTTCAAAAAATTTATTGATCTTTTGAAGTTTATATGGTATAAGATAAGTTTCAACATTAAGATCAGATGTTTCTTAAGGTTTTTAAAGTGTAATTTTGTCAGGGTGGCGCAGGGAACGGGGAATTTTGAACGTTACAGTTGTCAGCACTGTAGAGCCGGCAGTTGTTCGTAACGTCGCACAATTGTTATGAACGCATTGCCATTTAGTAATCATGGATCGTTGGACTGGTGCGGAACGTGCAGTAGCTGTGAGAGCGTTTTATAAAAATGGTGATAGTGCGACTGCCGCGCAAAGAATATTTCGACAGCATTACCAGCTTGGACGTCATGGACGTGTCCCATCTGCGCATACGATTACAACGTGGGTGCGTAATTTTGAAGAAACAGGATCTGACAAAATAATTTGAAACATACATGAGTGGGTAAAAACCACACCAATTTGTATAATACAAAAGTATTTTTAATAATATAAAATATTATTAAAAATGGGGTGTGAAGAACACAATACAAGTTATATATTTGTGAATGTATCTTCACACCCCATTTTTAATAATATTTTATATTATTAAAAATACTTTTGTATTATACAAATTGGTGTGGTTTTTACCCACTCATGTATGTTTCAAATTATTTTGTTATATACGCATTCGGTTCGCCCGACAAGTAGTGAAGACACGATAATACAGTTTTTTATAGATATGGTTGTTACCGTCTATAAAAACACGTTGCTTAGTTCGGCAGTTATTATGTAGACAGCGCTGAATATTCTTTCACGCTCTGTCTTATTAATTTCTGGTTGATAGCAAGGTAGTTATGTTTGGTTGAATGTATCTCTTCTCCAGCAGGGGCGTACCGACGATCCTGTAGAAAGGTGAAATACGTATCTGCGTCTCTGGAGAGGAGATACATTCACAAATATATAACTTGTATTGTGTTCTTCACACCCCATTTTGAATAATATTTTATATTATTAAAAATACTTTTGTATTAAACAGGATCTGCCTTGAAAAAGAAAGCTCCAGGTGGCATTCGAACGGTACGTACCCCAGAGAACATTGAAGCTGTTAGAGCTGCAATCGAGAGAAGTCCTCGCCGCTCCGTTCGACAGCATGCATCTACGCTAGGGATTAAGCGACGAAGCTTACAAAGAATACTGCACGAATTACATTTCCATCCCTATAAGTTGCAGATTGTGCAACAATTACATGAACGAGACCCAGCGTCACGTATGGAGTTTAGTAGGCAGATATTGGCTAAAATTAACGAGGACGCGAATTTCATTGGTAACATATGGATATCAGACGAAGCACATTTCCACCTAAATGGTATCGTAAGCAAACAGAATTTTCGTTATTGGGCCCAGGACAATCCTTGTGAGTTACACGAGCGACCACTACATAGCGACAAGGTAACAATATGGTGTGCTGTATCATGTCATGGTGTTATCGGCCCTTATTTTTTTACAAATGAGAATGATAGTGCAGCGACAGTAACATCCGCTCGATATGTTGAAATGCTTCAAACATTCTTTACACCGAGACTGTACGAGCTTAATCTTAACATCGAAAACATGTGATTCCAGCAGGACGGAGCTACGTCACACACTGCTCGACATTCGATGGCAGCAGTTCGTCACGTAACGGTGAGATTGAATGGCCTGCGAGATCCCCTGATCTTAGTGTGTGCGACTTCTTCCTGTGGGGGGTATCTTAAAGGCAAGGTGTACCGTACACGTCCTGCAACAATCCATGAACTGAAGGAGAACATTCAACAAGAAATCACTGCCATTCCCCAAGATTTGCTACACCGCGCATTCCAGAGTTTTCATAACAGGCTGTTAGAGTGTGAACGCCGAATGGGAGGACATCTTTCCGATGTCATCTTTAAAAAGTAAAGAGACACTTTTGAACATTTTGTTTGTAAAAACATAAATGGCATGCTGCATACATGCACTTTCGTTAATAAATTACTAGTTTTATGAATTTATTCGTGGACATGACGTTATTTCAAAATTCCCGTTCCCCTGCGCCACCCTGTATTATACTGATTTAATTATTGTGTGGAAAATTTCTAGACTTTCATAATTCTATTTTACTAATTAAAATATTGCCTAAAAACTCGTCGCTCTTACGTTCGATGTATAAATCTTACCACATTTAAAAGATTCTATAAATCGGTTTGGACGGCGAAGATTATACCACTAATGAAACTTTTGCGAAATATCTTTTCCTATCATTATTTGTTCTTAGCAACATTTAAGAATACATAATTAAAAGATCTAAACAGTAAAACAGCATTTAAAACAGAAAATTTAGAGCATTCTTTTATCGTGTCATTAGCCTAAGTGGATTGTAATGTAGGAACACATAAGCTTCATAAATCACCCGCTCATCAGTAACTATCATTCATGGTGACTCATTTTTTAAAAACTCTTTGAACTAATAGCAATTATGTAAATAAAATTAATTTAAAAATTATTTTTTTGGGAATGTATTTTCGATTCGTATATCTAATTTAGTTACGATGTAATATTATTTAGTTCATTTTTGAAAAAAATTGAAATTTACTACAGTCATTGTAAGTGATTATTTTTATGTTTTGTAATACATTTTATTATAAAAAAAGAAAGATTTCTCTTGAAAATTTGAAAATACGCCACAAAATCTCTAATTTTAATTTTTTAACATTATTAAATTTGATATATTTGTAAATAATATAATTTAAAAATGGGATTAAAATAGTAGGAGAATATTAAAACATAAGTTTCATAAGGCACCTTTTTGTCACAGGTTCGGTTTAGAAAACGAGCCGCGACAGCGGAGAATTCTTTGAACTGAACTCGTGCGACAAAAGGGCTTATGAAACAAGTTATACTATTTTTTTCTATTTTGCATTTTTTACATTAATAAATTGAAGTTATTTAATTTGAAAGTTCAGAGTTTTATTTTGATATAAATTATGCAGTTGGTCACATTGATACTTGACATTTTCAAATTTAAATGTTGCTAATATTTTACTTGATAGTTTATTTAAAAATATAAACATTAGTTTAGAGGAAACTAATATATTTTGTTGTCAATTATATACAATATACGTTGTTTGTGTAGCATTTCTGTCAAATCTACTCAAACTCCAAATTGAAATGACAGCAAAAAGATATCTATTTCTGTGTTCGAACAACGCCAACACTGAAAAATAACAGTAACCGCGTCGAGTTAGGCGTAATTGAAAACGTTTCGTCCACTGTTACAAGGGCATCTTCAGGACTGTACGTAGATGTTCGTCGATTGGCAGTTGCTTGAAGAATGCTAGGACAGAGACCGACACAACTTATTTATATAAGTTAGCCTGCTATTGGTTGGAGACAATGAGCCAATCACATGCGTCTTACGGCGTGGGATTTCGTAGTTGAATTTAGTAGAGTTTTGCCACGTTCGATGTAACGTATAGCCATCGTCTCTATTAAGATTGCGGGGATGTTTGTGAATTTTAATTGATTGACGGATTTTCCTAGGGAAGTAATGCGATTCACGGGTCAGAAGCTTGGCATCTTTGAATAGAATTTGATGACCGGAGTTGAGTTTGTGTTCTGCCAGCGTTGGACCGACTGTATTTAACAGTGTAGTACAACAATCATGTTCAAACATATGCACGCCGACTGGCCGCTTAGTTTCGCCAATGTAAACACTGCCACAGGTACACGGAATACGATACACTCCTTGTGCTGGGGGCGGAGATATTTTGTCTTTAACAAAGAGCAAGAGGTCTGAAACTTTAGAATGGTGTCTGATGATGGTTTTGATTTTATTTCTATTTAGAACCTTTCCTATCTAATCGGTGATACCTTGAATATTGGCTCATTGTCTCCAACGAATAGCAGGCCACCATATGACCCGGTTCCCCCTATGTAAGTGCCGATCTCTGTCCTAGCATTCTCACTACGATCTGTGATACAGCAGCATCGTAGTTGAGAACACCGGCGACGATACATCGTCATACAAACCCGGAAGCAATGGCCGGAAGATATATTACGAAAACTATCACCAACCTAGCTCTGAAGCACAGCTTCAAAAGAAGATGCACTCCGCAACAACGACAGGACGCAGAAATCATTATAAACCAAACAACGGAGGAAGAAGACATTCAGAACCTTCTACAAAAACAACCGCAAATTTTCATCGTAGATCCCGACGAGCCGACGGTAAAAATAGAATTATTAGTATCGTCCAAAGAAGAAGCAAGCCCGGTAAACCCGCCCAATATCAACATGGAAGATTTTATTACCGTCCAACTCCAAAACGTTTTTACAATCCCGAAGAAAACGTCAAAAAAACAAAAAACCGAGCACGAAAATACACCAATTGAAACAAAAAACTCATACAGCGCACTCGAAAAAACTAACGCCGAGGAAAAGATGGAAGAAGAAACCGAACTCACTCCACAACCGTCAACTTCATACAACAGCACTCCCAGGGTAAGTGATAAAGACAAATAGGCACACATACGACACATACTCAAAACACACAGCATTAACACCGTACAAAGCCAACTCGTGAAACCAGGCATACACATCGAACCGACAACTGACGAAGACTACCGAAAACTTAAACACACACTCGACAATGAACAAATACAATTTTACACTTTTCAATTGAGAAGCGAAAAGACACTAAAGGTAGTTATGCGTGGCATTCCTACCTTTATCACCGAAACTGACATTACAGATGACTTGACTGACAAAGGCTACCCGACATTAAAAATTAAAAGGATGAACGGCAAACACGGCACCGGCACCACTAGTATGAATCGAACTAACGAGACAGTACAAATCTATATATAACTTACACGACTGCTGCGGACTCGCAATAAAAATCGAACAATTAAATAAACGGACAGACATTATACAATGCCACAAATGCCAGACTTTCGGACATCACCAAAGAAACTGCAACGTCAACTACAAATGCATGAAATGCGGAGACGAACATTCGACACATCTATGTACAAAGACGAAGACAACCCCACCAAAGTGTGCAAACTGCGGTGGTCCTCACCTATCCACCTTCATAAACTGTCCCAACAATCCAAACAACCCTACAAACAAAACCACACCCAAACCTAAATCCATACCAGCACCACCCCCAACAACTAATTCCTGGACTCAAAGACAAAAAACACTACACTTAACACAGTTGACGAATTAGCACTTGCCTTAGGGAATATGCTATTACACTACACTCGACAAACGCAACAAACGAACAGATACAGTACTTCGTAACACAAACACAGACAATAATCACACTTTACAATAATAAACATTAAATACACACACAACAGAAACGCAAAAAAGCGATGATGACCAGCAAACCCACACATATGACTTAAACGCAAAAAACGCGACTGACACACAGACTGCACATACACAACACAGGACCGCACAAAAAACACAACAACGCACGATTATTAATCAGACTCAAACACATCACAACCCTGGGAGATACGAAACAATGGAGTGGAAATGGAGGCAACTTCGAACACGAAATAAAATTCAACGACTCATACTGTCCTAACATTCTTCAAGCTACTGCGAATCGACGAACATCTACGTACAGCCCTGAAGATTTCCCTTGTAACAGTGAAAGAAACATTGGCTATTACGCCTAACTCGAGGCGGTTCCAACCCGGAAGCTGAGATATACATTTAGAAAACGACCGCGGAAATCTACACCTACGAAGTGTAACAGTTTTTAAGGTGCTTTTGTGTGTTTTAAATTTTTTTTATAACACCTGCTTATCGGTTTTGTTTACTGGTCAAAATGGTCTTTACAACACATAAAATATTTTACGCACACAAGCCGTCACAAAATATTTGATATCAGCTTAACTTGAATTTTTGCTCAATTTCTTCCGATTACAATTGTTCCGTATTCATATGCTGAAATGAGTGATATGATGTTTACATATGGTCGTGCCAATGGGGATCCTTTAAAAGCATGCCTCTATATGGAAATGCGAACATTAACTGCCTTCGCATGTGATGTTTCAGATGATGTTTCAAAGACTAAGAGAAACTGGTTCATTTCAGAAATGTGGATAGAGAACAGCATTTACTCTGGAGGTAGAAAAACAAATTTTGAATATTGTTCAAGAAAATCTCAAAACAAGTGTTAAAAGAATATTGGCTCATATATAATCTGCTTTCGAGACAAATGTCACGATTATCTTTTTGGGGACACTTCGAGAACGGATCATTTTTGTCGGCTTTTCTTCACTTTGGAACACCCAAACAGACCACTGGCGTTAATTTTATGGCTCTTATGACTAAATCCACGATTGATTCACACTTACGATGTTGTACAGCGTGGCCCAAAATGACCGAAGGGGTTTTAATTCCTTATAACTTTTTTATTATATTTTTTTTTTGTTTTCAGTATTTTGTAAAGAAGACTTGGGGAATTTAAAATGGAACAGTACACAATTGAACAACGTGCCAAAATCGTTGAACTTTATTTCTCAAATCAACGATCCATTGTTTTGACTTAGCGTACATATCGTCGTTATTTTAATGTGCGGGTTGGACCCTCAGAGTCAACAATAAACCGTCTGGTTGCAAATTTTCGAGAACTAGGGGCAGTAAGGAACCTTCCTGGTGCCGGCAGACGACGAACGGTGCACACGGATGACAATATTGAACGGGTACAGGAGAGTATTCGGGAAGATGGAGAAACATCAACCAGGAGACGTTCGACACAACTTGGCCTCTCAAAAGGGTCGCTGCAGAGAATTTTGCATACAATAAGAATGTTTCCATACAAAATTCAGCTTGTCAAACAATTGAAACCGACAGATTACCAGCAACGACTTGATTATGCAATTTATTTTCGTCAAAAAGCAGAAGAAAATCATGATTTTATTCATAATTTAATTATGAGCGACGAAGCCCATTTCCAATTAAATGGGTTCGTTAATAGGCAAAACTGCAGGATATGGGCTACGGAAAATCCAAGAGTAGTTCAACAGCGAGAATTACACCCACTTAAGTGTACCGTTTGGTGCGGTGTTTCGTCGGAAAGGATAATTGGACCATATTTTTTTGAAAATGAACACGGTGTCGCCGTTTCCATTACTGGTGTTAGATATCGGACAATGTTGGAAAATTATTTAAGGCCAGCCGTGGAAAACCATCCGCAAGTATGGTTCCAACAGGATGGAGTCACAGCGCACACTGCGAGGGACACAATGGCTCTTTTACGCGACATCTTTGGTGAACGAATTATTTCCCGTACAAGCGATTTTAATTGGCCTCCGCGTTCACCGGATTTAACCGCTTCAGACTGTTTCTTTTGGGATTATTTGAAAGGAAAAGTCTATATTAATAAGCCTCGAACCATACAGCAATTAAAAAATAATATACGCAACGAAATCAACACCTGAAGTTTTGCGAAAGGTTATGGAAAATGTTTTGGAAAGAGCACCACTTGCGAGATATAATTTTTCATAATTAAATTAAAATATTCTCCATTAATATACTGTATATATTTAAAATAAAAAAAATTTAATAATTATGTCTTAAATAAGAAGTTGTAATGAACTCAAACCCCGGTACTTCGGTCATTTTGGGCCACCCTGTATGAAGCTGAAGCGTTGAAGCGGCATGAAGTTTTTTGACATCAATTCACCTTAGCTGTTTTCTGTTCTTTAGTCAACGGATGCGGTATCCAACGGAAACCTAATTTTTTTACACACAATTCTTCGTGCAAAATTTTACCTCAATTTCGTAATATGTCACATGTCTTCGTTGATGAGCCTGCGCACAGCGTCGACGTTTTTCTGAGTGACTGCTGTTTTTTGTGCACCTGCTTTTGGATCGTCGCTAAGACTAATCCGTCCACGTTTAAATTCTCCATACCAACGAGAAATTGTTGACTGACGTGGTGCTTCATTACCGAAAACAGAAACCAACTCAGCGAGGCGTTCTTGTTGAGAAATTGTCTTCGCAAATTATAAAAAACTATTGTGCGAAAATTTTCACGGTTTATTTTTCGACTCTCTTGTCAACTTTGACAGTTCGTTGTAGCTACAACACTAAGCGTATTGCACTAAATCTTTGGATTTAGGTTAACTAAAGGTGGAGGCTAATTTTTAGTACTGTCCCAGTATGCAAAACATAAAAGGCATCCCTCGTATAATAAAAACCACTTCATGTTTAGTTTTTTTTTTTTAAATAACCAAACGGAACTTACTTTACGCATCGCCCTCGTATAAGATAAGATACAATTACTTAAATAATAAGAAAAAGAATTATATTTGACTTTATATTACGGAATGTTATTAAATTACTAGAAAAAATTAAATAAATAGAAAATAAAATATAAATTTCCAATTAAGGAAAAATTAACAATTAATATTGATATATCCTCATTTTATTTATTTCTTTTAAGTCCGTCCTTGATTATATAACTGAATATGACTTGAATAACTTGATTATTGTTATTATTATTGTAACAATGTCTTTTTCTCGGGAGAAACTTTGTTTCTTACAATACTCAAGTTTGGTAAAGTCAACGAATGAAACGAAAAATATTTTCATGTCATTACCGTGACAACGCAACTTTTTAAAAGAAACCCAGCTTATCTGCGAGAAGTCAACATATTATGTTACTATCTGCCCTTGGAAATAAAATGGATGCGGCCCAGGCCTTAGCCTTGACATCGAACAATTTACACAAAGTTTTCTTCTGATCTTAGAGATATCGCGTCGAAAATGCCTAAAAGCTTTTCCCCATCCGAAAAATATTTTCTTTCGCACTGCGCTGAAATACGTAACGAGATAAAATTGTCAATAGGATTTTAGTTGCTATGTTACATAGCTAATTAAGAGTTCGTTATATAACTTATATAACTAACTATTACGACACGTAATGTCTTTCTCTTTTAATACTCCTTTTATTTTACCGAAGATAAAAATTGATGAAATTATATTAATATTTGAAGTTAATAAGAATAATATGATTTAATATGTGTCCGACGGCAAGATTAAACAAAGCATAATAACAAAATACAGTGTTTACAGTCTAGGGACAAATGATTTTGCTATATTTTTTGTTTATTTTTTTGGTTTAAGTATATCCTTTATTAAACAATCAAAATCACGATTAAATTGACATTACATATTACATATACGAACATTTTTATTACTTTTAATGATTATTTAACATAACTTCCGCTTTCATCTCTGAGCACTTTTCTACTTTGTATTTAAATTTCCTGTAACGTTAGTATACAGGCTGATTTATTTTCGGCCCTTACCATGGGGATCTCTCTTATTATTGGAGATAGAGTATAGGTTTAAATTTGGCAAAGTTGTTAAATTTTGTGTTTGTTATAAATCCGTAAAGAAAATAGACCTGTGACAAATGACCTTCGTTATTTAAAAAAAAAAACGCTTCTTTTACCTGTAGCACCTACATTTGGCCTTGTAGAGAAAAAATAAAAACACATCCTTGTGACCATTTCTAAACCTCTATCCAGTGGTGTACTCTAAATTTTTATACGACGTTTCGTTTCTTTCTGACCATCATCAACTATCTAATTTCTTATAGGCGCCATATTGGATTTAGACATCTTCAAAAAGAGTTTTTTTTTTCTGATTTCAACCATGTACTACATGCTGACTATAGTTTTTGACATTAGGTTTTATTTGAGAGAATAAATTATAAGATTAAATAAGGTAGCCTTTGGAATTTCAATCTGTCAAACATTTCATTTATTGTTCATTAATAATACAAAAATGTCATACACTAACGAAGAGAAACGAGATATGATAAGTATTTTTTATTCTTCGAAACGAAATTCAACAGTAGCGAGTACAAGATAACAAAAACATTAATAAAAATACATAGAAAAGTAAACAATAAACAATTACAGTAAATGTCCAATTATCTGGCCATCTTCGGTAATGCACAATTGGGCACGCCTTCTGGCATTTTGTACTGCCCTTTGTATAGTTCTTCTAGGAACTGCATCGAAGGCATTCTGAAGTCTGTCTCGTAATTCTTCAATGTTTTGTGGCGCATCTAATTTATAAATATTATTTTTAACATATCCCCATAAAAAAAAAATCTAGCGGACTTAAATCAGGTGATCTCGCAGGCCATTCAACAACTCCCCTATTTCCAATCCAACGGTTTGCAAACTCTTGATTTAAGAAATTTCTAACCACAGCTGCATTGTGTGCAGGTGCGCCATCTTGTTGCCACCATAAATATTGTAAATGATTTAATGGGATATTGTCGTCAAGATAGTCAGATACGTATGTACGTAAAATGTTTAAATATCTTTCTCAATTTAAATGTTCTTCATACATAACTGGTCCTAAGAGACGATTTGCCAAAATACCCATCCAAACGTTTATTCCAAAACGATGTTGTGGTCTTCTAGCCCTGTTTTGTCGAGGATTTTGTACTGCCCAATAGTGCTCCGTATTTCTGTTGAACATTCCAGAATTTGTAAATTTTGTTTCATCTGACCAGATGATTTTGCTTAAAAAATTTTCGTCATTTTCTATCCTTCTCATTAACCAATTACAATATTCTAGCCTTCTCAAATTATCTCCAGGTAGTAAAGAGTGACTAACATGGAGCCTGTATGGTTTAAACCTACTTTTATGTAAAGTTCTCCAAACTCTGGACTGGCACAAATTTAATTCTGACGCTACTTCGCGTGTAGAAATTGATGGATTATTATTTATCTATAAAAATACAAGATTAACATGAAATTTGAAAACACGCTTTTAATTTACCATTTGTAAAATATCTTGTCGATTTTCATTTGAATTCCCGTTGTCTTGACCATTACGCGGCTTAGTAAACGATCCATTCTCGACCAAATTTCTGTCGAGATCTAGAAAAATGGTACGATGAGGCTGTTGTCGTTCTGGATATAATTGTAGATATCTTGTACTCGCTACTGTTGAATTTCGGTTCGAAGAATAAAAAATACTTATCATATCTCGTTTCTCTTCGTTAGTGTATGACATTTCTGTATTATTAATGAACAATAAATGAAATGTTTGACAGATTGAAATTCCATGGCTACCTTATTTAATCTTATAATTTATTCTTTGAAATTAAACCTAATGTCAAAAACTATAGTCAGCATGTGGTACATGGTTGAAATCAGAAAAAAAAACTCTTTCTGAAGATGTCTAAATTCAATATGGCGCCTATAAGTAATTAGATAGTTGATGATGGCCAGAAAGAAACGAAACGTCGTATAAAAATTTAGAGTACACCACTGGATAGAGGTTTAGAAATGGCCACAAGGATGTGTTTTTATATTTTCTCTACAAGGCCAAATGTAGGTGCTACAGGTAAATGAAGAAAATGGGGGTTTCGCGTTTTTTTTTTTAAATAACGAAGGTCATTTGTCACAGGTCTATTTTCTTTACGGATTTATAACAAACACAAAATTTAATAACTTTGCCAAATTTAAACCTATACTCTGTCTCCAATAATAAGCGAGATCCCCATGGTGAGGGCCGAAAATGAATCAGCCTGTATAGAGAGGTTCATTCACGTAACATCCCACGGTCGGCTCGTCCTCGCGCATATATATACATATATATATACATATATATATATATACATATATATATATATATATATATATATATATATATATATATAGGTATATATATATATATATATATATATGTGTGTGTGTGTGTGTGTGTAGTAGATTCAATTAGTTGGCGATTTAAGGTCTGGTTTTACTTCAAAATGTATATATTTAAAACAATCTTACATGTTTCGGCATATGATGCCTTTTTCAAAGAATTAAAAATATAAATGACAGTTTATTAATGTAATACTTATACATTTGTAGTTCTCATGGATAAAATTATTCAAAGAAACATTCCAGTTTAATAATAATAAATCACGCCTTGGTATTATAAAAATAGATAGACAACAAAAACGGGGAAAGGCAAGGCATGAGTTATTATTATGTATGCGCCCGTGGAGCGGCTTAAGATGTTACGCTGTCGGCATTCGCCTTAAACGAGAAGGAAACCCACGAAAACCTACTCGGACAGCCAGTCAGGGATCTAAACACGGAACTGTCAGCATGATAAGCAAATGTACAGATATTTAAATAACATAAGCTATATATTTATATAACAGCAACATATATTATGATGGTAAATTGCAGATCGTTACATAATTAGGTTATAGTATATACTGCTTAAATTTTTCAATCATCACTTCTGTTGTTAATTGAATTTTTTTCCTGTTTAATACTAATCATTTCTTTAATTTCCCTTTTCATTCTGTGTTGTTCTTTATCAATTATCTGTGTTTCAAAATCGAAATGGTGATCGCGTTGTAGTTTGTGTGCAAATAAAGCAGTTTTGTATGTTTTAGAGTATTTGTGGGCTTGTATTCTTTTGTATAAATATTGTTTAGTTTGGCCTATGTAGTAACTATCGCAATCGCGACATGGTATTTGACAGATGACATGTGTTTCTCGTTTTTTTCTATTATAGGTTTTAGTTTTGAAAATAGATGTTTATTAGTGCAAATTAATTTCGTTTTCGCGAAGTTTCACGTGTTTCTATAGACGGTCTTTCAACCGTCTATAGAAACGTTGCTTAGTTCGGCAGTTATTATGTAGACAGCGCTGAATATTCTTTCAACCGTCTATAGAAACACGTTGCTTAGTTCGGCAGTTATTATGTAGACAGCGCTGAATATTCTTTCACGCTCTGTCTTAATAACTTCTGTTTGATAGCAAGGTAGTTATGTTTGGTTGAATGTATCTCTTCTCCAGCAGGGGCGTACCGACGATCCTGTAGAAAGGTGAAATACGTATCTGCGTCTCTGGAGAGGAGATACATTCACAAATATATAACTTGTATTGTGTTCTTCACACCCCATAATATTTTATATTATTGAAAATACTTTTGTATTATACAAATTGGTGTGGTTTTACCCACTCATGTATGTTTCAAATTATTTTGTTATAAACTTAGTAATACTAATAAACATCTATTTTCAAAACTAAAACCTAAAATAGAAAAAAATGTCATCTATAAAATACAATAACGCGATTGCGATAGTTACTACATAGGCCAAACTAATCAATATTTTTACAAAAGAATACAAGCCCACAAATAAATTAAAACAGACAAAACTGCTTTATTTACACACAAACTACAACGCGATCACCATTTAGATTTCGAAAACACACAGATAATTGATAAAGAACAACACACAATGAAACGGGAAATTAAAGAAACGATTAGTATTAAACAGCAAAAAAATTCAATTAACAACAGAAGTGATATAAAAAATTTAATCAGTATATACTATAACCTAATTATGTAACGATCTGCAATTTACCATCATAATATATGTTGCTGTTATATAAATATATATCTTATGTTATTTAAATATCTGTACATTTGCTTATCATACTGACACTTCCGTGTTTAGATTCGTGACTGGCTGTCCGAGTAGGTTTTCGTGGTTTTCCTTCTCGTTTAAGGCGAATGCCGACCGCTTAACATCTTAAGGCGCTCCACGGGCGCATACATAATAATAACTCATGCCTTGCCTTTCCTCGTTTTTATTGTCTATCTATTTTTATAATATTAAGGCATGATTTATTATTATTAAACTGGAATGTATCTTTGAATAATTTTATCCATGACAACTACAAATGTATAAGTATGACATTAATATACTGTCATTTATATTTTAAATTCTTTGAAAAAGTCATCATAAGCCGAAACATGTCAGATTGTTTTAAATATATACATTTTGAAGTAAAACCAGACCTTAAATCGCCAACTAATTGAATCTACCATAACCTACAAAGGTCACGAAATAATTATCTTTATATATGTATATATATATTCCAACTAACACTACTCTTTCGTTTCGGAATAGCTATCTTTCCGCACTTGTTATGAAAATAACTATTTTCTGCGTAATTGAAAAAGTCGTGTGTTACTCATTGAAATTAACCGCTCACAAGCTATTGTGGCATACATTATGTAAAGCTTTGTATTGTTAAACATTGTAGTAGATAACGAGACATTTTGAATAGAAATAAGAATAAATTGCTAGGAAAAATTCATATAGACCATTCTACTTGTTGCATATAGTATCTAGTGCAAATATGTAACAACAAAATTATTCTTTAATTTTGAAATTATGGATTTATATTAATAGGTTACATTATTAAATATTGCCCATTATTGATTATTCACCGGAGAAAGGTAAAAAAGGGTGGTACACGTATAAAGGAAAAAATATAAATAGACGCGCAAAATACTTTAGTAGCTTCGATTTTAGTACTGTTTTCACAGAAAAAATTAACATCAATGAATATATGAAGGTCACCACTTTATTATATTTTCACGTCTGTACTAATGAATGAATGACATTAAATAATGTATATACATCCATAGTGCTTTAGGTAATGTAAACTTTTTAATACTATGCAGATATAACGGGTGATTATAAATGGTTGGAAATTATTTCTTACGCTGGCAACAATTCTGTAACTTTATGCTGACATACTTGATTTTTTAAATTTAAATATGACAAAGTCAAAATCAATTAAATTACTTTGAAAATTAATAAATTCTAATACCCTTTGTATGTATTTTTGTCTTGACTTAAAACAATTCCGGTTTACCGAACTTTTTTCGTAATCAAGCTATTTCGTTAAATCAAAGGTCAACTGTATGTATGTATGTTCCCGATTAAAATTCACGAGAAGAAAGAGTTTTTCATTGACCTTAAAAGTTAACTAATATACTTTGCACTTAAAAAAAGCATATTAATGGAAAATTATTTGCACAGGCGAATTGTTAAGTAATATTCAATATTCATCAATTGTTGCTCTGCGAATTTAATACGTCAAATCAATCACTTTCATTTTACAAATACTTGTTCAATGTTTTTTGTTATAACAACTCGTCGATAAACTGTAGTACCTGACGTGATGGCTTCCAATTTCTACGCATGTTTCAATACAATTGGGATTGATTATTCTTATTATTTTGTAATCCCCCTTGAAAACCATGGGTGTATAAAAACTCTACATTATACCTACTGTATTTAGATAAAATCCACTAACAAAATTCGGTATTATTATAAATCGCGAATATTGAAGAAAACTAAATTAGTTTTAATTATTTTCAAAGAGAAACATTTATTTTAATTAATGTTTAGCATAAAAATGTATTAAATTTGAAAATAATTATATACACCTTGGAACCGATGCATCACCGCGTTTACCCCTATGACGTCTTATTGGACAGTGTGGGTACTACATACCGTAAATACATAAACACCATAAAGTTAAGAAACGATGATACGAGGGCGTATTTTTATGTTATATACCTAGCCATGAAACAAAAGAGTGACGATGTCAAACAAATTATTGAAAAATTGCTGTCACTGTTAGAAGTACATGTGCTAAGTTGTGTTTAGTTTGTGCTGTTTATAGAGATTTTAGAGAGTGAAACTAAGGTTGAACATCGCAGCGTAATAAAGTTCCTGACAAAAAAAGGCAATGGTCCAAAAGCAATTCATGAAAGAATGGTTGCTGTGTATGGGGAAGATACACCATCTTATTTTCAAGTAAAATATTGGTCTAAACTCTTTCGATGGGGCCGAGAGTCAATCAATTATAACCCAAAGTCCGGACGACCCGTTGAAGCTCGAACTGAAGACATTGTGCGAAAAGTCGAAAATTTGGTACTGAAAGATCGGCGTGTAAAGATCTCTGTCATTGCCAATGAAGTCTGTATATCCGAAACAAGTGTCCTCAAAATTTTGCATGACGATTTGGGTATGAAGAAGGTGTCTGCACGACAATTGGTTACACCTGAACAAAAACTGTACAGAAAAGACGTTTCTCAATTTGGTCAAGTTGGAGAGGGACAAAACATTTTTATCTCGAATTATCACCGGGGATGAGACTTGGGTATATTACTGGGACCCTCCTACTAAACAAGAATCCATGCAGTGGGTTCATAAGGGCTCTCCAGCACCAAAAAAGGCCAAGACACAATTTTCTGGAAAAAAACTGATGGCAACTGTTTTCTGGGATGCTGAAGGAGTCTTGCTTATTGAATATATGCCGAGAGGGTCTACCATAAATGGAGAGGCCTACGGAAATAGAATTAAAAATTTAAAAACTGCCCTGGAGGAAAAAAGCCCGCATTCTTATCCACAAAAAATCTTGTTGCTGCACGACAATTGTCGGGTTCATAAGGCAAACAAAGTTCAGCAGATAATCAATGACTGTGGGTTTATAGAGTTAAGGCATCCACCTTATAGCCCCGAGCTAGATCCGTCAGACTTCTTCTTATTCAAAAATTTAAAAAAGCATCTCAGGGGAAAGCGTTTTGCTTCTGATGAAGAACTCAAAGAAGCTGTTGAAGAATATTTTGCGGGGTTACAGAAGCAATTTTTTTCTGAGGGTATGGGGCAACTGGAAAAAAGATGGAATAAGTGTATTAGTGTTGAAGGGAGTTATATAGAAAAATATTTTTTTTTGTTCTCTTATGTGCTTTGTTTCATGGCTAGGTAGATAACATAAAAATACGCCCACGTAGCAGAAATGTAATAAAAGTTAAATGACATTTTAATTTCATTCACTGAAATTCCAGAATGACAGAGAATAATAAAACTCGAAATGATGGATTAAATAAATAAATACAAATTTTTCTTATGAGTAACGGTAGAAAATGGAAAACTAACTAATAACACAGGTCTACAGTGATTTTGATGTTTGAAAGCTGTTTGCTAATTTGTATATGTTTGGGGGTCCTTATTCCAAAAAACGCCATATTTTTGCTCTATCACGTAATTTTTTTTTATAGCGCTCTATATCTTAAAAATGTTAATTTATTAATATACATACCTATGACAAGAATGTTTGTTCCATGTTAGGCATGATTTTTAAATGAATTGATTTTTATGAAATTAAATGTGATTTGGCAACACTGGTTAATATTAGATTTCTCAGCAAAGCAACAGAGTCGGCGCAGAAGCGTCAATACAACGTTGAAACCTGCTTATGTGCAGTTTGGTTGTGTTAGTCGTCGTGCTACTGTGTCCGCGCGCTTGTTGTCTTCGTTGTTGCGTATTTTAAGTGTTCGAGAACGTATAAATATGGAAAGAAGACATTGTGTGAACAATCCGAATAACTTTTGTTATATCTCCTCATACTGTTTGTTCCGTTTGCGTTGAAGCATTAAGAAACTGGCAAAAAGGTAGGAAGAAATGTTTAAGCTTTGGTGTTCCTATGGTATGGCGAGAGCCTAGAAATCACAGTGATGATTGTTATTTTTGTTCGTGTAATGTTCAAGGATTCAACAGAAAAAATAAGAAACAAATTGTGTATCCCAATCTTGACTCTGCTATTTGACCAGTTCCTCATGGACCAGATGTACCGATACCTACCGCCCCAAAAGCACTAGAAAACGTCATATCGTCAGAATCAGAGGAATCTAATTGCGACCCAGATGACTCAGATTTCACACCAGATTTCAGGGAGCCCGAAGTGTTTAACCAAAGCGAACTAAATGATTTAATTAGAGAGTTGCACCTTCCAAAGGATGCATCCGAATTGTTAGCCTCCCGACTCCGTGAGAAACATTTACTGGCACCTAGCGTCACATAAAGCTTTTACCGGGATCGCGAAAAAGAGTTATGTCAATATTTTACTCAAGACGGACCGCTAGTGTATTGCAACAATATTCCTGACTTAATTTCAAAATTAGGAAATGTGCCGTATGTAAAAGAAGAATGGCGCCTGTTTATTGACTCAAGTAAGCGTAGTTTAAAAGGCGTTTTATTACACAATGGTAACGAGCTGGCCTCGGTTCCCGATATATTTAATGGAAACGTATGAAAATTTTGAACTTCTTTTAAATAAAATAAACTACCGAAAACATCAGTGGATGCTTTGTGGTGACCTTAAAGTGCTGTGCATGCTACTAGGACAACAAGGAGGTTATACAAAATTTCCATGCTTTATTTGTGAGTGGGATAGTCGAGCAAGGGATAGACATTGGACTCAAATAGAATGACCCTCTAGAACAAGCCTTACACCTGGTAGCAAAAATGTATTAAGACATAGCTTGGCTGACCCCAAAAAAGTTTTACTGCCTCCTCTCCATATCAAACTTGGCTTGATGAAGCAGTTTGTTAAAGCCCTAGACAAAAATGAACAGTGTTTTAAATATTTGTGCGAGACATTTCCAGCCGTATCCGATGCCAAGTTAAAAGAAGGTATTTTTGTTGGGCCGCAGATAAGAACATTATGCAAAGACAAGGATTTTCAAAACACAATGACCAATGTCGAGAAAAACGCCTGGGTTTCATTTAAAGAAGTAATTGATAAGTTTCTTGGGAACTCTAAGGACGAAAACTACGAAAATATTGTTCAAAATATGTTACAACACTTTCATCGTCTAGGTTGTAATATGAGTTTGAAAGTGCATTTCCTGTTTTCACACTTGCACTATTTTCCTGAAAATCTTGGAGCAGTTAGCGAAAAACAGGGAGAGAGGTTTCACCAAGACATTAAAGAAATGGAACGGCGATACCAATGCAGATGGAGCATAACGATGATGGCGGACTACTGCTGGATGTTAAAACGGGATATGCCCTTAAAAACATACAACCGAATGTCCGGACAACGCAGCTTTCTGGCAAAAAGACAAAGATTTCACTTAAAAAAGACTGAGTAAAGTATGTTTTTCCACTTTTTTAACTTGTATTCCACTTTTTTACTCAATAAACAAATAATTGTTTTTAGAAATATCGCATTTTTTTAATTAAATATTTGCAAAAAAACCATACGTGATACAAATAAATGCATAGAATTATTGAAATCAGCCTACCAAAATTATATAAAATCAGTTTTCAAAATAAAAACATCTGTCAAAAAGTTTAATTTTGTAGACCTGTGTAATATATTACAGTCAAACTTATTTGAATAAATATAATTAAAAAAATTGCAAACAATAGAATGCTAGATGAATAAATAGCCATTCAGTCTAGAAATAAATAAATTATCCGCAAAAATAAAGGAAAAATTCCTCCTTGTTAAGAAATAAAAACGAAAAATTAAATGTTCTCCTGAAGCAATATACTACAGTAACTAAAAAGGAACCTAGAATAGAATATACAGCGCAGCGTCGTACATTTGGCCGCCTGTGTGCATGCATAAGTTTGCCGCCCTTAATTTTTTACTATTTTAACATAGAATTACATTTATGTGTTAGGAGTGCATGTAAAGACAAATTTAATGTATTGCCTACAGGGTCCGGCATCCATATATTCAAAATTTTAAATAATTCATGTGTTAAAGATCACGAGAAATATGTGTTATCGAAACTGTTAGGAATACTTTTATTTTACATTGCAATAAAACAGATATTATTTATTGATAAATCTAAGAATTTCCGAACATTCAATAGTGAATAAAGTTACACAAGTTACTAAATGTGCGTTTCTAAGTATATTCTACAAGGTGGGGAAAAAGTACTGTATATCGTTTGCAACTTTTGAATGAGCGATTTAAATAAAAAATTTCTTATACAAAAGATGGTTTTTATAATATTTGGCATCACTTGGTAGCATTCGTTTTTTTTTGAGTTCACTATTTTAATGCAAGGCCAACGATTTTTCTTCAATAGTGTCGCATATTTTTTGCATATTTAAAAGACATTTTTTTTGTGAATATAATGATATGAATTTATAAAGGATTGTATAAGAAAATTTTCAAGATAGTGGTCAAAACCTTTACTAATACAAAAGTATTTTTAATAATATAAAAAATATTATTAAAAATGGGGTGTGAAGAAGACAATACAAGTTCATTTATGTATTTTTGAATGTATCTTCTCCAAAGACGTAGATACGTATTTCACATTTCTACATGTTCGTCGGTACGCCCCTGTTGGAGAAGAGACACATTCAAAACAAACATAACTACGTTACTATCTAGCCGAAATTATTCAGACAGAGCGTGAAGGAATATTCAGCGCTGTCTATATAATAACAGCCGAACTAGACGTGTTTTTTATAGTCGGTAACCACCGTATCTATAAAAAACTGTATTCTCGTGTCTTCACTACTTGTCGGCGTGAGCCGAATGTGTATATGACAACATAATTTGAAACATACTTGAGTGAGTAAAACCTCACTAAATTTGTATAATACAAAAGTATTTTTAATAATATAAAAAATATTATTAAAAATGGGGTGTGAAGAACACAATACAAGTTCATTTATGATTAAATGACAAACAAAAACATAAAGTTAATTTCATAACTAGAAAAAAAGGAATTTGACAAAATTAATTGTTTAAGTGCTCAATACTTGCGCACCATTTACTGCCAAACAATGACCTAGTCGGTCTCTATATCCCTACAAAACATTTTGGAGCGCAGTTGGTGAAAACCTATTGACTTCAGTCTGTAAATCTTCGAGATTATTGAGTCGATTTCGGTAAACTTCAGTTTTTAAATGGCCTCACATAAAAAAAACCAAAGGATTTAAATCTGGAGATCTAGCAGGCTATTCGATAGGACCGTTTCTGCCAATCCACCTGTCAAGAAACACCTCATTTAAGTACTCTTTTACTACTGCTCCATAATTAGGTGGAGCACATATCATTATTTCAAACTAGAGTTCGGGTTGAAATTTTGGGTTTCTCCGCAATTCGTTCATAGCCTTATCTCCGTCAATTAGTGTTCTTAGTCGGCCGGTTTTTGGAGCGTGTTTAACGGTACCCGTCTCATGAAACCGTTTTGCAATACGACTTAAAGTTTGTTTGGTTAATCAACATCCGCTCAGGATACTTATTATTAAATAAATCACATACCTCTGCTTACTACTATCAATTCCATCTTTTTGTGATAATTTTTTCATTTTTTTACATAAGTTAACGTTTTACAACCGAAGACATGTCAAAATTTTATCGAATGACGCGTGATTGTCAAGTTTTTTATATTATGTCATGTTGACATTTAAAAACAGAATAATTTATTAAATAATGTTAACTGAGCTGTCACTAAGAATCATAAAAGTTTTTGACCATTTTCTTGAAAATTTTCTTATACAGTCCCCTATAAATTGCATACTATTATATTCACCAGAAAAATGTCTTTTAAATATGTAAAAAACAATACATAACGCTATTTAAGAAAAAAAAGTTAGTTGGCCTTGCATTAAAACAGTGAACAAAAAAATAATGCTATCAGTTGATGCCAAATATTATACGAACCATCTTTTGTATAAGAAATTTTTTAATTAAATTGCTCGTTCAAAAGTTAAAAGCGATATGCAGTACTTTTTTCCGACCCTGTATATTGTATATAAAAGGGTGGGCAAATTTGAGGTTAGGAAGTAAATTGGCTTAAAAACATACTTTTTTTGACAAATTCAGTTTTATTGATACCAATGTAAAGTAGAAATATGGGAATTAATAATGGAATATGATGTCGGGCAAATGTCCACCTCTAGCACGTCGGCAGACGTCCGCTCTTTTCACAAAATTTTGAACCACATCTTGCAACAAAGCTTCGCTTATCTCGGCAATGAAGAACCGAATTTCATCTTTCAGAGCGTCAGTTGTTTGTGGTTTGTTCACGTAAACCCGGTCTTTCAAATGGCCCCAGAGAAAACAATCAAGCGGCGTTAAATCACAAGAACGAGGCGGCCAATTGACATCGCCAAATCGAGAAATTACGCGACCGGGAAATTTCTCATGCAATAACTGAATTGTTTGGCCGGCTGTGTGGCTTGTGGCGCCGTCTTGCTGAAACCAAAGGTCATTGATGTCAACATTAGTCAATTGTGGCCACAAAAAATCGGTTATCATGGTTTGGTAGCGCAGAGAATTCACGGTGACAGCGTTTCCTTGCTCATTCTCGAAAAAATACGGGCCGATGATGCCGCCTGACCACAAACCGCACCATACGGTTACTTTCTTTGGATGTAATGGTTTATCGAGGACTGTTTGTGGATTTTGTGAGCCCCATATGCGACAATTTTGTTTGCTTACATAACCGTCTAATTGAAAATGGGCTTCATCACTAAAGATGATTTTGTTGAAAAATGCGTTGTTTTCGTTCAGTTTTTCAAACAGCCAATTCACAAACGTTCGACGCAAACAATGGTCGGCCGGCTTTAATTCTTGAACGAGTTGAACTTTATAAGCGTGAAGATGAAGATCTTTATGCAAAATGTTGCGCAAAGTGCCTCTGGTGATGCCCAATTGTTGCGAACGTCGACGAGTTGATGTTCCAGGCTCATTCTCAACACTTTGCTGTACAGCGGCTATGTTTACATCACTACGGCCACTACGAGCGTATTGTTTTGGTCTATGGTCAGCAACAGTACCGTGAGCCTCGAATTTAGCGATTAAATTACGCACAGCGGTCTCAGAAGGAGCCTGATTACGAGGAAAAGCTGCTCGAATTTTACGAAGTGATACAGTAAAATTTTCACCATTTTGATAGTAAATTTTCACAATTAAAATTCTTTGTTCAAGAGTGTAGCGTTCCATGGTTAAAATTTCCCAACTTTTTACTAAATAAATGTCAAAGGATGATAGCACAATTCTTGAAATTTCATCATATGACAGCCAAATTAATTCCTAACCTCAAATTTGCCCACCCGTTATTACAAAATATTGAGCATAAAAAAGCGGAAATTTACCATATCACAGTCATAAATTTTAGTAATTGATGCGCTAGTAAAACAGACCATAATATAATATTTTCAACACTAACAAGTTTGGAGCCTGGCACACATGTTTGCTGATGCATCTTAAAATTCTAAACACTTGCCAAAATATATTAGGGTAAACCAAACAGTATTATTTTTCTTATCGCAACCATAAATTTTCCAGTCGCTGATAAGCCCCGTAACAGAAATAACTCTCTAAACACTAACAAGTTTAACGCTTGATGTCCTTTAAATTCTATACACACGCAAAAAATATAACGATTAGAAGAAGTGTGTTATCGATGGTATGTTTGTTTAAAGTAAACTTAACCAGTCACCCGCTTAAATTCTTTCTCTCGATAGGTCAGCGTGTTTTTTAAATTACACAGTATTATCTTAACCTACTGATTAATGACCAGTGTCTCTAGTATTGTCGAATAATTTTCGCGGCCCTTTGATTTAGCCGCCTGTGCGCCTTGCACACGTGCACACAATTACGGCGCGGTTCTGAGTATATATTAACTAAATTGTTCGAATATTCCGCTTTCTTTAGCCAAACAAAATCCTAGTCGATCATGAAATTATTTTGTACATTAATCAAAGTTTCAAAGTTGAAAAGAATCCCATGCTAGCTAAATATTTCAAAGATATAAGACTGACTAACCCACATGTACAGTAAGTATAAAGTTTAAACATATTTAATTTTTATCATGCTATAAATTCTTAAAATATCCAAAGGGCCAATTCATATCAATGTGTGCAATGAATGGCACATCTTCGACAACGTCATATCCGTGGTTATCATGTAATTCTTGACTATTTCAACCCATTGCGCGTTACTTTGCACGAAAGCGCGCGTACGTTCTCTCTCCACACACGCAAGGAAGAAATATAAAATTAATCAATTTTAACTGTTTTAATTTTTTAGAGTAATGTAAACGTTTGAAGTTCTATGCCATCGGAGTTTCTCGTCCTAATATAATTATACGCACTAATAGTAACTTATTTCATTATACAATTAGAGACATCTAAAATGAAATTAACCGTAAAGTTAGACCCTCACTAGCACCTCTACAAAGAACCTTCACATCATGTAAAGGATTGTTCTCCTCATTGCGATGTAACTTCCTTGATTATTGTTTTACGAATAAAACACTTTCTTGCATATATACTTAAAGTATTACCAGCTTAATTGAAAACAATTTTGTGAAACCAATTTCAAACCTATTCACTGTAATCTTGTAAAGATGTATTCGTCGCTATTCTTTTTAGAATATTTAACACATAGGAGTATTTTATAACATTACACAGTTAATACGATGATCGGATTGATTTGTGTTGTTTGTAATGAAAATTTTATTTCCATTTAATTTATAACTACACTTTTTTAATACGTAATCGTAAAACGACAATTGTTTCGTCACCACAGTGGCGTCATCAGGGACTTACAGCTAAAGAGAACGTTACATTAAAGAGCCAAAAAGCTTGTTTCTGAGCTTTTTTGTATAACACAGGTCTACAGTGATTTTGATGTTTGAAAGCTGTTTTCTAATTTGTATATGTTTGGCGGCCCTTATTCCAAAAAACGCCATATTTTTGCTCTATCACGTAAATTTTTTTTATAGCGTTCTGTATCTTAAAAATGTTAATTTATTAATTATACATACCTATGACAAAATATGTTTTTTGCATGTTAGGCATGATTTTTAAATGAATTGATTTTTATGAAATTAAATGTGATTTGGCAACACTGGTTAATATTATATTTCTCAGCAAAGCAACAGATTTGGCGCAAAAGCGTCAATACAACGTTGAAACCTGCTTATGTGCAGTTTGGTTGTGTTAGTCGTCGTGCTACTGTGTCCGCGCGCTTGTTGTCTTCGTTGTTGCGTATTTTAAGTGTTCTAGAACGTATAAATATGGAAAGAAGACATTGTGTGAACAATCCGAATAGCTTTTGTTATATATGTGGTAGTTATGTCGTAGTAAAGCAGAGGCAAACTATAACTTCGTTTGTGAAAAATGTATACCACGCTTATTTTGGTGTAAAAATTGGCGACCAAGACAAGTCCTGGGCTCCTCATACTGTTAGTTCCGTTTGCGTTGAAGCATTAAGAAACTGGCAAAAAGGTAGGAAGAAATGTTTAAGCTTTGGTGTTCCTATGGTATGGCGAGAGCCTAGAAATCACAGTGATGATTGTTATTTTTGTTCGTGTAATGTTCAAGGATTCAACAGAAAAAATAAGAAACAAATTGTGTATCCCAATCTTGACTTTGCTATACGACCAGTTCCTTATGGACCAGATGTACCGATACCTACTGCCCCAAATGCACTAGAAAACGTCATATCGTCAGAATCAGAGGAATCTAATTGCGACCCAGATGACTCAGATTTCACACCAGATTTCAGAGAGCCCGAAGTGTTTAACCAGAGCGAACTAAATTATTTAATTAGAGATTTGCACCTTCCAAGGATGCATCCGAATTGTTAGCCTCCCGACTTCGTGAGAAACATTTACTGGCACCTGGCGTCACATCAAGCTTTTACCGGGATCGCAAAAAATAGTTATGTCAATATTTTACTCAAGACGGACCGCTAGTGTATTGCAACAATATTCCTGACTTAATTTCAAAATTAGGAAATGTGTCGTATGTAAAATAAGAATGGCGCCAGTTTATTGACTCAAGTAAGCGTAGTTTAAAAGGCGTTTTATTGCACAATGGTAACGAGCTGGCCTCGGTTCCCGTTGCCCATTCGGTACATTTAATGGAAACGTATGAAAATTTTGAACTTCTTTTAAAGAAAATAAACTACCAAGAACATCAGTGGATGCTTTGTGGTGACCTTAAAGTGCTGTGCATGCTACTAGGACAACAAGGAGGTTATAAAAAATTTCCATGCTTTATTTGTGAGTGGGATAGTCGAGCAAGGGATAGACATTGGACTCAAACAGAATGGCCCTCTAGAACAAGCCTTACACCTGGTAGCAAAAATGTATTAAGAGATAGCTTGGCTGACCCCAAAAAAGTTTTACTGCCTCCTCTCCATATCAAACTTGGCTTGATGAAGCAGTTTGTTAAAGCCCTAGACAAAAATGGACAGTATTTTAAATATTTGTGCGAGACATTTCCAGCCTTATCCGATGCCAAGTTAAAACAAGGTATTTTTGGTGGGCCGTAGATAAGAACATTATGCAAAGACAAGGATTTTCAAAACACAATGACCAATGTCGAGAAAAACGCCTGGGTTTCATTTAAGGAAGTAATTGATAAGTTTCTTGGGAACTCTAAGGACGAAAACTACGAAAATATTGTTCAAAATATGTTACAACACTTTCATCGTCTAGGTTGTAATATGAGTTTGAAAGTGCATTTCCTGTTTTCACACTTGAACTATTTTCCAGAAAATCTTGGAGCAGTTAGCGAAGAACAGGGAGAGAGGTTTCACCAAGACATTAAGGAAATGGAACGGCGATACCAAGGCAGATGGAGCATAACGATGATGGCGGACTACTGCTGGATGTTAAAACGGGATATGCCCTTAAAAATATACAACCGAATGTCCGGACAACGCAGCTTTCTGGCAAAAAGACAAAGATTTCACTTAAAAAATACTGAGTAAAGTATTTTTTTCCACTTTTTTTTTGTATTCCACCTTTTTACTCAATAAACAAATAATTTTTTTTAGAAATATCGTTTTTTTTCATTTAATATTTGCAAAAAAACCTTACGCGATACAAATAAATGCATAGAATTTTTGAAATCAGCCTACCAAAATTATATAAAATCAGTTTTCAAAATAAAAACATGTGTCAAAAAGTTTAATTTTGTAGACCTGTGTAATATATTACAGCCAAACTTATTTGAATAAATATAATAAAAAAATTGCAAACAATAGAATGCTAGATGAAAAAATAGACATTCAGTCTAGAAATAAATAAATTATCCGCAAAAATAAAGGAAAAATTCCTCCTTGTTAAGAAATAAAAACGAAAAATTAAATGTTCTCCTGAAGCAATATACTATAGTAACTAAAAATGAACCTAGAATAGTATATACAGCGCAGCGTCGTACATTTGGCCGCCTATGTGCATGCATAAGTTTGCCGCCCTTAATTTTTTACTATTTTAACATAGAATTACATTTATGTGTTAGGAGTGCATGTAAAGACAAATTTAAAGTATTGCCAACAGGGTCCGGCATCCATATATTCAAAATTTTAAATAATTCATGTGTTAAAGATCACGAGAAATATGTGTTGTCGAAACTGTTAGGAATACTATTATTTTACATTGCAATAAAACAGATATTATTTATTGATAAATCTAAGAATTTCCGAACATTCAATAGTGAATAAAGTTACACAAGTTACTAAATGTGCGTTTCTGAGTATATTCTACAAGGTGGGGAAAAAGTACTGTATATCGTTTGCAACTTTTGAATGAGCAATTTAAATAAAAAATTTCTAATACAAAAGATGGTTTTTATAATATTTGGCATCACTTGGTAGCATTCGTTTTTTTGAGTTCACTATTTTAATGCAAGGCCAACTATTTTTCTTCAATAGCGTCGCATATTTTTTGCATATTTAAAAGACATTTTTTTTGTGAATATAATGATCTGAATTTATAGGGGATTGTATAAGAAAATTTTCAAGATAGTGGTCAAAACCTTTACTATCGTCAAATTATAGAATTTTAATGAAATGAACAAAAAAAACCATCGTTAAGATGAAGCGTTATTGTAATTCGTACAAACAAAAACAGAGAGTTAATTTCATAACTAGAAAAAAAGGAATTTGACAAAATTAATTGTTTAAGTGCTCGATACTTGCGCACCATTTACTGCCAAACAATGACCTAGTCGGTCTCTATACCCCTGCAAAACATTTTGGAGCGCAGTTGGTGAAAACCTATTGACTTCAGTCTGTAAATCTTCGAGATTATTGGGTCGATTTCGGTAAACTTCAGTTTTTAAATGGCCTCACATAAAAAATCCAAGGGATTTAAATCTGGAGATCTAGCAGGCTATTCGATAGGACCGTTTCTACCAATCCACCTGTCAAGAAACACCTCATTTAAGTACTCTTTTACTACTGCTCCATAATTAGGTGGAGCACATATCATTATTTCAAACTAGAGTTCGGGTTGAAATTTTGAGTTTCTCCGCAATTCGTTCAGAGCCTTATCTCCGTCAATTAGTGTTCTTAGTCGGCCGGTTTTTGGAGCGTGTTTAACGGTACCTGTCTCATGAAACCGTTTTGCAGTACGACTTAAAGTTTGTTTGGTTAATCAACATCCGCTCAGGATACTTATTATTAAATAAATCACATACCTCTGCTTACGTACGTCTCCTACTATCAATTCCATCTTTTTGTGATAATTTTTTTAATTTTTTTACATAAATTAACGTTTTACAACCGAATACATGTCAAAATTTTATCGAATGACGCGTGATTGTCAAGTTTTTTTATATTATATCATGTTGACATTTAAAAACAGAATAATTTATTAAATAAAGTTAACTGAGCTGTCACTAAGAATCATAAAGGTTTTTGACCATTTTCTTGAAAATTTTCTTATACAGTCCCCTATAAATTGCATAGTATTATATTCACCAGAAAAATGTCTTTTAAATATGTAAAAAAAAATACATAACGCTATTTAAGAAAAAAAGTTAGTTGGCCTTGCATTAAAACAGTGAACAAAAAAATAATGCTATCTTCTTTCTTCTTTAAGTGCCGTCTCCGCTTCGAAGGTTGGCAATTATCATAGCAATTCTTACTTTTGAAACCGCAGCTCTAAACAGTTCATTATTATTACATCCAAACCAGTCCCTAAGGTTCTTCAGCCATGAATTCCGTCTTCTTCCTATATATCTCTTGCCCGGGATTTTTCCCTGCATAATTATTTGTAGTATTTGATATTTTTCTCTCCTCATGACATGTCCCATGTACAGCAGTTTCCTTCTCTTAATTGTCGGAATCACTTCTCTCTCCTTATGCATACGTCTCATCACTTCTACGTTGGTTTTTCTCTCTACCCATGAGATCTTCAATATTCTCCGGTATACCCACATCTCAAATGCCTCCAGTCTCCTCATGTCGGTTACCTTCAGCGTCCAGGCCTCCATCCCATAGTATAGTATAGACTAGTATAATGCTATCAGTTGATGCCAAATATTATACGAACCATCTTTTGTATAAGAAATTTTTTAATTAAATGGCTCGTTCAAAAGTTACAAGCGATATGCAGTACTTTTTTCCGACCCTGTATATTGTATATAAAAGGGTGGGCAAATTTGAGGTTAGGAAGTAAATTGGCTTAAAAACACACTTTTTTTTGACAAATTCAGTTTTATTGATACCAATGTAAAGTAGAAATATGGGAATTAATAATGGAATATGATGTCGGGCAAATGTCCACCTCTAGCACGTCGGCAGACGTCCGCTCTTTTCACAAAATTTTGAACCACATCTTGCAACAAAGCTTCGCTTATCTCGGCAATGAAGAACCGAATTTCATCTTTCAGAGCGTCAGTTGTTTGTGGTTTGTTCACGTAAACCCGATCTTCCAAATGGCCCCAGAGAAAATAATCAAGCGGCGTTAAATCACAAGAACGAGGCGGCCAATTGACATCGCCAAATCGAGAAATTACGCGACCGGGAAATTTCTCATGCAATAACTGAATTGTTTGGCCGGCTGTGTGGCTTGTGGCGCCGTCTTGCTGAAACCAAAGGTCATTGATGTCAACATTAGCCAATTGTGGCCACAAAAAATCGGCTATCATGGTTTGGTAGCGCAGAGAATTCACGGTGACGGCGTTTCCTTGCTCATTCTCGAAAAAATACGGGCCGATGATGCCGCCTGACCACAAACCGCACCAACGGTTACTTTCTTTGGATGTAATGGTTTATCGAGGACTGTTTGTGGATTTTGTGAGCCCCATATGCGACAATTTTGTTTGCTTACATAACCGCCTAATTGAAAATGGGCCTCATCACTAAAGATGATTTTGTTGAAAAATGCGTTGTTTTCGTTCAGTTTTTCAAACAGCCAATTCACAAACGTTCGACGCAAACAATGGTCGGCCGGCTTTAATTCTTGAACGAGTTGAACTTTATAAGCGTGAAGATGAAGATCTTTATGCAAAATGTTGCGCAAAGTGCCTCTGGTGATGCCCAATTGTTGCGAACGTCGACGAGTTGATGTTCCAGGCTCATTCTCAACACTTTGCTGTACAGCGGCTATGTTTACATCACTACGGCCACTACGAGCGTATTGTTTTGGTCTATGGTCAGCAACAGTACCGTGAGCCTCGAAGTGATACAGTAAAATTTTCACCATTTTGATAGTAAATTTGCACAATTAAAATTCTTTGTTCAAGAGTGTAGCGTTCCATGGTTAAAATTTCCCAACTTTTTACTAAATAAATGTCAAAGGATGACAGCACAATTCTTGAAATTTCATCATATGACAGCCAAATTAATTCCTAACCTCAAATTTGCCCACCCGTTATTACAAAATATTGAGCATAAAAAAGCGGAAATTTACCATATCACAGTCATAAATTTTAGTAATTGATGCCTAGTAAAACAGACCGTAATATAATATTTTCAACACTAACAAGTTTGGAGCCTGGCACACATGTTTGCCGATGCATCTTAAAATTCTAAACACTTGCCAAAATATATTAGGGTAAACCAAACAGTATTATTTTTCTTATCGCAACCATAAATTTTCCAGTCGCTGATAAGCCCCGTAACAGAAATAAACACTAACAAGTTTAACGCTTGATGTCCTTTAAATTCTATACACACGCAAAAAATATAACGATTAGAAGAAGTGTGTTATCGATGGTATGTTTGCTTAAAGTAAACTTAACCAGTCACCCGCTTAAATTCTTTCTCTCGATAGGTCAGCGTGTTTTTTAAATACACATTAGTATTATCTTAACCTATTGATTAATGACCAGTGTCTCTAGTATTGTCGAATAATTTTCGCGGCCCTTTGATTTGGCCGCCCGTGCGCCTTGCACACGTGCACACAATTACGGCGCGGTTCTGAGTATATATTAACTAAGTTGTTCGAATATTCCGCTTTCTTTAGCCAAACAAAATCCTAGTCGATCATAAAATTATTTTGTACATTAATCAAAGTTTCAAAGTTGAAAAGAATCCCATGCTAGCTAAATATTTCAAAGATATAAGACTGACTAACCCACATGTACAGTAAGTATAAAGTTTAAACATATTTAATTTTTATCATGCTATAAATTCTTAAAATATCCAAAGGGCCAATTCATATCAATGTGTGCAATGAATGGCACATCTTCGACAACGTCATATCCGTGGTTATCATGTAATTCTTGTAAGTTCTCTCTCCACACACGCAAGGAAGAAATATAAAATTAATCAATTTTAACTGTTTTAATTTTTTAGAGTAATGTAAACGTTTGAAGTTCTATGCCATCGGAGTTTCTCGTCCTAATATAATTATACGCACTAATAGTAACTTATTTCATTATACAATTAGAGACATCTAAAATGAAATTAACCGTAAAGTTAGACCCTCACTAGCACCTCTACAAAGAACCTTCACATCATGTAAAGGATTGTTCTCCTCATTGCGATGTAACTTCCTTGATTATTGTTTTACGAGTGAAACACTTTCTTGCATATATACTTAAAGTATTACCAGCTTAATTGAAAACAATTTTGTGAAACCAATTTCAAACCTATTCACTGTAATCTTGTAAAGATGTATTCGTCGCTATTCTTTTTAGAATATTTAACACATAGGAGTATTTTATAACATTACACAGTTAATACGATGATCGGATTGATTTGTGTTGTTTGTAATGAAAATTTTATTTCCATTTAATTTATAACTACACTTTTTTAATACGTAATCGTAAAACGACAATTGTTTCGTCACCACAGTGGCGTCATCAGGTACTTACAGCTAAAGAGAACGTTACACTAAAGAGCCAAAAAGCTTGTTTCTGAGCTTTTTTGTATAACATAGGTCTACAGTGATTTTGATGTTTGAAAGCTGTTTGCTAATTTGTATATGTTTGGGGGCCCTTATTCCAAAAAACGCCATATTTTTGCTCTTTCACGTAAATTTTTTTTATAGCGCTCTATATCTTAAAAATGTTAATTTATTAATATACATACCTATAACAAGAATATGTTTGTTCCATGTTAGGCATTATTTTTAAATGAATTGATTTTTATGAAATTAAATGTGATTTGGCAACACTGGTTAATATTATATTTCTCAGCAAAGCAACAGAGTCGGCGCAGAAGCGTCAATACAACGTTGAAACCTGCTTATGTGCAGTTTGGTTGTGTTAGTCGTCGTGCTACTGTGTCCGCGCGCTTGTTGTCTTCGTTGTTACGTATTTTAAGTGTTCTAGAACGTATAAATATGGAAAGAAGACATTGTGTGAACAATCCGAATAACTTTTGTTATATATGTGGTAGTTATGTCGTAGTAAAGCAGAGGCAAACTATAACTTCGTTTGTGAAAAATGTATACTACGCTTATTTTGGTGTAGAAATTGGCGACCAAGACAAGTCCTGGGCTCCTCATACTGTTTGTTCCGTTTGCGTTGAAGCATTAAGAAACTGGCAAAAAGGTAGGAAGAAATGTTTAAGCTTTGGTGTTCCTATGGTATGGCGAGAGCCTAGAAATCACAGTGATGATTGTTATTTTTGTTCGTGTAATGTTCAAGGATTCAACAGAAAAAATAAGAAACAAATTGTGTATCCCAATCTTGACTCTGCTATTCGACCAGTTCCTCATGGACCAGATGTACCGATACCTACCGCCCCAAAAGCACTAGAAAACGTCATATCGTCAGAATCAGAGGAATCTAATTGCGACCCAGATGACTCAGATTTCACACCAGATTTCAGAGAGCCCGAAGTGTTTAACCAGAGCGAACTAAATTATTTAATTAGAGATTTGCACCTTCCAAGGATGCATCCGAATTGTTAGCCTCCCGACTTCGTGAGAAACATTTACTGGCACCTGGCGTCACATCAAGCTTTTACCGGGATCGCGAAAAAGAGTTATGTCAATATTTTACTCAAGACTAGTGTATTGCAACAATATTCCTGACTTAATTTCAAAATTAGGAAATGTACCGTATGTAAAAGAAGAATGGCGCCTGTTTATTGACTCAAGTAAGCGTAGTTTAAAAGGCGTTTTATTTCACAATGGTAACGAGCTGGCCTCGGTTCCCGTTGCCCATTCGGTACATTTAATGGAAACGTATGAAAATTTTGAAGTTCTTTTAAAGAAAATAAACTACCAAGAACATCAGTGGATGCTTTGTGGTGACCTTAAAGTGCTGTGCATGCTACTAGGACAACAAGGAGGTTATACAAAATTTCCATGCTTTATTTGTGAGTGGGATAGTCGAGCAAGGGATAGATATTGGACTCAAATAGAATGGCCCTCTAGAACAAGCCTCACACCTGGTAGCAAAAATGTATTAAGAGATAGCTTGGTTGACCCAAAAAAAGTTTTACTGCCTCCTCTCCATATCAAACTTGGCTTGATGAAGCAGTTTTTTAAAGCCCTAGACAAAAATGGACAGTGTTTTAAATATTTGTGCGAGATATTTCCAGCCTTATCCGATGCCAAGTTAAAAGAAGGTATTTTTATTGGGCCGCAGGTAAGAACATTATGCAAAGACAAGGATTTTCAAAACACAATGACCATTGTCGAGAAAAACGCCTAATTGATAAGTTTCTTGGGAACTCTAAGGACGAAAACTACGAAAATATTGTTCAAAATATGTTACAGCACTTTCATCGTCTAGGTTGTAATATGAGTTTGAAAGTGCATTTCCTGTTTTCACACTTGAACTATTTTCCTGAAAATCTTGGAGCAGTTAGCGAAGAACAGGGAGAGAGGTTTCACCAAGACATTAAGGAAATGGAACGGCGATACCAAGGCAGATGGAGCATAACGATGATGGCGGACTACTGCTGGATGTTAAAACGGGATATGCCCTTAAATACATACAACCGAATGTCCGGACAACGCAGCTTTCTGGCAAAAAGACAAAGATTTCACTTAAAAAAGACTGAGTAAAGTATTTTTTTCCACTTTTTTAACTTGTATTCCACCTTTTTACTCAATAAACTAATAAATTTTTTTAGAAATATCGATTTTTTTCATTTAATATTTGCAAAAAAACCTTACGTGATACAAATAAATGCATAGAATTTTTGAAATCAACCTACCAAAATTATATAAAATCAGTTTTCAAAATAAAAACATCTGTCAAAAAGTTTAATTTTGTAGACCTGTGTAATTGAATCGATTCGGCTTTTACTTGATGAAGATCCATAATTTAAAATAGAAATAAAGCTAATGGTTAAAATCTTCACTTTTTTAACACGTAATCGTAAAACCACAAAATGTGAAGATTTTAGCCATTAGTTTTGACAAGTCGACTCATATTGTTAAAAATATGCATTTTGCTTCCTATAAATGGTTGTAAAATTTCTGTTAAAATTCCTTGAGGAAAGATATCTAATTATTCGTCTTTGGTTTATCGCTGCTCAAACACAATTCTTTCTGGATGTATAGGCCGTCCAATAATTACATGTGGATTTTCAGTACTCTAAATTGTTGTATTGTGAATTTAGGTTTCTCGATTTATAAAATTATACTTCACCAGTAAAAATAACTATTAGCGAAAAAGCTGTTGTTTTTCATGTTTATAAGCCAATTACGAGGGGCAAGCTACAATTATTGAGAATAGAAATATTGATACAAGTTTTATTTTAAATATATTCTTTCCTTCCATAGTTCAAAAGCGTTCAGACAGCTGCCTTTAGGGGTACTATCAAAAAAACACTTAACGGCGATATCAATCTTTTCTTCTGACTGGAACCTTTTCCCTCTCAAATGTTTTTTGAACCCAAAAAAATAGCCAGAAGTTACACATCGCCAAATCCGGTGAGTAAGGAGTAGAGAATACAATCCCGAGCATGTTCTTCAATCCCGGGATTACGGGATTTTTGAAGCGTAATCCCGGGATTAGACAATGTGGTTTCTAATTGGGCTCAAATGAAAAAAAAAATTAAGTAATTTCTTAAAAATTACTTATTAATATTGTTGCACAACACAATACACAATATACTAAAATAAGGAACAAAAAAGACAATACAAAAAACTATTTAGAATTTCGAAAATACAATCGCAAAAATATCAAAGCATCCAATGTTTGACTTCCAAGCCTGCTTCGTAGTCTACTGCCAAAATAAGCAGCAGCTGAAAACGCTCGCTCAGGTTCTACACTGGTTGGAGGACTAGACAATAGATATTTATATGCTAAATCTAAGTAATATCCACGAACTCCTCCATTTTCGAACAGGCTCATTTCGCGTCTAATACTATTTACCAACCCCGATTCATTTTGTACTTTAGGTCTGGGGGATTTCATGCTCTTATTAATTTCCAGCTGTAACTTTTCCTTTAGTGTCAATTAGGGTTGGGAGGTTTGTTGCCTTGGCTCATCATCTGTTTGTGATCCTGACCTTTCTTTCTCTTCCGTGTCATCTCGACTATTTAGTCTTTTAACAATACTCTTTATTTGCGCCCTCGCTAAAGCCTGTGTAGGAACAGGAAATAAGTCGAGCCATTCCAAATCCGATAACTAATTTTCATCATCTTTTCGTGGATTTTGTAAATAATTCAACACACCAGTTAAATCATCATTTCGTAGTTGCTTTATACGTTCCACTAAGGATGTGTTCATTTTATTGGCGAGTGCTGAGTTTTTGCTAGACAATTGCTTTATAAGAAATTTCAAAGCGGCATCAGCTGTGCATAAATTAGCATCTCGTCGACAGATTGCTTCTACTTTTAATTTAATTGCGGTCACAACACATCAACAATTTTATTTACCAAGTCAAAATCAGCATCTTCTGAACGGTGATGATTGAGATCTATAAGAGCTTTTTGAATGCAGGTTTTTAAAAGAGAAAATCGTTCCAGCATGGTTAAAAGACTATTCCACCTGGTTTTACAGTCCAAAAGAAGTGACAGCTCTTTTTCATGTTCATTCTTCACATATTTTTGAAGCACTGTTTCATTTTTCATTGGTGATCTTTTGAAATACACTTCAACGTTGCGGATTTTCTTTATCAGCTCATTAATGTTCTCATCTTTTGTTAACTCTAGTATGTGTTCTCGCGCAAGTTCATTTTGTGACATTAAGATTAAACCTGATTCTGGACAGTCTAAGTCTTTTAAATTGTCATCATCATCGCTATCGTTCATATAACCAGCAGTCGCAGCTGGTTTATTTATAGTATTATCTGAGTCTGAGGTAGGGCTGTCTTGCCTGTCTTGAAAATAATTCTTTATTTTATAAAGCACATCACAGACGGCCAAATTGATACCATGTGCGAGACACAGTTGTTCTGTGCAAACAAGCTGTCCCACTTTTATCATAACGTTCGGTCCATCGGTTACAGTAGCCACGATATCAGTTTCCAGGGAAACATCAAATTTACTTAGACGCTCTTTCCATATACGAAGACAATTTTCAGCCGTCATACTTCCATGAATAGCAACGAGTCCTAAGCTCCAAATTTTTTTATATGAATGAACGTTGACAGCCATGTATCGTTTATTGGACGTTGATGTTCACTCGTCGAAAGATAGACTGAATCTTTCACCTGCACTTTTCAAATGTTTTATTTCTGCAGTTGCTTGCTTTCTGATTTTTTCACTGTAATTCATAACACGCTTTCGAATTGTGACGGCTGATTTTGGTAAATCCGTGTATTTCGCTAAGAGCAATTTTCTCAAATCGTCTGAAGTTATGAATAACTGAATGGAAATCCATCTAATGCAATCATTCTTGCCAAAACATCATTCAGGCTATCGTCGGCACTTTTAGTAAAATAATCTTCTAACTTTCAGATTTTCAGAATCTTGACTTGTTGAAGCTGTTAAACGATTAACGTCAGCTAAAATCTTAATGTTATGTTTTGATGACAAATGTGTATGTAATCCCTTAGTCGATCCATCCAAAGTCTTGAGAATGGCAGGGCATCGCTTATATTTAGCACTATTTCCGTCTTTCGCAACAAAAAAATAACTCCACGCTGACGACGTATCACTGTTTTTTTTATGTTGAACAAAGTCTCCCGCCTTTTAAAATAACTCTTTCAGATAATTGACTTTTAAATTTAAATGACGTAACCTGCGTAATCTTGTCGCTGGTAGAATAATAAATGAAAAAAGTCGATCCTAATAAGCCTATTTATACTTTCGTACAGGGAATCCCCGACGGGGAATCCCTCCCAACAAGATTATGATATATCGTGTGATGTGATCGGGTGATTCCCCTGTTGACCCGTTGGGGAATTATTTTAACAGTATTGTATTGAAGTATGCCGGGCGGGGAAGTCCCTTCTAAGTTACCTATTATTTGGGCTGTACTTACCTATATAGTTCTTTTATCGTACGGCGTACGATAAAAGATTTTTTGTCTTTATGTAATAAGTGCCCTTAATATAATCTAGGTAATGTCATTGTCAAGGCGCAATGGATTACGGAATGCAAACTAGCAATCCCGAAAATCCCGAAATTAGCCAAGTACAGTCCCGGGATTTACGGGATCAAAGCCTGGCCGGGATCCCGGGATTGTATTGTCTAGTAAGGAGAATGTTCTATAACTTTAATTTTGTTTTCAGCTAAATACTGAACAATTATCCCTGCTGTATGTGAAGACGTTATCATGATGTAACACAATTCCATTTGTGGGCACTTTACTGAACACAGTAGGCAAACAATTTTCAAAATACCATTTAGCGGTAACTGTCTTCTGTTCTTCTAATTTAATTGCGGCCACCAAACCCGTACTTCTAAAAAATACTCCGTACATTACTTTTTTCATTGCTCGCTGTTTTTTCACTATCGTAGAGGTTTCCGCATCTTCAGGTATCCAGATTCGGCTTTCTTGGCGAGTGGGAACATCAAAAAACAGTATGTACAGTCATGGCCAGATAAATGTAGTACAACCTTAAATTTCATATATGTCATAAATTTGATATATTATTATTGTAAGACGAGCTTCAGCTTAAGCTACTTGTCATAATAAAATCAAATGTCAGATCATACTGGAATATATTTACTTTATTATTGTTTGAGTTAAGAAAAATAAGTTAAAAGTATAATAATAAGTTAAATTTAAATTTAAAATAATTAAGGAATACGAAAAATAACTTTAATAATAAAATTTTTTTTACAAAAAGCTAATATTTTGTTGGACCGCTATCAGCATCAATTACTGCCCTTAACCTTCTAGGCATGGAAGCCACCAAACTTCTAAAATAATTTGGTCCTGATTTTGAAATCTTATACGTGACATACTTTTGGTCATCTCGGCCCATACGTTTTGTATTGGGTTCATGTCCGCACTCTTGGCACTCCAATGCAAAATATCAATGTTATGCTCTTCCATCCATCGCGACACTATGTTTGCACTATGAACTGGACAATTGTCATGCTGATATATAAAAATGTTTTCAGGATACACATGTTGGACTGATGGTAACATAAGATTTTCCAAAATATGAATATAATTCTGGGAATTAAATCTCCCATTTATTCTATGACACATTCCAACATTGTGGTAACTTATCCATCCCCAAATATTTATAGACAATCTTCCTTGCCGATCTGAATTATCTATATATTGCTCCTCGTATCTTGTACCGCCAGGTCTGTAGACACGAACAGAACCACTACTTGTGGATTGAAATGTTTTCTCATCAGTGAAAACTACGTTTTTCCAAAACTCAGATCTATTGTTTATATGATTTAATGCGAACAAAAGCCTGGCTTGCTTCCTTTCTTCGCTAACCTGAATTTTTTGGGCTGCAACACGCGACCATATGTCGCTATCTCTTATTCTCCTGCTTGCAGTTCTACGTGAACCAGGAAAAATGGTCTCAGCAACTGCTACTTTCAGTGAATCGAAAGGATGTTCTCGGAGATGTTGAACTAGATTATGGTTCTGCTGTTCAGTCGAAATTCTTTTAAGCCCAGTACCAGGCTTTCTGTCTATGCTCTCATCAGGTCATCAGTCTCCCATCTTTTCTTAACCTTCATCACGGTGCATTTTCTGCGCAATTTCCCTAATACTGTACCCTTCTTGTAATTTAATAAATATACGAACTTTATCAGTTGCGGTTAGCTTTCGTGCCATCGTAAAAATATGTTTGACGTTTAATAAAATTTAAAATGATTTGACATATAATTGTCAAAATACTAACTTACACGATAAAAATTTATTAAGAAAAGCTTGTACTACATTTATCTGGCCACGACTGTACGTTTCATCGCCAGTTACAATTTTTGGAATAATTTAATGGCCTCCAGCATTGAACATGTCTAAAGTTTGTTGACGAATTTTAACACGTTCTGCTTTTTGTAAATCTGTCAGATGATGGGGTACAAACCGAGCTACAATCTTTTCCAAATGTAAATGTTCGTGCAATATTGATCTCACTTGCGAGGATCCAATCTTCAGTTTTGACTCTATCATTGCATAGGTAATGCGGTTGTCCTCTTCCATCATCTTCTTCACTGCAGCAATATTTTTGGGATTAGCAACAGTTGTAGGAGGGCCAGCTCCTTTTCTGTGTACAATCGAGTTACAACCTCGTTCAAATTCTTTATATCATCTATAACCAGTAGCCAATGATGGTGCGAGATCCCCGAATGCCGATTTTAAACTTTCCTCATACTCATACGCGCTCAAGCCTTTCTTGAAATCATAGTAAATCATTATCCGAAAGTTCTCTCGTGATAATTCCATTTTTTCGATAACAGAAGCCTAATAACCTATAGAATACGGTTATTTCTCAGACACTATTCAACCGAATTGCACAAACTAAACTGGATTTGTCAGATAAAATAATGCAGTATTTAATAAACAACAATTTGTTTTTCATAAGTAACTAGATTTGTCTATTCTCAATAATTGTAGCTTATCCCTCGTATAAAGGTGAAATCTTCATGTATAATCAACTTCTAATAATTTTTGTATTGCTGTGACATGGTATGAAAAAAGTCGTAAATTTTTTTTTTATATTGTGTGAATTGTACCAACAGAAAAGTTCACTTCTTGACTTTATTGTCCTACAGATATTTTTGGTTCATTTTCCATTATTTCTCCAACATAAGTGACAACTTGGAATTTTCTTTAGAGTTTTTTTATAAAAATTTAAAGTAATCTGCATCAAAATTCCTCAGTACAGTTCTGTACTTAATACCATAAATCATCAACTTTATTACTGAAGACAACTATGACTGGTACTAGTTATAAGTCACTTAAATTTATGCATATTCATAAAAATGTTTAACAAAATGTCAAAGTAAACTAGACGAACTTTACAATTATTGAACACACGTGATATATGAGTGAATTATGTCTTCGAATGTAATTGATTACTGTTTCCCTAGAAAATGAACGGTAATAATAACCATACATATTTAGTGTTTCGTTATTTATTTTATTATCTCTTACGTTTGGAACTGTCGCGTTGGAAGATGGAATCTGTTATGATTGATTGTAAAACTAAAACCTTGGAATTTCGTGCAGTTTACCCGTTTTTCTTTTAAATAACATTGTGAAATACAAATACGTGATAGTAGTAGTATAATAAATAACAGTGAAAATGTACCAAAAAGGGATGATTAATCGATTTGTTTAAAAAAATTATTCCGGCTCCAAATAAAATATTCATTAACGGTATCACTGATGATTATCGATTGCTCTGAACAAATAGCGCGTATGTGCGTGTCTAAGCATATATTATATATATTTACTTTGAATATATTTTCTTAAAAGTGAAGGTAAATACATCATTTAGTAAAAGAGTTAGTAGTTTCTTTTTTGTACACAATGGAAATTTATAAGATTTGTTGGTAATATGTCGCAACTTACGATATAAAATTTATTCCACATATTTATTTGTATATTTGTATAAAACAAAACATTTTTAATAGTAAAGAATATTTCTATTATTAAAAATCGTGAATGATAAATATTTGTGTGAAAATTGAACCAGACATGCAGACACGTGTTTCGTCTTGCTATAGACTCGTCAGTGCATGATGTTGGAGTAGACAAAATTCACTACAAAAATTCTCTTACTACACTGATGGAGAAATTTAGCGCACCACCTATAAATTTATGAATATATAATAGTATATTAAAAAACGAGTTTCATAAGGCACCATTTTGCCGCACGAGATCAGTTTAGAAAACGAGCCGCTTGCGGCGAGTTTTCTAAAGAGCGAGTGCGGCAAAAGGCTTTATGAAACGAGTTTTTTATACTTTTTTCTATTTTGCGTTTTTTACATTAATAAATTGCTTAAATTGGAATTATTTAATTTGAAAGTTCAGAGTTTAATTTTTATATAAAGCATGCAGTTGGTCACATTGATACTTTAAATCTTGCTATCCGCGAAGTATATTATATTACATATTATTTACTAATTTTCGTTAACATTACTTGATACTTCATTTAAAAATATAAACATGAGTGACATAGAAACATATATATGTTGTTGTCAATTGTATACAACATACGTTGTTTGTGTAAAATATGGACATATATCATATCTGTCAAATGTACATAAATTCTTAAAATCAAATGACAGCAATGATATTTATTTCTGTATTCGAACAACGCCAACATTGAAAAATGAAAAAAGCGTATCGAAATGAGCTTCATTTCGATACTGTTTTGGGTTTCATAATGAGTTCATTTCGAACGCAAAATAGAAAAATTTGTTTTTCTACTCCCATCTTTAAAATACCATTTATCGTATATATTTCCATGCCGCTAAATGATCTTTTAAATACACCGCAACAAGCCGTGGCTTTGTGCGTTTTAGTTAAGGGGTGAACTTAGCAACGGGCGCTCTAGTCATGGACTGAAGTGACCAGTATACCGGGTGTTCCAGATTTAATGTTACAAGCGATATCTCCCGTATCTGTAGAAATAAATAATCGAGCAAGATGTTGAAAATGGTTCAAAACTTGAATCATTAATATTAGCGCACAAAATCAATTGAAACAATTTAAACCGAAAATGCCACCATCTATTATCTACAGTATGTCCACGGATCGAGGTTCAAAGAGGGAAAACTTCTTTATTTTGCATTTTACAAGAAAAATGTATTATTGTTAAAAGTTTTTACATGTCCCGAAACGGCCAAGTCAGTAGATTTTAATTTCATAAACTCAAAAACAAAAATGATATAACTAATAACTATTTTACTCAATCCATTCACCGCCCTTTTCAACGCACAATTCTAGCCGTCGGCGCAATTCCCTATAACTTCTTCGAATTTCTTCGAGAGTTAAAGACGTCACAGCGTCTCTAATCCTCTCATTTAAATCTTCTACGTTCGGAGGAATATTATTTGCATAAACTATTTGCTTCAAACGACCCCAAAGATAAAAATCAGCCATTGTTAAATCAGGGCTCCTTGGTGGCCATAACACGGGACCATTTCGACCTATCCAATTCTGTCCAAATTGCTGATTTAACCATTCGACAACAATCCTAGCATAATGAGCCGGACAACCATCTTGTTGGAAATAACACCTTGCGAGGTAATTAATCGGTAGATCGTCCAAACGTTCATGAACAAAATTTTGCAGCATATCCAAGTACGTATGCTGATTGACAGTATTATCAAAAAAATATGGTCCAATGATACCATGGTAAGAAATTGCACACCACACATTAACTTTTGCCGAATATTGTCGATTGTGTGGGATGCGAAAATTCGGATTGTAATCGCTCCAATATCTCACATGTTGAGATGCAACAGTACCATTAGTAGAAAACGTGGCCTTATCAGAAAAAATAATATTTCTGTAAAAGTATTGATTACCCATGATTTGAGCGCCCATCAACAGACAAAAATACCAACGTTTCGCAGGATCTCCGGGTTCTAATGCATGATTAAAAATGGGCTTGTAGGGATGGAACTTCCTTTGTTTCAAAATTTTTTGAATGAGCGATTTACTAATTCCCAGATGGACTGATCTGCGCCGCAAAAAAGTTTGGGATAGTTCCGTACTGAATCCATTACAAGAAGAGTGGCGGCGTCGTCTCCATCGCGTGCCATTTTGCTTTTCTTTACATCCAGTATGGAACCAGTGGATAGGAATTTTTTAACCAATGCTCATGTACCTCTATTTGAGATTGTAAGTATCCGGGAACTTTTGATTAAATTCTTCGACAACTCGACGGATCGCTTTATTACCTTTGCCATAGCATTGAATTAGGTAAATTCGTTGGTCTTTTGACAACATTTTCAACGATTATGGTTGATTTTTCTATGTTACTGTTAATTAGATAAATAAATATCGGTAATTACCATGACAACGCAACTTAATTTCTGGGACTTTAAAAAATTTTCAAATAAAACGACCAATTTTTCAATTTTTATCTTAAACTAAAAGAAAATTTGAAAAGGTTAGAGCTGACTTGGTCGTTTCGGGACAGGCAAAAACTTTTAATAATAATACATTTTTCTTGTAAAATGCAAAATAAAGAAGTTTTCCCTCTTTGAACCTCGATCCGTGGACATACTGTTTAATAAATGTTAATTCAATGTAAATAATATTAAAACAAATAAGTAAAAGTAACACAAAACGAATAAATTATTAATATCGTGTTAATCTATAATTACTGAAGCGTTAAATTAATTTAAAATTTATTAATTCAAACTTCTGAGTTTCACAAAATTTATTAAAAACTCTTGAAAACAATCATGGCCCCATCTATTATCTATATTGGTAATTGTTAAGTCACCGTCATAAGCTAATGTCAATTGCTACGTCAAAAAAAGTAGTAGTAGCCTTTTATGGTTTTGTGAACAATTTTCAGCGACATCTTGTGCGATTATTTATTTCTACGGATAAGAGAGGTATCACTTCTAATGTTGAATCTGGGACACCCGGTATATAATAAGTAGAACAATAATTTAATAATTTTGTACTGTTTCCATCTTTATTAATATGATAATAAATAAAATAATAAACCAATTTCCAAATTTTTTATTTATATATTTGCGGTCGTAGAAAAAGTATAGTATGCAACTCGTTTTATAGACTTGTTAGTCACTCATTTTTTTAAACACTCGTTCCGCTACGCCTCGCTCGTGATTAATAAAACTACAATTGCGTCTATAAAGCTTGATACATAATATACTATTATAAAATCGCACATTTTCTTTGCAAGTTAAGACTTGTTTTGCGCATATTTGCGTGTTGAATTGTTATCGTCAGCAAGTGTAATAGCGTTGTAAGCTTGATTTTCCTGTTTTCTCAACTTGTGGTCAGATTTTCATTATATTCGAATTCTGTACATATTGTAATGCCTTCAGTGAGAAATTTAAGTGAACATGATGCTGTGAAAATTGTCATCTTGACTGAAGAAAGGTACAGCCAACGTGAGGTTGCACGGAAGCATGCTGTTCATATGACTATTGGTCGATGTCTTCAGCGTTTTAGGGTAACAGTTTTACATTCTAGGAGATCAGGATAAGGCCGGCCAAAGTCCAAAAGAGCAAATGGATGATCGCTTTATACGCATACAAGCATTAAGAAATCGGTTCCGCACCGGAAACGAGATAAAAAATAGATTTCGAGATGTTCGAAATGTTGTGATTTCTTCCAAAACAATAAGAAGAAGACACAAGCAATCTGGATTGAGTGCAAGATACCCCGGAACAGGCCCTCTCTTACTAACCGGAAACGATATAAAGAATAGACTTCAAGATATTCGAAATGTTGCGATTTCTTCCAAAACAGTAAATGGAAGGCTCAAGGAATCTGGATTGAGTGCAAGACGCCATCTCTTAACCGTACCCCACAAGCAAGTTGGGCTTGAGTTTGCTCTGTAACAGGTGGATTGGGATTTGGATGACTGGAAGAGATCTTCCGATGGACACACTTTTATCTGGAGAAAACCAGGAGAAAGATACAGACGAGCATATATGGGTCCCCAAGTGTCTTTCCGCGGGGGGGTCAATAATGTTTTGGGAGGGCATTTCTTTCGAGGCCCGTACGGATCTTGTATTCTGAGAGAGCATTAAACGCTGGATGATAATGCCAGACCGCACCGAGCCCATATTGTAAACGAATATCTGAACGAGGTTGGCATTCGACGTTTCGAGTGGCTAACGCGTATTCCTGACTTGAATGTGAGAACACGTTTGGCATCAGCTTAAACGATGCAGTAGACGTCGAAATCCTGATCCTGAAAACTTGACTGAGCTGGAAAACACGGTTCTTGAAGAATGGCATAACATTCTTCAAGATTTCATCATAAATATTTTCCATAGCATCCAAAGTCGTTTGATGGAAGTTATTCGATCTAGAACCGGTAATACACGATATTGAAACTGTTAAAAACTGAAGCTTTTGGTAATTTTCAATTTTTTTCATTCCGATGTTTTCACTGAAAATTTGGATAAAATATGGATTATTTTTTGGGTTCTTTTATTCATAAAAAAAATTTTCGAAAATATTGAAAAACAATTCTTTGTATTCTTATTTCAATAAATTAAATTAATTTTGATATGTATACTAAGATTGAGAGAATTAATTCAAAATTTATTAAGCGGTACGCTAATTTCGTCCATTAGTGCACATACAATCAAGTATAGTAAGTATAATCTATATTTTTATGTCGTCTAAAAAGTAATTTTTGTAAACTAGTCAAAATTAGCATTTGTTGAGGCTACCACTTAATCATTTGTTCCGAATCTCTTTCCACCAAATCATTTTTTCAAATTTGGGAACAAGAAAAAGTCGCTTAGAGCCAGATGTTGTGAATATTGGCTAGTTATTGTACTTATCTTCTGTAGGTAGGTAATAAAGATTACACCTTCGAAACCACAAAAATTTAAAATAAGGCAGAGTTTGCTGTTAGAGAATAATATTACAAAAAAAATTAAATAAAATAAAACAATAACTTTGTTATATATTCCACTTTATTCAAATATACTCGTGACCGCGGTTTCGACATACAATGTCATTATCAAACTGCAAAAGTTACAGGCCTACATAGAACTTATAAATGACACAAAAATATATGGGGGTGGTTTATGATGCTATTTAAAATTACTACTATATACTTAACTATTATATACAACATTGGAAAAGAGATGTATATATAAGGTCCAACTGTTGTTTAAAACGATATCTATTGTGCTTGTGTGTCTGCTTTTGAAAACCTCTAGGGCCTCTAAAATATTTAATTTACGACCTTTCTCGGCCAAATGCAATATTTTACGGTGACCAAATGTATGTCCTTCTGTAATAAGATGGTTTGCAAATGTTGAATCTGTCTTCTTTAGTTTATATGACCTCCTGTGTTCTTTTTCCCGTATAATAAAACTTCGACCAGTCTGACCTATATATACACTTTTACAATCGTTACAGTATAATTTGTACACTCCTGATTTATTAATAAAGCCAGAACTCAATATTCCAATACCTAAACTGTCATCATCTGTCAGATGTTCATTCTGTCCCAGAAAAATAGATCGCAAATCGCGTATTTCATGTAAAAAGTAATAAGTTCATATGTTTAGAACATCAAACCAAAGTTTGTTCTGAGTGCAGAAAGTGCCTGAAAATTGGTAACATTCATTTACTTAGAGCCTAAGTTTGTCACAAGATATGTTTTTAGTATATAATAAAAGTTCAATTTCTATGACTTTTTTATTTGGGTACGCCTGTGCTCAGGGTAGTAAAATAAAATATTTTTTGATCGGTAGTGTTCCAGGGTTAATAATAAATGTGTAAACGGTAAACGGAACAATAAACTATCTGCAAAGGTGCTTATCCTGTTAAGGATTCTAATAATAAAATAATTGTTTTTTTGTGAATATAACAAGTGTTCATTTAAAAAGTCAATCTAGGTTACTTTGAAATTTTGATAGAATAAGACGCAAATATATTAATATGTGTTTGTTGTTCCGTAAACGTAAATCCAAATGACATTTGATAATGTCAATCACAAATATCAGTTAGTGCATAAAATATTCGGGCGTCGATTCTGGTTTAAATAAATTGCTTCTCAGTTTTAAAATGGCTTTCACTATAGAACATAAAATTTTTTTTGTCCAGGCTTATTTTAGAAGTGGTAATAAAACTGATGGTTTATGGGTTTATTCAGTTCAAGATTGCATGGTAGAATTTCAAGTTGAGTTTCCACATTTTGTAATAGATTATATACAATTTAAGAATACTTTGGATAGAACTTTAAAACTTTTTTCTGAAACTGGTAGTCTCTTAAGAAAATCAGGCAGGGGAGCAGTTAAGAAACGTACACCTCAAGTTGTCAATCGTGTTGAAGAAATAATGGAAAATGAACCACAAACATCTGTTCGACATTTGAGTCAACAAATAAACCTTTCTGTTGGTACAACTCACAAGTTATTAAAAAAAGATATGCAACTTTATCCATACCGTGTCACAGCAGTACAAGAATTGTTAAAAATTTATTACCCACGTAGACTACAGTTTTGTAATTGGTTTATAAATATGAACAATAATGGAGAACTTTCGCAAAGAGTCATCTTTACTGATTATAAAACGGGATACCTAAATTCACAAAATACAAGAATTTGGAGTAGTGAAAATCCACATGTAATTAATGAAGAATCGCTACATCCAGAGAAAATTGGTGTTTGGGCAGCGGTAAGCCAAAGGCGAATCATTGGACCAATATTTTTTCAGGGAACGTTAACTGCTCAAAGGTACCGTACGGAAATTTTACAACCATTTGTCAATCAGTTGCATGATGATGAACTTCAAAATGCATATTTCCAACAAGACACTTGTCACTGTACTGCAGAATCTTTGGATTATTTAAGAGAATTTTTTGATGAGCGAATAATTAGTCGAAATACTGAAATTGCCTGGCCTACACGTTCATGCGACCTTGCGACATCTTTTTGTGGCTTTATCTAAAAAATAACATATTTCGAACACCTATATTGAATGTGAATGATATGCTACAGAGAATCGTACAGAAATGCATGGAAATTAATAACAATCCAGTAATGTTGCGAAATATCATCAGAAATTTTGAACGGAGGATTTTAAAGTGCATTGATCTTGAAGGACAACATTTTCAACATTTGTTATAGTTTTCAATAAATACCTATTATTTGTTATTTATTTGTATGTATGAAACTGTCAAAATATACGACTTGGTAGGTTAAGTAGTAAATTTTAATTTACGGCGTACTTCAAAATGTTCTCAGTAAATCACATGCTACTAGATTGACTTTTCAAATGAACACTTGTTATAGCGAATGGTCTAAAATAAATTAAAGTTGTCCGCGGATCTTCACATTAAATGTAAAATAAATAAATATATAAAATACCAAAGTATTTTTAAAAATATAAAAAAATATTATTAAAAATGGGGTGTGAAGAACACAATACAAGTTCATTTATGTATTTTTGAATGTATCTTCTCCAAAGACGTAGATACGTATTTCACATTTCTACATGATTCTCAATACGCCCCTGTTGGAGAAGACACATTCAAACAAACATAACTACGTTACTATATGGCCGAAATTATTCAGACAGAGCGTGAAGGAATATTCAGCGCTGTCTACATAATAAAAGCCGAAGCTGCAGGGGCGTATTGAGAATCATGTAGAAATGTGAAATACTTTGGAGAAGATACATTCAAAAATACATAAATGAACTTGTATTGTGTTCTTCACACCCCATTTTTAATAATATTTTTTTATATTATTAAAAATACTTTGGTATTATACAAATGTAGTGAGGTTTTACCCACTCAAGTATGTTTCAAATTATGTTGAAATATACATATTCGGCTCACGCCGATAAGTAGTGAAGACACGAGAATACAGTTTTGTATAGATACGGTGGTTACCGACTATAGAAAACACGTCTGCTTCGGCTTTTATTATGCAGACAGCGCTGAATATTCCTTCACGCTCTGTCTGAATAATTTCGGCTATATAGTAACGTAGTTATGTTTGTTTGAATGTGTCTTCTCCAACAGGGGCGTATTGAGAATCATGTAGAAATATGAAATACGTATCTACGTCTTTGGAGAAGATACATTCAAAAATACATAAATGAACTTGTATTGTGTTCTTCACACCCCATTTTTAATAATATTTTTTTATATTATTAAAAATACTTTGGTATTATACAAATGTAGTAAGGTTTTACCCACTCAAGTATGTTTCAAATTATGTTGTCAAATATATAAAAGTTACATGATATTCGAATGGAATTGTAAATGATTAGTTTGTGAAGGTACGGGACAAACATTTTTTTAATGCGAACGTTAATTGAATTGAACGAGTTTATGTAAAAAATTCTTGTTTTTTCTTTCGTTAATGTTTTATTACGCAGAATTCAGTTAACCGTTGAAAGAGATTTTCGTAATTATCTAGACACCACAGTAGACCCCCCAAAAAAGCGAAATTAAAATATTATGTATTATAAGATTAAGAAAATCTTACTTCATCTAAACGAGGAACACAAATAAGGTAAATCAACAACACATAGAGCATTAACCAATTCATAAAGGATAAAGGATAAAGGAAAGTACTGGAAAAGACATGCGGGTAGATGGAAGAGAAAAGATTAGTGGAGAAGGCAAAAGAAAGTAATTTAATACATGAAACAAGAAATCAAGGGAAACCGTTAAAGACAAGACCGCCCTATATCGACCTCACAAGGAAGCTTAGACGCGTAAAGTCTATCCAAAAGTGCAAAATAGTAAAATTATATACGTACGAGGGGCAGTCGGAAAGTTTCGGGAAAAGCTATGAAGGAAACATTTAGTATGCAAATAAACGGCTGTATTGTTTTTTGAAATATTCACCGTTAAATTATATGTACATTTTCATTCATTCAAACCAATCATTGAGACATTTACGCCATTCTGCAGTTGGCGCACACAAAATATGTAACTTGAATGCAGTGACGGCCTCTTCTGGATAGGAAAAACGGTGCCCCTACTGTTTTTTTTTTTATTGTTGGACCTGTAAAAATAGCAATTGGGATCAAGTTAGGATTATGGGCAGGATGAGTCATTAATTTGATCCATTACATCGCAAATAATCGACTGTTGCGCGAGCAGTATTGGGAGTAATAATAATTAGAGAACGGATGCAATTTCCATAAAACGCAATCGGCAATTGGAATTGTGTATAACGTCGCTCAGTACATCCCGGCGTAATTCAATGAAGTATTTGTTTGACTTACTCGGCCACCTGGTGTCGCAGCGATAACAATGGACAACCCAGCTATTGTATTCGGAGAATACAGTGTTTTCAGTGGTGTCGAGTACGTAGATAAAATAAATAAGTTTATCGTATTTCGTAAGAGAAATAGCACGTATATTCCTTTTCTTTTCATTTAAGCAACATCTTCCAATTATTTTCACGTAGGTGTGCATAAAATTTCGTTATTTAATTTCGTTTATTTGTGTGTGTGAAACGTTATTGAAAAATTGCAATAAATCAACCGTAAAACGTCACGTAGTATCGCTAAAGCACGAAAAAAAACTGACAATTTTAACGAAGAACTCTGTGAAACTTTTATGGCAGCTAATATTCCATTATTTAAATTGAACAATCCAATTTTGAAGAGATTTCTGAAAAAATATACTGCTCGAAATGTTCCTGATAAATCAACTTTACGCAAATATTATGTTTCTAGGTGCTATACGAGAACAGTAGAACGCATTAGAAGCCACCTTTTAAATCAATACATATGGATAAGCGCCGACGAAACGGTGGATATGTTTGGACGCTGTGTGGTAAATGTTGTAGCTGGTGTACTACATCCAACTATTCCCTATAACTCACATGTAATAGAAACAAGTGTTATAAATAGAGTTGATGCGGAAACAGTTGCTGAAACCATTAAGGAGAATATGCAAAAAATGCTTTATTCGGACGCCACGTACAAAGAAAAAATACTTTTATTTGTCAGTGATAATGCTGCGTATATGTTAAAAACAGGCAGACTATTGAAGAAAACATATACTAATATGCTGCATATTACTTGTGTAGCACATGCTCTCCACAGAATCTGTGAATATATCAAAAACACTTTTCCGGAAGTTGATAGACTTGTATCAGCTTTTAAAAAAGTTTTCAGAAAAGCACCATTGAGAGTAGCTCTTTTCAGGGAAAAATTTCCATCTCTGTCACTGCCTCCCACTCCAGTAATAACTAGATGGGGAACATGACTGGAAGCTACTAGTTATTATGCTGAGAATTTCGAAGATCTAAAACATTTCGTAACACTGCTAAAGGAGGATGCTAGAAGTATTGGTGAGTGCAAGGAGCTCACACAAATCCCAAATTTAAAAAATCTGTTGTACTTTCTTTACGAACACTTTGGAAAATTGCCAAAACTAATCACTTATTTTGAAAATCGAAATCTCAAATTAAATGACGGATTAACCACATTAGATATGGCTGTTAATAATTTGAAAAGTATTCCAAGTGACTTCGGATGTGGCCTTCGGCAAAAGTTTGAAGCAATTCTTAATAGAAATCCAGATTTAATTACATTGCAGCAATTATGTATGGAGACAATTCCACAAAATCTAACGGCTAAATATGAAGAAATAAAAGAATATTTCCAGTATGCACCTATTACCAGTTGCGATGTAGAAAGGACGTTTTCTATTTATAAGGATGTACTTAATTCAAAGAGAACAAAATTGACAGAAGAAAACCTTGAGAAACTATTGCTAGTCAATATTAATACTCCTTTACTCAACTTGAACGACAAAATGAACAAATAAAATGTTCCAATTATATAAATAAAATTAATTAATAAATATGTATTTCGTAATTTTAGATAGATAGATCACCACCCGTATGTTTTCCAATTATATAAATAAAATTAAAAACTTTATAAATACAACTTTTCAACAAATAAATATGTATTTCGTAATTTTATAGATCACCACCCGTTCGTTTTCCAATTATATAAATAAAATTAAATATTTTAGAAATACAGCCTTTCGCCAGTACTGCACTGGGCTTTGCGTCATATGGTAAGCGTGTCCGTTCTCTAATAATAATATAACTTTATTTAGCGTACATGCACAATAAATTTTGAAAAATAAAAAACTTAAACTAAAAGTTTTCCCTAACAAATTCTATCACAAGAATCTTAAATCTATTCAAACTACCACTGGATTTCATGTGCGTAGGTAAACTATTAAACAGTTTCAGTCCGTTCACAAACACATTCTTGGTTGTTTGCTCCCAATTATAGTTTTCAATATAATAATCGTTGGTATTTCTGGTTCCGTAGTTGTGAATTTGATCGACCGTTGTCAATTTGCCACACAAGTAAGGAGGCATTATTCCAATTTTAATTTCATAGATGAAAACCATTGTCTTATATACTATGTATTGTTTTACACTTAATAAACTTAAAGTTTCTAGCATTAGATTAATTGGAGTATATCTGTTACATTTTAATACTATTCGCAAAGCCTTATTCTGTAGTTTTTGGAGTTGCTGCATCTCATTCCCATTTATACTAAATAAAATGGCAGAGCAAAAATCAAAATGTGGTGCTATTATAGATTTAAACAACAGTCGGGCATACAGTGACAAATTATGACTAAATCTATTTAAGAAAAATATCTTTTTGGAAATTTTATTTGATAGGTATTGAACGTGAGTTTTGAAATCTAAACTAGTATTCAATATTACCCCCAAATATTTCATATTCTCAACTCTGTCTATTTTCTTGGAGTCCGTATACAAATCTATATCATTAAAATTGAATTTAGAAATCTTATATTTAGTACCAATTATCATGAACTTAGTTTTACTGAAATTCAGTGCCATATTATTCTCACATACCCATTTATACAATTTATTTAATTGGACAGTCATGCTATCCACCATCTCCCTAATATCATCACCAACTATATAGATCATGGTGTCGTCAGCAAACATACATATTTCGCAATTATCAACCGCTTTGACTATATCATTAATGTACAGCATAAACAATAATGGACCTAACACTGTTCCCCGGGGGCACTCCGTATTTTGTAATAATCTTATCAGACATCTCATTTTTATATTTGACTACTTGGTATCTATTACTTAGGTACGATTCAAACCATCCTAATGCTAACCCAGATATTCCCATTTTATTTAATTTACACAACAACAAGGCTCTGTCAATAGTCTCAAAAGCCCTCTTAAAGTCTAAGAATACACAGTCAAAACAAACTTGCCTTTATCAATTACTTTCGCCCACGCATCGCAAACGAGAGTAGCATTATTATGATGAAGGATTGAGTTGCTTCGTTGGCTTCGAGTTGCTGTTTCGCCATTCATCAATAACTTCCGGCAAGCAAGTTATTGTATACCATTCCCCACGATTCTCCAGAATAATTGCAGATTTTGCTGTGAATCATTTGTTTAGAAGTGCTTCGCGAACGAACAACTTTTGTTGGCAGAAGTGCATTTTTGAAAGACCGAGGTTGTTGTTGTTTTGTTGTTCATAAGAATATATCCACGATTCCATCACCTGTAATGATATCATAGACATGTTTAGAAGATCCGTGATTGAATTTTTTCAGCATTGCTTTGCATCATTTTACGCGATCGACTTTTTGAGTCGTGGAAAGATTATGCGGTATCCAATAAGAATAAAGTTTCCTCACGGTATGAGTATGCAAAATTGAATTTATCGTGGTCCTAAAAATGTACAAGCATGCCCGAATCTCATCATACGTTACATGACGATATTCAATCATTCGGCGAAAAACATCGATATATTCCACAAGAACAGATATTGCAGAACGCTCTTCCCTTGCTTGATCCAGATGCTAAGTACGATCGCACTTGAATTCTTGAAACTGACGATATACCGTTGTCTTGGAAGGCGTTTCATCGCCAAATACAGAAATTAAACGTTTTATGCGCTGATATTGAGCTAAACCACAACAAAAATCATAATAAATGATAGCCCAAACAGTTTCAATACGATTAGTAAACTTTAAAACTTTAAAACGCGCATTAAATTTCATGCTTAGTTAATAAAATCTGCAAATTTTTATCGTTTATAATACCGACCCTAAGATAATTTTTTATTTAATTTCCTTTATTTCTTGAGGAGAAGAGTTATTTAGTTTTTAGAAGTGTTTTTATTTTATATTTTATATTCTGCTGTAAATAGAATTTGTTTATTTCTATACAACTACAATATTTTTTAATTTGTAAGGTGATAATTATTATTACATTCTCCCATTACAATATCAAATTTTTCTTTGCGGCTAGAGAAAATTTAATACGTTTCCTTGTCAATAAGCATTGCGACGTATTTATTGCGTCTATCGCTTTGTTGTGCGTGTTATTTGTATTTCATCGGGCGACGATAGAATATTCGCTCATACGTTATATTTAATGTATATGAGTTAGGGCCGGTACATATTATAAAGAGGAAAACGTTCTCCTAATAATAATCCGTAGAATAAATAATATGACGAGCACATTAAATCTGTGTATTACAAAACATTTTCTCCACAGAGCGGATTATATCCAGAAAGTTTGACAATCATTGCCAAATTATTGCTGCCAGATCCTACTGATGAATATGTGAATAAATAGTTAATTGACGAAGGAGATACTTGTTGAAACTTCATTATAACGCTAAGAAATAAGTAATTAAACTTCTAGTTTCAAAAATTCTTTTATTGTAAATACTACTACAATATTGTTTCGCCATACAATGGCTTCATCAGGTGGATGAAATACTGAATATGTACAATACAAGTTTGAATATTTATGTGAAAATTATTGGGGAAATGGTGGTGGAAAAATTCTTTTTTACAATCTTAAATTTAGTAGAGGGGAGTTGTTTAAATCTAGTTGGTCATTTAAAGCTAATCCTAAACTATTGTATCTATTAATTTCTAAGTTTTCTAACAGGTTAAGTTTTTTACTTTTTTCTTGAATGTGTAAAATTTTGAAATCTATATTAAATCTATGATTGATATCTATACAATGACTTGCGAAAGTTGAATCTGTTTTCTTTTCTTTATGGCTTCTCTCGTGTTCTTTCATCCTAATTTTGAGTGTCCTCCCCGTTTGTCCTATGTATACCTTATTACAATCTTCGCATGTTAACTTATATACACCAGAGTTTGATTCTTTGTCTATTTTATCTTTATTGTTTTTAATAATGTTCTGTATAGTATTGTCTGTTTTAAATGATATATGTTCGTTATTAAGTTTTTTAATGAAAGTACCAATTTTTTCCGAAATTTTTCCTTAGTAAGTGATTGAATTATAGGAATTAATTATCTCATATTTTAATTTTGGATAAACTAAGGAAAGGGTTTTAGATTTTTGTTGGTTATTTAGGATGTTATTGACAATATTTATAGAGTAACCATAATAGAGTAATAAACACGAGTTCGCTATATACCATAAACCAACACATACAGATACCACAATACACGCTAATTCTTTTCATCCTATAACACACAAATTATCAGCATACTAATCAATGGTATATGGATTAATTCATGTACCTATGAGCAAAAGTAATTTCGACCTTGAACTAAATAGAATATACACAATAGCATTAAACAATGGTTACTCCATAAATATTGTCAATAACATCCTAAATAGCCAACAAAAATCTAAAACCCTTTCCTTAGTTTATCCAAAATTAAAATACAAGATAATTAATTCCTATAATTCAATCACTTACTTAGGAAAAATTTCGGAAAAAATTGGTACTTTCATTAAAAAACTTAATAACGAACATATATCATTTAAAACAGACAATACTATACAGAACATTATTAAAAACAACAAAGATAAAATAGACAAAGAATCAAACTCTGGTGTATATAAGTTAACATGCGAAGATTGTAATAAGGTATACATAGGACAAACGGGGAGGACATTCAAAATTAGGATGAAAGAACACGAGAGAAGCCATAAAGAAAAGAAAACAGATTCAACTTTCGCAAGTCATTGTATAGATATCAATCATAGTGTAATAACGCAATATAGTCATGTATATGCATAACACTCTCGGCAAGGCTACAACCTCGCTCTTTTTAATACAAACGGTAACGTGTTATATAAACACGACCGTACTCTGTGTATATTGCATACACAAGACTATATGTCAGGGTTTGTGTTATATTCTAGAAAAGATTATAAGGATCTTCTCTAATATATATAGACAGTAATTTAAGTAAGAGATATTCACACTCACAGATACAGTCATAGTAAAAGTAACTATACGTTAGAGAGTTACAACCAGCCAGTGGTACGAACGGTGTTGTACTTAATAACCACGTTCTACCCTGTCTGAGTTGGACATAGTACTCGATGTAAATACTTTGTTAACCAGTTGTAAGTGTTAAATTAATTATAAGATGTTACCCGAACTTTGTGCGTATCATTTACTACGATAAGTCGCCCTAACCTGCTATCCAATGTGGCCGCCCAAACGGCCCACATTACAATAGATTTAATATAGATTTCAAAATTTTACACATTCAAGAAAAAAGTAAAAACTTTACCTGTTAGAAAACTTAGAAAATAATAGATACAATAGTTTAGGATTAGCTTTAAATGACCAACTAGATTTAAACAACTGCCCTCTACTAAATTTAAGATTGTAAAAATTTTTCACCACCATTTCCCCAATAATTTTCACATAAATATTCAAATTTGTATTGTACATATTCAGTATTTCATCCACCTGATGAAGCCATTGTATGGCGAAACAATATTGTAGTGGTATTTACAATAAATGAATTTTTGAAACTAGAAGTTTAATTACTTATTTCTTAGCGTTAATATGTGAATATATCCAAACAGCTGCTTGGACCTTACGCTTATAAATAAACCACAATTATACACGTTCGTCTTTACCGTCCATAATAACTTAATTTCTCTTTTTTGTTACAGCATCCTCATTATTATCGGCAATGGATCATAATGCCGATCCTTGTGTTGACTTTTTCCAATACGCTTGTGGAACGTGGAATAAGAAAAACATAATTCCGGAAGATAGAAGTTCAATTAGTACATTTGAAGTCATGGCTGATCAACTACAAATTATATTAAAAGGTAAGAAACATGTGCTCTCCTGAATATGATGTTTTAGTACAGACAATTTAACTCATCTGTCAAAAACATGAGATTTTAATATACGTTACGTTAGTTTGAGATCGGATTAACTGCAATTACACTCAAAATCACCAAAGATGATCCCTACGTCACTGATGTATAATTCTATCAACGACATTCCTTGTATGACAAGGATAGCTTGAACGAGAGTATGTATGTTGAAGCTTCGCCTAGCACAGACATACGGCTCAGACAATTTACTTGAATAAGACAAAGACGGGATTATTACCTACTCCTTAATAAATACACACATTTCCTTGATAAACACAAACTCTTATGGTATTACCAATTTTGCTCGAAAAACTTATATTAGACAAAATGACAAATGTAAGTTTTTCTCGTCAAATTACTGATTGGCAAATTAATTTCGTTACAAATAGAAATTTATCCGATAAAAAAAAGATTTTGTGTTTTTACTTATGAATAATGAATCGTTACTTTTTACAACTTCACCTCGTAAGCAAACTATCAATTCAGATGTATGTAAGACGCAAAGACTGCACGTGTAATAAATAACAAAAACAAGAGTACCTAAGAGTAACTATTAAGGTCCAATAGGTATAAAGTTCAATCAGTACAATAGTTGGGAAAAGTAGAATAGATCGACCAAAAGCACGACGGGCAACTGAAGTAGGCAACTTTATTAAAATATTAAAGATTACCACGTATAAAGGGAAGGCGAAGAATAGGAAGTTATATAGAAATCAAGGCATGGACCAGTTAGGTTTATAAAGCTAATATATGTGCGCATATCGAATCGGCGTAAAATAAACCCAAATGTGATGGGAGGTATACAGGCTGATTCATTTTCGGCCCTCACCATGGGGATCTCTCTTATTATTGGAGATAGAGTATAGGTTTAAATTTGGCAAAGTTGTTAAATTTTGTGTTTGTTATAAATCCGTAAAGAAAATAGACCTGTGACAAATGGCCTTCGTTATTTAAAAAAAAAACGCGAAAACCTAATTTTCTTCTTTTACCCGTAGGACCGACATTTGGCCTTGTAGATACAAAATAAAAACATCCTTATGGCCATTTCTAAACCTCTATCCAGTGGTGTACTCTAAATTTTTATACGACGTTTCGTTTCTTACTGGCCAGCATCAACTATATAATTTCTTATAGGGAACATATTGGATTTAGACATCTTCAGAAAGAGTTTTTTTTTCTGATTTCAACCATGTACCACATGCTGACTAAAGTTTTTGACATTAGGTTTTATTTGAAAGAATAAATTATCAGATTAAATAAGGTAGCCATGGGAATTTCAATCTGTCAAACATTTCATTTATTGTTCATTAATAATACAAAAATGTCATACACTAACGAAGAGAAACGAGATATGATAAGTATTTTTTATTCATCGAACTGAAATTCAACAGTAGCGAGTACAAGATATCTACAATTATATCCAGAACGACAACAGCCTCATCGTACCATTTTTCTAGATCTCGACAGAAATTTGGTCGAGAATGGATCGTTTACTAAGCCGCGTAATGGTCAAGACAACAGGAATTTAAATGAAAATCGACAAGATATTTTACAAATGGTAAATTAAAAGCGTGTTTTCAAATTTCATGTTAATCTTGTATTTTTATAGATAAATAATAATCCATCAATTTCTACACGCGAAGTAGCGTCAGAATTAAATTTGTGCCAGTCCAGAGTTTGGAGAACTTTACATAAAAGTAGGTTTAAACCATACAGGATCCATGTTAGTCACTCTTTACTACCTGGAGATAATTTGAGAAGGCTAGAATATTGTAATTGGTTAATGGGAAGGATAGAAAATGACGAAAATTTTTTAAGCAAAATCATCTGCTCAGATGAAACAAAATTTACAAATTCTGGAATGTTCAACAGAAATACGGAGCACTATTGGGCAGTACAAAATCCCCGGCAAAACAGGGCTAGAAGACCACAACATCGTTTTGGAATAAACGTTTGGATGCGTATTTTGGCAAATCGTCTCTTAGGACCAGTTATGTATGAAGAACATTTAAATGGAGAAAGATATTTAAACATTTTACGTACATACGTATCTGACTATCTTGACGACAATATCCCATTAAATCAATTACAATATTTATGGTGGCAACAAGATGGCGCACCAGCACACAATGCAGCTGTTAGAAATTTCTTAAATCAAGAGTTTGCAAACCGTTGGATTGGAAATAGGGGAGTTGTTGAATGGCCTGCAAGATCACCTGATTTAAGTCCGCTAGATTTTTTTTTTATGGTGATATGTTAAAAATAATATTTATAAAGTAGATGCGCCACAAAACATTGAAGAATTACGAGACAGACTTCAGAATGCCTTCGATGCAGTTCCTAGAAGAACTATACAAAGGGCAGTACAAAATGTCAGAAGGCGTGCCCAATTGTGTATTACCGAATATGGCCAGATAATTGAACATTTACTGTAATTGTTTATTGTTTACTTTTCTATGTATTTTTATTAATGTTTTTGTTATCTTGTACTCGCTACTGTTGAATTTCGTTTCGAAGAATGAAAAATACTTATCATATCTCGTTTCTCTTCGTTAGTGTATGACATTTTTGTATTATTAATGAACAATAAATGAAATGTTTGACAGATTGAAATTCCAAAGGCTACCTTATTTAATCTTATAATTTATTCTTTCAAATAAAACCTAATGTCAAAAACTATAGTCAGCATGTGGTACATGGTTGAAATCAGAAAAAAAAAACTCTTTCTGAAGATGTCTAAATCCAATATGGCGCCTATAAGAAATTAGATAGTTGATGATGGCCAGAAAGAAACGAAACTTCGTATAAAAATTTAGAGTACACCACTGGATAGAGGTTTAGAAATGGCCACAAGGATGTGTTTTTATTTTTTCTCTACAAGGCCAAATGTCGGTGCTACAGGTAAAAGAAGAAAATGGGGTTTTCGCGTTTTTTTTTTAAATAACGAAGGTCATTTGTCACAGGTCTATTTTCTTTACGGATTTATAACAAACACAAAATTTAACAACTTTGGCAAATTTAAACCTATACTCTATCTCCAATAATAAGAGAGATCCCCATGGTGAGGGCCGAAAATGAATCAGCCTGTATAGTGAACATGATTATTAACTACTTAGTGTGTTAGTTCATTTTATACATATTATATAAATTCTAAATTAAGTCACGAAGCTATGCGTAAGAAAGAGTATCGTTTGCATTTAATACATAAGCGTCTTTCAAATGACACTGCCAAGTAACTTACTCATCGGCTCAGTTTAGTACATGAGCGTCTTTCAGTCAGTCAATCAGCACCATATCAACATTTACATAAAATTACAATAAGATAAACTCATGTATAATATAAAAGAATTATCAAAACAGTAAAGATGTTTATATTGTATAACCAAACCAATAGGCAGCGGCTCATAATGATATGGGACCATCTAGAATGCACCCTCTATCAAACGCATCCAGAATCATTAAAATCAGTCAACCCATTTTGTAGTTATGTGCGTCTTATTCGAATAATTAGCGTCGTAAAATGGAGAAGGCATTTATTTCATTCACATTATTTCGCGAAAATGCAATTGATTTGCACAAATTTGCTGACTACGGGCAACAATATTAATATCTGTTTCTTAATGCGATTTAAGACTTTTCCGACGATTCCAAACTTCAGTCCTTATTAGCTTAATGGGAAAGCAGTAGGTTCGAATTCTGCTTAAGGGCGAATTTTTGCTTTAAAAAATTCGTATAATTACCGTCGTAAAATGTAGAAAGTATTTATTTGATAACTTCTTCTTTTTTGGAAGTCTGTTAAAAATGAAAGAAACAGGAATTTTGTCGAAAGTTTGAAAAAGAGTCATTTTATTTTCTAAAAAATTAAGTAACAATAGAAGTTAATGATTTTTTTTTAATTAAAAAGGATTTTTAATAACTTGTTGTTTAATAAAAGTTGAGAAGAATGTACATTAGATGTTTCAAAAACGAGAGTTGAACGTTTTTATACTGGAAAGCAAATTTCCTACCTTTAACAACTTTCTTAGTGTAATTCAGTCGCTGGAATTAGATAATTTGAATATCGACTGCAACACGCTGTTTAATGAAGTTAATGCGGAAACGATATATGAAACAGACGATTTCATATGATATCCACAGTAGAGAAGTAGTGCAGTGTACTAAAAGCAATAGATTTGCTTAATTTATTTAAATTTAATTCACTTTTTATGGAGATGTCTCGCAGTTCGACATTTTTAGTGCGAACACCACTTTGGCGTGGTATATTTGTAAAAATTGATATGTACTACAGCGATGTTTTTAAAGGCAGTTTGACCGTACAAAATTAGGTTCAAATAAATATAGTTTTTTTTTTTTATATAATTCAGTAATTTTTATTTTTATTTTGTTTTAAATTTTGTTTTCTCTTAAATTTATGTTCTTGAGTTTTATAATATATATACGAATTGTTTTTGCTATATTTTTGGGGAGTTTGTTCTGTTATTAGTAGGGACCGGACACGACCATGACACTTCGCCCACGGGCGTACTATAGAATACGAAATACTTTTTTATTTGTAGTTATTTTCATTTTGTAGTTCAAGTTGAGGAAAGGATTATTAATATTAACTAGTAATACTTTCTCAAGGTTCTCTTCTGTAAAATTTGTTCTCTTTGAATGAAATACATCCTCGTAAATAGAAAACGTCCTTTCTACATCGCAACTGGTTATAGATGCATACTGGAAATATTCTTTTATTTCAGTGTATTTTGCAGTTAGATCTTGAGATTGTCACCACACACAATTGCTGCAATGTTATTAAATCTGGATTTCTATTAAAAACTGCGTCTAACTTTTGCTGAAGGCCACATCCGAAGTAACTTGGAATATTTTTCAAATTATTAATAGCCATATCTAATGTGGTTAATCCACCATTTACTTTGGGATTTTGATTTTCAAAATAAGTGATTAGTTTTGGCAAATTTTCGAGAGAGTACAACTTATTTTTTAAATTTGGAATTTGTATTAATTCCTTGCACTCGGAAAGACTTCGAGCATCATCATTTAAACATGTAATGAAATTTTGTAAACTATCGAAATTCTCTGCATAAGAACTACTAGTTTCCAACCATGTTCCCCATCTAGTTATTACTGGAGAGGGAGGCAGTGAAAAAGATGGAAGTTTTTCCCTGTAAAGAGCTACTCTCAATGGTGCTTTTCTGAAAACTTTTTTAAAAGCAGATACAAACAAGTCTATTAACTTCAGGAAAGGTGTCTCTGATATATTCCCAGAATTTGTGGAGAGCATGTGCTACACAAGTAATATGCAGCATATTCGGATATGTTTCCTTTAATAGTCTGCCTGTTTTTAACATATATGCAGCAGTCACTAATGTATAAAAGTATGTTTTCTTTGTACCTGTTGTCCGAATGAAGCATTTGGTGCATATTCTCGTAAATGGTTTTAGCTTCTGTTTCCGCATCTACTGTATTTATAACTTTTGTTGCTATTACATTTGCGTTATATGGAATAGTTTGATGTAGTACACCAGCTACAACATTTACCACACTGCGTCCTAATATATCGACAGTTTAGTCGGCACTTATCCATAGGTACTGATTTGGAAGATGGCTTCTAATGCATTCTACTGCTTTCGTGTAGCACTTAGAAACATAATATTTGCGCAAGGTGGGTTCATCAGGAACATTTCGACCAGTATATTTTTGGAGAAATGTTTTGAAGGTAGGATTGTTAAGTTTATTTCATGGAATATTTGCCGCCATTAAACTTTCACAGAGTTCTTCGTTTAAATTGTCAGATTCCAATGGGTCTAATTTCTGTGTATGTGTATGCAACTAAGTGATATTTTATAGAATTTTTTAACGATATTGTGCAGACTTTGCAATAAATTTCGGAATCACTGGCAATTGACATACAATCAGTTTGACCCTTAATCTAACTCGCCATTGTTTCACGATTGAAAAAGTAACTTAAACAATGTTCTAGATCTGAATAAATGAAAATTAAAAATGTATGCGTAAGTTATTGAAACTTAACGAAATTCACTGGACACTTACGTATATATGTAATCAACAGTTAAAACAATGAAAAAAAGAAACTAACGGTGAGTTAGTTTCTTTTTTATTTATTTATCTTACGAAATATAAACTAAAAATTTATTATTATTTTGCAGAATAAAACTTTTTTTTTATTTATTATCGAAACTAAGTGCAAAAATAAATATAAAACTAATTAGATTATTTTAATTTCAGGTATTTTAGAAGAACCGGTTAACGACAACGATAATGAAGCTACAATCAAAGCAAAAACGTTTTATAACACGTGTATGGACATAGGTAATTGTAAAGTAACACTTTTGCAAATTAGTACCATTATTTTTTTTCATTTTACTAGTTCAAATACGTAGGATAGGTGATACTCCTTTGGTGAACGTCTTAACTTCATTAGGTGGCTGGCCTGTGACTCAAGCGAATTGGAAAGCTCCTAATTTTTCAGTAGAAGTACTTCTAGGCCGAATACGGGGAACGTACAATGAAGGTGTTCTAGTAGAACAGTGGGTGGGACCGGACGACAAGAATAGCTCCGTTAACATCATCCAGGTGCGCACAAAGTAAGAAGTATGTAGACACCTTCATTTCAGCTAATATTTGTTTATGAAGTACAATATTCTGACAAACAATTTATGCATGTAGTTGCATTAATAGAGCATATTTTTTGTTTTCTTTAATTGTTTTAAGTATATTTGCATATTTCACGTACTTTCGCATATTTTATTTGTAACGAAAAATGCCCTTGATGTTCGTAATCAATTTGATAGATTTATAGGTTTCGGAAATATGTATATTAAAAATCTTTTTGTCTAGGTACAAATTTTTACTTATAATCGCTGAAACGGCTTCAATGTTTAATATCCATTTATTTTGAAGTGAAGTAGCCTTTACCTGATGGAAATTTATACTGTTGAAATAAAATTGAAAGACAATTTCACTAAATTTCCTTTTTATTGGTAAAATGCCATGACAATTGTTTCGAAACACAGTGTCTTCTTCAGATGGAGTTGTATTACAAATTAAACCTAAAGGGTGTTAGCATATTTAAACTTTAACATTGCTTATAATTAAGAAATACTTTACGTTCTAGATTTAAATCTAATTAAGAAAGGAATTAAATTTACTTGAGTACAAACATAATTAAGGAAAAAACAAAATAAAACAAAAATTTGGTTGTAAACTAGGCTTAATAAAGGAGAATTAGCAAGTTCAGCTTGATTATTAACTCTTTCGGGTCCGGTGGCCCAAAATTTCACCCACCAATTTGCACACTATTTTTGTAAGCTGGGGCAAAATTTAACCCACCTACTTAAATATTTTTCCTTTTGAGACTATCGGTTTAATTTACGTCCCATTGGTATAGAATGCATGCGAGAGATATAGCCAATGAATTCTGAGTCACGTGTCTCCCCTACATGCGCATTGCTTTCTACAAATGGTTAGTAAATGGGCGCTGACAAACACGTATGCATAGGCTATAGATTTATCACCAAATGTGAAAAACAAAGTTTTTTTGCAAGCAACTGGGGTTTGTTGTCAGTTCATTGGTATCTTCAGAAAACAGTGAGTACATTAGTTTGTAGTAAATAAGTAAAAATGGTTATCTTTTTAAGGATACAAAATTTAACCCACCATACCGATCCGATCATGAATTGTAAAAAATCTGAAGAACCTTTCAATTTAATGTGTATGAGCGTGGTAGAGTTATACGCAGAAATTGATACACTTGATGAAGAATGCGTGTCTTTACCGTCTAATTCTAATTCAGATAATGATTCAAATAATGAGAATAATTTAAATTTGACTCAAAATTTAATTGAAACCGATTATGGACCATTACTATTGCCTGCCTCTGAGAGTTCTGAAAGCGAATGGGAACTAGAAGATCTTATTTCATTGACTACATTGGTACGTATTATTCCTAAACAAACAGTATGGACTCGAAGTGAACATAATATTCCATCACCAGAAGAGTTCAAAAGTGAATGCGGTGTTACTTCTTCTTTTATAAAAAATTGTGGCCGGCATAAACCTTTTGATTTATTCAATGTTTTATTGGATGATGGCATATTAAATCACATAGTGTTTCAAACAAATCTATATGCCCAACAAGAATACTTAAAAACAAGAACGGCATCTAGTATCACTAATATTCAGGGGATGAATAAATATCCTCATGGGTATAAAACAGTATCCAAGTTATAGAGACCATTGGAGCACATCTCCTGATTTGCATGATCCCTATAGCTCAAAAATTATGCCTATGCATAGATTTGGATGGCTGCTAAGCAATTTACACCTCAATGATAACATCATTGTGCCACAACGAGGTGATTATAAATATGACATACTCTATAAGGTGCGACCGGTACTAGATATGTTGAAGATTAATTTTCAGAAATCTTTGAATCTTCACAAAAAATAGCAATTGACGAATCGATGATCAAATTTAAAGGACGTTCTACACTGAAGCAGTTTTTGCAAAAAAAAACCAATGAAAAGGGGTTATAAAGTATGGGTATTGGCTGATGAAACCGGATACTGCTGGGATTTGAACATTTATACAGGTCGAAGTAAAAGCGAAGTTGAAAAAAATTTAGGCTCAAGGGTTGAGAAAACATTATGACAATTTTTCTTCTCGGTTGAACTTATGGAAGATCTCAAAGATAAAATATATGCCTGTGGAACTGCCAATGTTACTAAAAGAAATTTACCACAGCTTTCAGTTGATATGGATTTGAAGCGGGATGATTACGATTGGTGTCAATGTATCAATGGTTTATCAGCTATCAAATGACGTGATAAAAGATGTGCCCACGTCTTTTCCAATTACCGTAATCCTCGTGACACAACAATTGTAAATCGGAAAAATAAAGATGGTTCAGTTTCAGAAGTTGTCTGTCCTATATTATGGTAACAGATTACAATAAAAACATGAATTTGTGGATAAATTCAATCAAATGAAAGCCACTTATTGTACAGATAGAAAAAGCCATAAATGGTGGCATAGGATATTATTTTTTCTAATAGATACTTGCGTTGTGAACGCATATGTACTTTATGGACTTTTTCCCGAAAATAACAAGATCTCAATGAAACAATTTCGCCGTGAAATAGTACAATTTCTTGTAGCTGATGCAATTGTTCCAAAAATTCATACCATACCGTAGCAATTGTCTATTCCCATCAGCAATAGGAAACCCTGCCATCCAAAATCTTTCGCAAAGTGCCCATCAACCAATTCGTACATCGAGACGCAGATGTGGATATTGTAACTCAAAAAACAATGAACTCAGAACAAACTGGGAGTGTTCAGTGAGTAAAATACCGTTATGTTTATCAGAAAACAAAAGTTGTTTCCTAACATATCATATGGAATGAGTACGATGGTACAAAAAATAACCCACCAATTTTTTTCCTTTTTTTCTTGTAAAACATGGAGTTTATATTTTTGTTAATTACGTTTTATAGTTTGAATGTGTTTTTTAAATAAGAATATAACAAAAAACCTTAAATTTTTTTCCTTAAAAAAACCTGAGCCTCCAGAGCTTTTTTTGAAGTGAAATTTCCGGACCTAAAAGAGTTAACAGGTTCGTATTTTTATTTTTCAGAATTTCCATTGCAAGTTACACGAAAGCTATTAAATTAGTATATCCTATAAATAGTATTGAAATAAATAATAAATATAAAACACTTATACTAGTAATCTTACATAGAAAATTTCAAAATTCTTATCGCGAAATAATCATAAGCATAACATAGCTTTCAAAACCAACAATTCTTTAAGTTCAATTATTAAAAACTATTGTGTTGTCGGGTTCGTGAAGAACCAATGTTATGGTTGAGCCGGCTCGAAGGGCCAAAATGCTGTGTTATCCGACTTGAAGGACCAAAATGGTTATGGTTGATGTTGGCTCGTGGCCAAATGTTTGCAATTATTCCGGTTTCTGGTGATGATGTTTCAATGTTACTAGAATCACGACCCTGATGTTGCTTCACCGTGCACTGGTTGTAAGGCTGTATACACTTTACTATTTAAATCTTTGGTAACTGTTTGTTAAATGAATAAATGTACTTTCATCTTAATATATTTATTTACACTATATACATTTCTTTTAGATCTACAACGACTTATATTAGCATAAAAATGCTGTTGAGACTAGCGTCTCTTGTTAAAGTATGATTGTTATGATGTTACGAAGAAAACTGTTGTGATGAGACTGTGTTGCTTGTTATAATGTTAATGTAAGACTGTTGTGTTAACACTGTGTTGCTTGTTTGATATTACGAATGAGACTGTGTTACAAGTAGGTAATAATATACAACAGTGTATAGTTTGACTTCGTACCGGGGAAATTTTCAAAGTTTACGATAGGGTCTTAAAAATCCAATTTTAACTAATAAATACATAATAAAATATTATTACTAATTAAGTATTGGTGTTATCAATCTAAGTATGTCGTTCCGGATCGTCCCTTGTTAAAGTAATAAAATTTATTATACATATCCAAGAACCGCGATCTTAAGAATTAATATGCAGATTATACTTTTTGTTTCCTATAACCTAAGATAATAAAACAAGCGGTCTGGTATATTAAGTAATAAATAAATTTGTAAAAGATGCCGATTATTAATAATCTTAGGTAATAAAACCAATGGTCTAAATTATAAAGTAGGTAATATATATATTTGTGTAAATATTTTTAGAACTTAAAGAAAGTTTTAAAATTTGAATGTGATAATAAGATTATGTTACACAATGGTTAAAATTCGAAAATGAACATTAAAAATATATATAAAATTGGAAATCATATGTTTGAATTCTATATCTACATTTACTTATATTTAACCATAAAAAATGTTTGAAATTAAAATATTACAAATATTATGTATCCTCAATAAAAACAATAAACAAAAAATAGGTAAAAATAATAAATCCGGGAGTTTATAAACTTGTATGTAGTTCATCCCTAAATTTTACATAAATGTTAATCGTTTTCTAAAAGCTTTAAAGACCATGAACGAAGTTATATTTAACGCAGCATTAAGTAGTCTATCTGAGAGAAGAAGCTCATAATTTTAACTATAACTTTAAAATCTTACATACAGAGAATAAATCACAAAAATTGAATTTATTAGAAACATTGGAAACTTTGAAAAATATAAATACGATCCTCTTACTTAATAATCAAACAAACTCGGTAATTCTCTTTTATTAAGTCTATTTCACAACTAAATCTTAGTTGTATTATATGTGGAGCAAATATCAGTAGTACTGTTTAAACATAATATCTACGATATAGCGATCATATCTATAATATGAAAATACATCATATACAGAAAAATTAGAGGTAGGGTGAAAACAAATTAATGAAAAATTACAATAAATCTTAAAACAATTCCTGAGAATGAATTCATGGGGAAATGACAAATATCTATGAAACAAAGGGGGGCATCGGGTTGGACTAACGGCAAAAGGATTAGGGATTAACAATATAAAATATTAATGTGAACGAAGAATTTAGTACCTGTTTACAAGATGTCTTAAGTATTTAATGAAGTCGGTATACATGCTAACAGTTTATTATTGAGGGGTGAAATATCATTATTTAGAAGATAATTTTTGTGTTTTTTCATGTATATGGCTTCCCACATCTCTAAATTTCTATTACGGCTTTTTTTAACTAAACCAACATTTTCTAAATTGAAGTTGCAACCTGTATCTGTATGATGTAGAGCTAATGCTGACTTTTCTATGTTGTGTAATTTAACATGAGGCAGGTGTTCTTTGTATCGTGTTTGAACATTTCTTCTGGTTTGCCCGATGTATAATTTTGGACAAGAATTACAACTTATTTTGTAAATGTCCGACTCTTTCAACGGATCTGTGTTACAAAATAATACAAATCTGTATAAAAACAAATTTGTATGTGTATATACATGGACACACAGTACGCATTTACCAGCGTTTGCTTCAACCACCAGATGCATGCATTTCTGTCTCACGACTTTGTCAATGATGGGTTTACGAAGACAAACGGCTGTAGGTACACTTCGCGGTCATGTAGCAAGTTTCGCCCTATCAGATGACACCAGATAACCTCATGACATCTGACGGACAAAACCAACCACGCGAATAGCTACGCTATTACAGGAAAAGAAAAATACGCATATTACTGTGAGTCCATTAACTTGTCGCCAGGTGGCGTAATATAGCAAAATCAAATTGCAAATTACAAATTGGCAATATCGATGCGACAATTCATATCAAGCTTTGATACAAAATAATACAAATCTGTATAAAAGCAAATTTGTATGTGTATATACATGGACACACAGTACGCATTTACCAGCGTTTGCTTCAACCGCCAGACGCATGCGTTTCTGTCTCACGACTTTGTCAATGATGGGTTTACGAAGACAAACGGCTGTAGGTACACTTCGCGGTCATGTAGCAAGTTTCGCCCTATCAGATGACACCAGATAACCTCATGACATCTGACGGACAAAACCAACCACGCGAATAGCTACGCTATTACAGGAAAAGAAAAATACGCATATTACTGTGAGTCCATTAACTTGTCGCCAGGTGGCGTAATATAGCAAAACCAAATTGCAAATTACAAATTGGCAATATCGATGCGACAATTCATATCAAGCTTTGATACAAAATAATACAAATCTGTATAAAAACAAATTTGTATCTGTATATACATGGACACACAGTACGCATTTACCAGCGTTTGCTTCAACCGCCAGACGCATGCGTTTCTGCCTCACGACTTTGTCAATGATGGGTTTACGAAGACAAACCGCTGTAGGTACACTTCGCGGTCATGTAGAAAATTTCGCCCTATCAAATGACACCAGATAACCTCATGACATCTGACGGACAAAACCAACCACGCCGATGCAAAGTGTTTCTTCTCGAATAGCTACGCTATTACAGGAAAAGAAAAATACGCATATTGCTGTGAGTCCATTAACTCGTCGCTAGGTGGCGTAATATAGCAAAACCAAATTGCAAATTACAAATTGGCAATATCGATGCGACAATTCACATCAAGCTTTGATACAAAATAATACAAATCTGTATAAAAACAAATTTGTATCTGTATATACAAATTTATACAGTTTTTATACAGATTTGTATTATTTTGTATCAAAGCTTGATGTGAATTGTCGCATCGATATTGCCAATTTGTAATTTGCAATTAGGTTTTGCTATATTACGCCACCTGGCGACGAGTTAATGGACTCACAGTAATATGCGTATTTTTTTTTCTTTTCCTGTAATAGCGTAGCTATTCGAGAAGAAACACATCGGCGTGGTTGATTTTGTCCGTCAGATGTCATGAGGTTATCTGGTGGTATCTGATAGGGCGAAATTTGCTACATGACCGCGAAGTGTACCTACAGCCGGTTGTCTTCGTAAACCCATCATTGACAAAGTCGTGAGACAGAAACGCATGCTTCTGGTGGTTGAAGCAAACGCTGGTAAATGCGTACTGTGTGTCCATGTATATACAGTTACAAATTTGTTTTTATTAAGATTTGTATTATTTTGTATCAAAGCTTGATATGAATTGTCCCATCGATATTGCCAATTTGTAATTTGCAATTTGGTTTTGCTATGGATCTGTGTTAACAATTTTTTCTTAGACACTGTTGTAACTTATTATTGTTGGAGAAAGCTGCAATTAAATTGTATTTTTTAAATAGTTTTATTACGCTGTTATGCCAATTTTTATGAAATGATATCTTACAGTTAGTTAAAGTTGCAGAATCGATTGGTTACGACAAACAATTAGTATTGAAAATTAAAAAACAAACTAGAAAAGAAAAGGCTTAAAACTTAAAAAATCACTCTAACACCAGACACTTTGAGCAACAATAAAAAATACAGTAAGATATCATTTCGTAAAAACTGTTTAAAAAATACAATTTAATTGCAGCTTTATCCAACAATAATAAGTTACAACAGTGTCTAAAAACAAAAATTGTTAACACAGATCCGTTGAAAGAGTCGGGCATTTACAAAATAAGTTGTAATTCTTGTCTAAAATTATACATCGGGCAAACCAGAAGAAATGTTCAAACACGATACAGAGAATACATGGCTCATGTTAAATTACACAACAGAAGAGTCAGCATTAGCTCTACATCATACAGATAGAGGTCGCAACTTCAATTTAGAAAATGTTAGGTTAGTTAAAAATAGCAGTAATAGAAATTTAGACATGTGGGGTTTCTCCATATACATGGAGAAACACAAAATTATCTTCTAAATAATGATATTTCACCCCTCAATAATAAACTGTTAGCATGTATACCGACTTCATTAAATACTTAAGACATCTTGTAAACAGGTACTAAATTCTTCGTTCACATTAATATTTTATATTGTAAATCCCTAATCCTTTTGCCGTTAGTCCAACCCGATGCGAATGAATAGTGCTATTCAATAAATGCGTGTTGTACTTGGCGATGTTATAGACTATTTTATAAATATGTAATTCAAAAACTAATTTTATTTCTTTTGCTTCATCTGCACGGTTTAAAACGTAGAATTTACAAATGTTGCCAAATGTATGTTTCTTTCAAATCCTTTCAGAAAACACAGGAGGCATGATACATCGTTTTAGTATTAAGACTTATTAACTCCAAATTTAACCAAGAACGTCGTCACGGATAGTTAGCACACCTTGTATATATTTTCAAATTTATAAACGTGAAATTTTTAACGCTGATCGCTTTGGTTATTACTCTACCTACAAATCTGTTTCAATCTTCATTAATAATTACTTTTCCGTGTTCTATTATCTTCAATACATATTCTATTGATTTGCTCATGCTTTTGTTTTGTACCTTAATATAATGAATTCATCCGTACTAACAACTACTTTGCATTTAACTAACTTTGGAAAATATTTTATACATTTTTACTTTGGACAACCGCGAAATAAATCTTATGTTAAATTCAATGCTTTGACAATGCAATTAGCAGTGCACCTTCATCCATTGCATTCAAAAGAACTGTAAAATGTATTCGTTGCTGTTGGGATAGTGTGTGCATATATGTTTATTAAATATTCTTGACATATTTCCTATCAAAATATACATTTTTCTTTTTGTTTCACAGTTGGATCAGACACAGCTGGCACTTCCCAGCCGAGATTACTACTTGAAATCCAGCAGTGAAGGTGACATGCAGGCTTATCACAAATACATGACAAACGTGGCCGTTCTTTTGGGAGCCAATAAGACAACTGCCAGCGAAGAACTAAGGCACGTTGTGGAATTCGAAAGGAAGTTAGCGAATGTAAGTTGAAATATGTTTCCTTCCTTTCGCGCACTCTAAAGATGTTTGTTTTGATTTTCGATATCGACTTTGTTTTAATACAAAGTTATTGGAATTTTAGCTTTAAAGTCAAGGTTCTAAATAGATATTTTTACTGCAGGTACATGCTCAAATACGCTATTAAGGAACGGCCACGAAAATTAATATCTTCATCAATATCATTTAATTGAGAACTATATTTCATTTTTAGATGCACTTTGTAAGTGTTAATCATAGGATTGTATTTATTTAACTATAAGAAGAGTAAACCGGGCTTATCAGGCCTGGAGTAATATCTAATTGGTTATAATTTGTATTAAATATTCTTAAAGTAATCCAGCATTCTGTTATGGTTAAACAGGTATTCATTCACTATTTCTCATGTCGAATAATTTTTATTTAATCTTCTTTTATTAGAAAATATTTTTATCATTTCTATCCTGCAATGTCTACAACCAATTTTTTTTTATACAGGCTGATTACCGGGGAACGCATGTTTTTTTAGATAACGCGTACACAGTCAATTAAGAACGAAATTTTGATATATTATTAGCAATATATTGCCTAAGGCAGCGTTTCTCAACCTTTTTGCATTTGCGACCCAATTTTCAATCACAATTTTCATCGCGCCTCCCCTCCTCTCATTTCACTGATATCGTAATTGTAATCTTAGTTTCTATTTAATTTAATTATATTTTGACGCTAAAGCCATCCTACGATCTTGTTAAACATTAAAAATTACCACAAATGGGTAAATTTATTGATAGTTGGCAACACCGATCCGCTGCATTGATAAAATCAGAATCGATTGCTCTCTGTCTCACGTACACCATATCGGACATCCTCGCTGCTTCGCGAGAAGTTCCGATTTGTCTCGAACATTCTAGACTGCCTGCGCGGCGTGCATAAATGCTATATCTCGTTCCACCCAGTCTCAGTCGAGTCGATTCTTCTATCTGTACCTCTACCGTGAATGCGCATGTTGTGATTTGCGTGTTATCTGCAATTTAGGATATTCAAGTTCAAGTAGCAGTAGAATTATATAGTGTATGTATATGCAGAATCATGGATAAATTTTTAAGTGGGCGTAAGCAAGCATTAGACGATAGTGAAGCATCAACAAGTTCCGAAGATAAAATCAAGAAAATATTCTCAAGAATATTTAAATTTTGGGTTTATCAGTACTGAAGTAAATGAAGAAGAAAGGCCCCTGTATGTCACTTGCTCAAAAATTTTGGCAGCAGACAGCATGAAACCGAACAAACTTAAACGACATTTGGAAACGCTTCATAGTGAGTACGTTGGCAAACCCCGAGAATTCTTCGAATTAAAATTAAAATCGTATGAAAAGCAAAAATCATTTTTAAAATACACTTTGTCTGTAAATGAAAAAGCTTTACTTGCCTCTTACAAAGTTTCATATCAGATAGCCAGAAGCAAAAAACCTCACACTATTGGTGAAGAGGTTATTCTACCAGCTGCAATTGAGATTGTAGAAACTATGTTTGGAGATAGTTTTGCCAAACAGTTGCAGTCCATACCTCTATCAAATGATACTGTTGCCCGTCGAATTGATAATATAGCTGAAGATGTGCAACACCAGCTTTTTGGGAAATTGCGTGACAAAACTTTTTTCAATTCAGCTTGATGAGGCCACAGATAGCAATAAAGACGCTCATTTAATTACCTATGTTCGATTTTGTGATGGTCTGTCAGTAGTGGAAGAACTATTATTCTGCAAACCAATAGAACTCAAAGCAACAGCACTTGCATTATTTTCTATCTTAAATGATTTCCTAAATGAGGCAAACATAGAGTGGAAAAATTGCGTCGGAATATGCACTTATGGTGCTCGTACAATGTCTGGAAGATTCCAAAGTGTACAAGCACTTGTGAAACAAAAATCTCCGAAGTGTATCTGGACACATTGCATGATCCACAGAGAAGCTCTGGCTTCCAAAGAAATGAGTCCTGGTCTGAATTTTGTGCTAACGACAGTGGTAACCGTAGTAAATTATATAAAAATGAGACCACTAAAATCAAGAATCTTTTCTGCACTTTGTAAAGACATGGGTGCAGTACATTCAGCGTTACTGTTTTATTGCGAGATAAGCAAGATGGTTATAACGTGGGGCATTTTTGCAACGAGTTTATGAATTAAGAGATGAAATCGCCATTTTTCTAGAAGAGGAAAACCGACCGGAAGCCGAGAACTTTCGCGATGATTTATTTGTGATTAAATTGAGCTATTTGGTCGACATATTCGAGAAATTAAATACCTTGAATCTTCAACTCCAAGGAGCAAACACACATGTGTTGGATACGAGTGACAAAGTTAATGCTTTTTGTAGAAAACTAGAATTGTGGAGTAGAAATGTAAAGCAAAAAAACCTAGAAATGTTTGCAAATTTGGATGAATGTGTCAAATCTTACAAGGCTGGAGAGCAACATATAGCAGTTATTTTGGTAACCATTGAAAATCATGTAACCATGCTGGCAAAGAATTTTAAAAAGTATTTTCTTGCTGACCTCAACTTGATAGCAAATTACGAGTGGGTTAGGGACCCATTTGAAAATACTCCCGGAGGTCTCTCAACTGCCGAAGAAGAAATCTTTATAGGCTTCACGGCAAGTGGCGAAATAAGAAGACAGTTTCGTAATAAATTACTCTTTGAATTTTGGGCAGTGTTGGATGATGAGTTTTCTGCACTAAAATCAAGAGTACTGCGTATACTATTACCATTTTCCACATCCTACCTTTGCGAAACCGGATTTTCTACGGTGGCTGCTTTGAAGACAAAATATAGATCACAGCTAAATATAGAAAAAGAGCTTAGAGTGTCAATTTCTAATATTAAACCTTCTTTCGAAAAACTTTGCTCTGCGAGACAGGCTCAAGGAAGTCACTAATAATTATTAATCCTGTTTTAAATTTAATATTTTTAAGTTAATTAATAAATACGTTGTATTTTATTTATAAGTGTAAACGTGCAATTTGTTTTTTATTATATCAGAATGTATTTTCCTTTTCTTTGAGTAAATTGAGTGATCTTTTTACTAATGTTTTTTCTTATTTTTTCTCGCCTTGCTCGCGCCCCCCTGCGGGGGCGCGGCCCACGGGTTGAGAAACACTGGCCTAAGGTATACAATTTGAAAACACAAGAACTTCACAAGAAACTAATGTTTGAAAATTACATCTGTAAGATGACCTCCTGCTTGAACACAACGTTAAAGACGTTCCTTGAAGCTTCGCGCTGAATTTTCTAACATGTCTCTAGGAATGCCGTTGATTTCTTAGCGAATAGATTCTTAAGTTCCGGTATAGTGCGCGGCTTGTTAATATAAACTCGAGATTTTAAATGTCCCCATAGAAACAAATCTGGAATGGTAAGGTCCGGCGAACGGGAGGGCCAGGTGACATCACCAAAACGGAAAATTACTCTTCCAGGAAATGTAACAGAATAATTTGAAACATACATGAATAGTTAAAACCTCATCGGTTTTGTATAATACAAATAAAAATATTTTTCTATTTATTCAAAGAACTAAAATATTCAACAACAAATCGTGCCAGTCAGAATATAGAACATATAAAATGTATTTATTTACTATAAAAGCTTATAGAATACCGGAATAAAATTCAGCCTGCATATTGTAAAAATTAGCACAACCTATGACGTTCATTCGTTTAGAAAAAAAAATGATAATACTTACTCATGTTTCATGGCAGTGTTTTAATATTATTTTATTTAGGCTTATATTTAGATGTTGTGTAAAATTTTGACAATTTCATCTGCTTTTATTCACTTTCAATAAATGCTGAGTTTGATCTTGAGTAACTATATCTAATGCAACACCTTTTGTAAGTAAGCAATAAACTAAAATTTTTCTAGTGTATTTTGCTAAAAAAATAACTTGATATTTTTAATTATTTAATTTATTTCAAAACTTTCAAGAAGAATATAATAAATACTTCAAAAGCTGCATTTATTTTTATCAGAGGTGCTCAATTTAGCTTCTCTCATTCAAGACATTCAACACAGATTGCTGGGACTGTGAATTCAAAGGTTTTTCATGCATATCTGTAATAAATGTAAATTCTTAACCTATAACCAATAAATAATTTAGTGAAAAGAATACTTACTGAAAATGTATTTAAAATAGTTGTTTGTGTTATGAAAAGATCAATTATTTGCTAGATAGAAAGAAAAGCAAGAAAACGGAAATAAACCAAATATGTCAAACGTTAAAATTTAATTATTCGACTATCGTAGTACAGGGGTGTCATGGCGGGCGGATGACCGCATGTTATCTCTGTCTATCTTATTGGTCTTAAGACGAAGACAATCCCATATTTTCGTTTCAGTGTTTTATCCTTGTTTAACCATAGGGCTTTGTATGAAATGAGAATACATAACATGCGTTTAATTAGTCTTTACGTCCTGGGCAGTCATAGATTTGTAATGGCATGTCTGTGCTTAAATTATTAATGTAACCTATTAAGTGACACACAGAAAATAGGTAATGTATGTTTTGACTTAAGTCAAACTTCTGTCAAGTAAGTAGTAATTCATGACATTTATACTTTAACGACATGCGTTTTACAATGCACAGCTACCCAGGACGTAAAGACTAATTGGACTCTTGTTACATTGCAAGTGCCCATGTCAGTGATAACGCCACGCAACTAATGACGTGAGTCAAAACATCGAGTGGACAGATACTATATTTATAGTCCGACTTGCGCCTTCGAGATTATTTCGAACGGTCTCTGCAGCTCAAACAAATGAAACAATCATCAGAAAAATATGCTTAATGTGTCCTTCAAAAATAGATCGCAAAAGCAAAATAGTATGTGCTAATTGCAAAAATAATATATATATATATATATAATGAGCACAGCGTTAGAATATGCACTACTTGTTAGTTAATCTAATCTATAAGCAATTTTAGCTTTATTTCAATAAATTTGTGTTGCATTTTATAATGTATTTTAATAGGCAGGCTTGTGAAGCCCGATTTATGTAAAAGAAGATATTGTACCATAGGCGCATTCTAGGGTTAATATTATACACATTTCGGCAGCTGCTATGACACATTTTGATAAAGCAGTAAAATTGTTGAAAAATGCCGAAATTAAACCAGCTTGCGATATATAACAGCTTTAATATGTGCAATTTTTCGAAAATGATATCTTTTAAGTACCACCCATTGGCTGCTAAACAAAACCCTAACCTATTTTGAAAATTTTCCACAATTCTGAGCAGGAGTTGATCATTAATACCCTGACATTCTTGAAAACTGTTGTCTTTAAATACCTGAATAGTTTATGGTCAGTTTCTTATATACCCTATCCTTTAAAAAGCCCCATAAAAGGAAATCGGGAGCCGATAAATTGGAGATGTTGGTGAACAATTTATGTTGCCATTTTTTGATATAACTTTATCAGCAAACATTTTCTTTAAAGTAAGAAGAGTCTGCCTCGCTGTATGGGCTACCGCACCACCCTGCTGGAACCATACGTTTCCAAAAATTGATTCTCCACAGCATACTGTCACTTTCTGGTCATGTAGAGCTTCTTGATGTAACTGTTGAGAATTTCCCAATACCAGTACCGACTTTTCTGTTTATTTATGAAACAGCTTAAATCCATCATTAACAAACAACGCAACACATCTTGATCTTCATTCAAGATTTCTAAGAATTCTCTGCAAAATGTCACGCAAAGTGCTCTATCGCCTTCCTTTAGAGACTGCACAATCTGAATTTTATATGGGTGAAAACGTAAATCACTTTTAAGAATCTTACGAAAACTTCTTTCAGAGATTAGGGCCAATGAATGTTTTTTTGCAGATCGCATCGGATTTATGTTAACGGCGACAATCCTTTCAATGTTTTCTAGTGTCCGAATAATTGTAACACCACCTTTAAATTTTGATGCAAGACTGCCTCTTTCATTAAAGTCATTCACCCACCTTAAAACCACCTTGTCTTCCGCGATGGAATTCTTTGTAGTTCTCCTACCAAAAAATTGTGTAGCATGTGTATATAATGATGAGTTAACGGTAACTGCTTGATATTTTCCTCGAAAAAGTATGCTCCAACGATTCCAAAAATTGACACTCCACACCATAGGTTTTTGATGTAACTGTTCAGGATTTTCCGATGACCAGTAGCGACTATTCTGTTTATTTATTAAACCGCTTAAATGAAAGTGAGATTCATCCATCATTAACAAGCAACACAAAACACATCTTGATTTTCATTGAAGATTTTTAGAAATCTTGATGAAGATCAAGATGTGTTGCGTTGCGAATTCTTAAGAATTCTCTGCAAAATGTCATGCGAAGTGCTCTATCGCCTTCCTTTAGAGACCATACAAATTTGAATTTCATAGGGGTGAAAACGTTTCAGAGATTTGCAGGGCCAATTAATGTTTTTTTCCAAATCGCATCGGACTTATGTTAACGGTGACATGAATCGTTTCAATGTTTTCTGGTGTCCGAACAGTTGTAATACCACCTTTTGCCTCTTTCATTAAAACCATTCACCCACCTTAAAATTGTCTTTCGCGATTGAATTCTCCCATATCTTTCAACATTACATTCCCGCCAGAAATTCTTTGAGCTTGGGTAACGGAACCATTTCTAACTCATCCATTCACTGCATAAATACGTTGGTTTAGTGGACATTTCTCCGCTCTAAACAAAATTGGATGTTTAGACATAAAGTTTAATGTCAAACTAACTGACATCACATTATTTGGTTGGAGTTACGAATTCTGTTGCCGAACTCTGTATATCAGAAATTCATATTAGAATTTCAACGATACCATGTTTTCTGTAAATATTTACACCAAATATATAAAAAATAAAATGGAGTCACTTAAGTCACTAGAGAAAGTCACTTAAGAAAAAATCCTCCACTTTGAGTTTATATTTAATAATTTAATTAATATTGAATTATTATTTCTTTGAATATCTCAACATTGGTTTAAATCTAAAAAAAGATTTCTTCAACTCTAAAGGCAGCTTGGTAGTTTGTTACGTGTCCGTAACGCTCAACGCTTCATCACGTTATTTTGTAATATAATTAATGATATCTTTAATATATTTTGCTCCATTTCTAACGAACCTACCTGTATAGGTATCGTTATTCGTTATTTATCCATATATTTAATTTCTTTCAAGTTTTTTTTTTAAACAACGAAATAAGTGAAAGGAAAAAGCAAAGAAAGCCCAGATACATACCGAAGAAATCTTTCGATGGCGGTGAAATTAATTAAGTGCTGTTTGCGTGTATTTACGTATATATTTTCTTATCTCATCACTTAAAATCCTCTAAGTGAGATATCGTATTTGCGAATAATTCCGATATAAATATCAATTAAATCCCTCACGGGGCCGTAATTATACCAATTACAGTAAGGCTACATCGATAAATATCGGTGATGAGAGAGAACGTAACCACGTTTTAAGATCGGCAACTAACGACGGAGTGTAGAGAGCGAGTCCCGTACTTTTCCTTTGAAAAAAAGGCGAGCAGTGAGGTTCGAGAAAAAAAAACTTGAAAAAAATTAAATATATGGATAAATAACGATACCTATACAGGTAGGTTCGTTAGAAATGGAGCAAAATATATTAAAGATATCATTAATTATATTACAAAATAACGTGATGAAGCGTTGAGCGTTACGGACACGTAACAAGTTGTCAAATACAGCTTCAAACGAACGGTATTGGAAATTAGCGTTAGCAAACAAGGGTGATGTACAGAAATTTCAATTTTCATTGCCTTCAATTATCTGCGTTTACCCTCAATAGAAATTTAATTAGGCAAATATTATACATACATCGATCAATATACCTTGTGAAACCAGAAAGCCTTTGTTTATTAACATCTCTACTTTTTTAAACCCATACTAAAGCAGCTGCGATAATATTAAAATTTCATTTTCAAACAATATTTAGAAGAAAGGGTAAATATATTCATTTATAAATGTATTTCTTCCATGTAGATATTATAATTATATAATACATTACTTACATCATATGCAAAAGAATTCTTCCATCACATCAACGACGACATGCATTCATAAAATCTACGATGGGAATAGAAGAATTGAGAAGAAGGAAGATTAACATTCCTGTGCAAATGTGAAAATCGATAAATTGGAGCATCGAAGTATCATCAAATATTTGTATTTGAAGAAGTTAAGTGGTAAGGAAATTTACGATGATATTCTTAGCACACTTGGCGATAAATACCCATGATATGCGACTGTCAAAAATTGGATTGCGTCATTCAAAAGAGAAAACTTTCCGTTGAAGATGAGAAGCGACTAGGAAGACCGATTTCGGTGTCCACCCCCGAAAATATTGACGCAGTTCATGACATGATATCAGACCGTCGAATGTGGTTGAAACATATAGATGAAGCACTAAAGATTTCATATGAATGCGCCCATCATATACAGTATGACGCAGAATAAAGTATACCAAAACTGAAAAAATATATTTCTAGTCTTTCCTAATTTGGTATGATAAAGAAATTTTAATTATTGGTATGTTTGAGAAAGTGGTACTTCAGCTTGCCGAATTTTGTTCTTCAATTCCTCAATATCCTGGGGTCCACTTGATCTTGATAGATCTTCTGTTTGAAGATTCGCCACAAAAAAGCATCAAGAGGTGTAAGATCTGGCGAGTTTGAGGGAAATGGATAATCAGTTCCCCTGCAGATGAGACTTCCAAAAAAATAGTGTTTCAGAAGGAGCAAAGTTTCCTAGCAGTATTCGCAGTAGTTGCTGAAACAACTGAGATCCAATACGTAAATTTCTCGCACGACAAAACCGCCTTAAGTCCTCGTAAAAAGGGGTCACAATTGTTTCCCTGTACCTCTGCCGGTTAACTGTTACACGCCTACCATGTTCATCCTCCACAAAGCATGGGTCAATTATTCTATGGCCAGAAACAGCACACGGTTACTCTTTGGGGACAATAAGACCTTTCGTCAAATCCCTGCGGCTTCTCAAAACCTAGGTAACGGGTTGTTTGCTTGTTGATAAATCCTGATAACAATACATGTGATTCATCGCTGAACCAAATATTTGAAATAAAATTTTCATATTCCATAGCTAACGTTCTGGTGCAAAATTCTACTCTCTTTTGTCAGCTTGACGCAATCTGTTAATGACTTGTATACGGTAGGAATAGTACCCAAATTAAGCTCTTTCGCTATTTGGTGCCGGCTTTTTTTAGGAGACTGACAAACCTTGTCGAAAATCCGACCCATATTCTCGTTCTTTCTGGAACTTTTCTTTCTACCTGAACGACCTTTCCGTTGAGATAACACAGAACCCGTGATTCTAAATTTTCGTACCAGCAATAATATAGAGCGCTTTGTTGGTGGACGTTTGTTGAAACGTTGAAACCCCGAAGCGAGCAGATACAAATTTCAAACTGGGTCCACCATTTCGCACTATTCCGTATGACTTGGAATACCATTCTACAATAAATGCTTTTTCTATTTCACTAAAGGGCACGGTTATTGACTTTTATATTCGTTTTGCACAGCACTAACTATTGTCACTTTGACATAAAACTAACATTTAAATTATCAAGGATGCCTAGACTGGAGATCATTTAATTTCGATATACTGTAGGCTAGGGATACACGTGCTACAGAAAAAGCATGCTTATTTGAGCTGGCATGCATGAGTACTTTACAGAGAACTAGTTAACAGCATGCTCTCCGTGCGTTTAAATTAGCTAAAACTAGCATAGTTTGTTGTCTACTTAGATGAATATGCTTTCATTTCAAAACATGATGGGTTGCTTTCGTGCAGTGAGTTTACGAAATGAAGTAAATAGTATTAAATTACTTCTTTCAACGCATTTGGTAAAAAGAGAAAAGTAAAACGTGGGTGCAAGATTCGCTTTCTCGAAAACTTCTTGGAGCAAGTAATGGTTTACTTTGTGAAATGCGTCTAGAAGATGTAGACGGTTACAAAAATCATTTGCGAATACAACCTGAAAAATTCAATGAACTTTTACGTAAAATAGAATCAAAAATACAAAAATCTGATACTGATATTTATTACGTCTCAATCGCGGCATAGACAAAAAAACTAGCTGTAGCAAGCTTGTCTTCGATAAACACGTTCACACTTGCTTATAATCATGCTTTCCTTTACATCTAGTATGCTTACTAGCACAAAAACAGACCGTCGTGCGATCTAGTAGCGCGCTGTTTAACTAGCATGCTCTTTTAGAATACATTTGCTAGTTGCCTTCTACTAGGTAGCATTTGCTCGAAAATAGCATGCTTTCGTGCTATTAAGTGGCATGTGTATGCCAGGCCTTATTCTGTGTCATATTGTAGTTCACGTCAGCAGATAAGCAATGGGGGTTCTGGCGCAAAATACCATGTATATTCTTATGGAGGTTCCAAAACAATTTTCAAGGTCATTTGAGCTGTGACGTCATAACTGAGTAACACGACTAACTTCACGTTGATTATTACTTACCTTCTTACCGAGGCCAATAAGTAAGGCGATTAGTAATATAGTAAGCTTCACATCATTTGGGGGTATCGTATGGGTCCCCGAGACCTGTAAGGTGGTACCAAGAGCCTGCAAGGGGGTACCAGGAGCTTCAGCATCTGATTCGGATTTAACAGCTTCGAAACGGGTTTGAACAGCTAACTGGCTAGTTTGAACAGCTAACTGGTCAGTTAGCTGGGGACCCATTCGATACCCCCAAATGATGTGAAGTTTGCTATATTACTAATGGCCTTACTTATTGGCCTCGGTAAGAAGGGTTAATAATCAACATGAAGTTAGTCGCCTTACTCAGTTATAACGACACAGCTCAAATGACCTTGAAAGTCGTTTTAGAACCTCCAAAAGAAAATACATGGGATTTTGCGCCAGAACCCCCATTGCTTATCTACTCGCGTCGATTTAGATATGAAAAAAATTTCTGCAAAAATGCTTGAACCCCGAACACAAACGAGCAAGAATGAAAAGCATCACGGTCAATCTGTGCCCGTTTTGAAGGAGATCCAGATTTTTGAACCGTCTTGTGACTATGGATGAAACATCGGTCCATTTTCACGACCCAAAAACAAAACAGCAATCGATGGAGTGGAAGCATCATGATTCTCCAAAGCCTAAGAAATTTGGAGTTCAAAAATCCGCTGGAAAAGTTCTTGCTTCAGTTTTCTGGGATATCTGTGGAATTATTATGATAAATTACCTAAAAAAATGATCAGACCATCACTGGAGATTCTTATTTTAAATTACTAACCACCCTGAGAGAGAAAATTAAGGAAACAAGACGCGGCATGTTAGAGAAAAGTGTGTTGTTTTTGCAGGACAATGCCCCTGCACACAAATCGCCTATTACCATTAATACAATTCAGGATCTAAGGTTCTAATTAGTGGAACACCCGGCTTATTCCACAGATTTAGCCCCCTTCAGACTTTTATCTGTTTCCTCGATTGAAAAAAAGTTTAAAAGGACGTCAATTTTTGTGTAACGAAGAGGTAATAGAAACTATGGAGGGCGATTTGCAGACCAACAAGAATCATTTTTTTGGAAGGGTTAAAGGCGGTGCCGGATCGTTGTATTAAGCGTATTAATTTAAGAGGAGACTATGTTGAATAATAAAATATTCTCGAAAAATTAAATAAAGTCCCAACTTTAAATTGTTTCAAAAGTAGTAAGAATATATCAATACCCGCTCGTAAGTTACAGACCTTAAAGACTTTTGGTTTCTATCTGGTCACTTCCCTCCTTTTAGTTCTTTACTGTTTCTCCCTGCCCCGTTAACTCTATTTCTTCGAAGTCTGTTTTTACATTTTACACACATTCTTTTCTTCGGATCAACTCTTTTCCATTTTGCATCATCTTCTCCATACAACATTATTTTCGCCAATCTGTTTTGGCATTCGTGCAATATGCTCTAACCACCTAACTATTACTCCATTATCCAATTAAGACGTACTAAAAAAAGATGTGTAAATCTTGACCTGTTATTTTTTTGCCTTTAATATTTTCTTTTCTCAGATATTTAACTTGGCTTATTTTTTTTTTATTTTGACGTAGATTAATTTCACTTGCGAGATGTATATATGCCGTGGATGCGAAGTAACTAAATGCTGGTACAACACAGATTCAGTTCCACATCATTGTATATACCCCTATCACGGCTTATTGGGCCGTGTATGTTCTACAAACAATACACTAGGAAACAATCATATATTATTAAAACACTCTAAACGTCCATCAATACAGTGGTGTTTCGCGATCTTTGTGTGTTAACTTTATCATGAGCCCATGTTCGACACTGTGATTATTTCGCACTGAAGATAACAACTTATTGTCGAAATATGTAAATGGGATACAAATATTAGTATGTCAAGAATCTTTTTTACCATTTTTTAAGTTATTACTAAACCTGGTACTATAAATTCATATAAAAAATCAAACGAAAACGAAAAATCTTTGACAAAATTGAAGTGGAATTTAAATTTCAGCATGCTCTATATAAAATCAATAGTCATCAGTATCATCTTCTTACCTTTCATATTTAATAGCGCTATTAAACAGAAGAGCGTCTTCCCTGGGGCTAATAAAATGTTCGATCGATAAAAATAATTTATATCTACTAGGGAAATTGAAGATTAACAACACAAAAAAGAAAATTTTTCAATTTGTCTGACGAGGATTAGACCAATAATAACATCAACCGTTTACAGGCATCGCTACCTGAGGCGGACCGACATGATACCAGTGCTATATATAAGAAATTAACGCTCGCCGAGTTGCAGAAAATCGTTCCCCAGATTAAATGGCTGGAATATTTGACTTCCTTCCTTAACGCTGACATCACCAAAAGGGAGCCGGTTGTCGCGTATGGACTATCATATTTTATCGAGATGGGAAAGATATTGGCTGAAACTGATAGACGGTAAGTGCTCTGTTATCGACATTTAAGCGGACAGTAAAAGATACGAAAAGTAATATCGTGGTTGACAATGAAAATTCCTTTGCTGTAACATTTCGCAAATGTCTATTTCGTTTTTGTGTCAATCTAATGAATTTATCGATTTTAACGAAATATACCCTCGTACTATAATACATACTACCTATATTAATTGAACTACTATAACGAGAGTGGACCATTTCGGAGCGAAAGCAGAGGCGTATTTTGTATCGGCACCAGTGTCACTATCTTTATGTCTTGCGCTATGCACGTGGCGTTGCAAATTTGATTTTGTTAAATGGTTTATATATATAATTGATTACAATAATACTTATTACCTAGATAGTTCTGATTCAAATGATAACAAAATAATACAAATGTTTTTAAACTTTGATACATAATATAAGATAAAATAGAAGATTCATCTTAAACAAAATAATATAAATAATGTTAATATACTGCAATTATACACTATAAAGGAAATTTAAATATTTAAACCATTACATATATTATAATGATTAGGCAACACATGTTACATAAATATTCTATAGGCTTATAATTTACTTTTATTTTTCTTAAAAAAAAATTAAATAAACAAAATAAAATAAACAGAGGAAAGAGAAAAAGCTATAACAATTAATTCAAAAATAATTTATTACAATTCTTTCCACAAATTATTTTTTATGAGGGAGAGAAGGTAAATATAATAAAAATGTTAATAAACTTATTGAAAACACTAGTTTTAATTTGTTACATTTCTGTTATTGGGATTTCTTAGAAGGTGGAAGTCTATTATATTTGTATTGTTTTCTTAATTTAGAGTGTCAAATCTATAATTAAATTTCAAAAGTATATGACTTTCTTACATTTACCAAAATTATAGAACTATGTAAATTTAGTTAATTTTGTATACTATTTTTAATGTTTGGTAATGTCAAAGGTTATGTGTGAAGGAAAATTTAATTGTAAACCAATAAGTTCATAATATTAATCAAGGATCAAAATTGTAGTATAAATGTCAAATATTTTGGAAAATTATATATAACTAAAGCGACCAATGAGCTTAAAAAGAGAAAAAGCTGTTGGGTTGCCATAGTGAGTTATTGAAACAATTTGAGAGAAGAATTTTTGCTTGAATGAATTAGATGTGTTTTTGGAAAAAACGAATGTTTTAAAAAAATATATAAAAAAAAAGTATAATTTATATTACCAAGATCTGAACTGTTTTCTTATACTTATATACAGTTCATAAAGTATAAGTTTTCAGTTCGTACTGCCCAAGTGGTAACCGCAAATTGTACTTAATCTCTTTCTAACACACATGAATACGCGCTGTAATACTACTCACGTTTGTCATTTTAAGTTAAGACGTACGTCTTTGAAATATTATATTAAATAAAAAGGATAAGTTGTCCAGGAGATAGTCTTGTAATATTAATTATTTGAATACTGTTGTTTATTGACTTTGTTTCCGGTATTCTGACTTCTAGGTTAACCATTCTTCTAATTTGAATACGTATTTAGTTTGTCATAAAAAATTTCAAAATTCGTTCTTTTCAGAACAATACTGATAATAAACAGTAATATCAATTAGTGACAATAAGTACGAAATTGTTTGATTATCACTTTGACATTTCTAACCTACCTATTTATTTTACAGAATATTTCTTAGATGCCTGGTAATTTGTTCGAATATTAAAGTAATAATTTGCGCATAGTTTTCTTGGATAGAATGCATATACTAGAAAAGAAACAATACTTTTGAACTATTCATGTTCCTACTTTACTTTTGACATGTAGGTTATGTATATGCTTTCTTTGGTTATTGCAAGTGACATACTAAAATTTTGACAATATTGCAAAACATTTCGTTTATATTTTATGATGACAAACGGTTATTTCCGCGATTGAATATTGACTTTATTTGACTCTGCAGTACTGATTTGAATCATATGCTTTGAATTTGGCCTTGAACTGAAAACTTATACTTTACGAACTATATATTCTTATACTCCGCTATCAATTAATGAGCCACAAAAGACGTGTACCAGCTTTAGATAAATATTGGGAAACATTACAAGGCCTTATATTACCAGGATTGTGACCGTAAATTAGAAAAGCAGAACTTCAGAAATTTAGAAATATATATAAACCATTTAACAAAATCAAATTTGCAACGCCACGTGCATAGCGCAAGACATAAAGATAGAGACACTGGTGCCGATACAAAATACGCCTCTGCTTTCGCTCCGAATTGGTCCACTCTAACTATAACTATAATAAGAAGTAGGTATATGCATTTAAAGTTAATGAAATATGCGCATATATAGAGTATTCCAGTATCACCGATAAAATTTTAAAATTAAAATAAAACCAAAGCAAATTAAGTATAGTCGGATATGTGTCATTTTTAATGAAAATACAATCGATTGCATTAATTATGCAATAGAATATTCGGGCGAACGCCAGTTTCTATTCTTGATGGTTATATGAATCCGTAAGACCCAATTATCAATGACTTTTTCACATAAAAGTATTTAATTAATCATGCGACGCTTCAGGTTGATGCATAAGTGCCAAGCGTTTTTGGTTTTGAGCTCGTCATCGGCCGTTTTTGTCCCACACTGTTACTGGTGATAAAAAATGTTGTCTTTATGATAACATCGAGAATGGGTTAGCTCTAACAGAAGACAATTCCTTGAGCGAAAGCTGATATTCATCCACGAAAGCTAATGTTGCACATCTGGTGGAGAAATGTAACCATCACTGCTGAGTTTTACTATCAAGAACTCCATCGGGAGGACATCTCAAGTCATTTTACACAACGATAACGGGCGCCGTCATACTAGAACTCGGTTGAGGGGGTCATACCAAATTCTGATCTTGCTCCATCAGATTTCACTCTAGCAACCAATTTTCGAAGAATCTCCTTTAATAATGATGTCGCGCTTCAATAGCTGCTTTCCATTTGAGCAAAGTACGGGGCACCTGTACTATTCGGTACAGTACAGTACGCGTACCAACTGTGTTCCATTTGCTGAAACCAGAAATTATTTAACCGCACAAAAATAGTTTAGCTTATATTTTGGGATGCTTGGTATGGTTAAGTACGGTAGCATATAATTGGTTGGTTTAAGTTATTGTACACGTGTTTGACATTTAACTCTTTTTTCAAACGTATTTAAGAAAATAATACGAAAATGTATCATAACTTTAAAGCAACAACTACGATAATTTTAAATGACGGACAGAAGTCATTTACGGAAAATGTAATTATTAAAATTGAATTTTAAATTAATAAAGGAACAAACTTCTTAAAGAAATCTAGTCAATTCAAAACTAACCTAAAATCACAAGTTAAAAGCTGACAACTAAACAGTACTGTTCTCGAATTTTAAATCGATGTTCCATTTGCCAGTAAACGATACGCATCAGGTACGCGTACTTTTGAGTACGGTACCGTACCGTTCCAACTCGAATGTAAAGTAGCTAATATTGATTTGACGACTTCTTTGCTTTCAAACCATCGGATTTCTCCAAGCGTGGAATGGAAAAAATTTCCAGATTGTGGAGAGCAAATCGTAAGAAACAGTATTTAATAATAGTATTTTGTTTGTTAAAAAATTAGTGAATTTTGACCTGAATAAAAGCACTACACACTTATGCATCAACACAATGGTAGGAATGTTTTTTTTTTTAATATGGTGGCCGTTTGCCATAATTTTTTTTTGCTTTTATTGCACTCCGAACTGTTTAACCCTTTCAGTCACGACTTTTCAATTTTTTTAATAAAATTATAAAACTTAATACACATACTAGTTAATTTTTTTAATTTTTAAAATATTTTTGAAATTTTTATATACTGCCATTTTTGAAAAAATTGATGTCCACTTCAGTGGACACTGTGATTCAACTATTGTAAAAAAGATATATTAAATAGAAATGAATTGAAAACTTTTGGTAGACAATCGAATAAAAAACAACACATATTTATAAACAATTTATTCTTTTGTATGATAGGAGTTGAAACATTTTTTTTTATTGCCTATACATAAATGCACATTGCATTTGTCACAAAAAATATCTCTTACATTTGCAGTTTGGCTGCTTACATCTTGTGGCATTTTTTTTATCGTCAAATTCGGGTAAATGTCCTACATTGTCTAGTCTCACTTCCTTGACTGGAGCACATTCTTCTCTTAGTCGTTTTTGAAGTAATGGAGAATGTGACGATGTCGATGGAGAGCCAGCACGAGAAGAAGCTGGCGATTGACTAGGTGATTTCATAGGTCGTCCTCGTTTTTTTGGAATTTTGTTTGACATAATGAGTGTTTCGGCAATATAGGCCCTAAAATGTATCAGGTCTAAAATTTCCTTCTTTGGTATGTTCAATTCGGTGGCATCATTTTTGTATTCAAGCCAAGAATTCGTACAACTAATGTCTATGGCATGAGTAAACATGCGCATCGTCCACTTTTTGGATTTGATGAACGTTCTATAGAGGGTGATCAAAAAATCCATTTTATCTACTCCTCCCATGCATTTGTTGTATTTTTCTATCACTTCAGGTCTTGAAATTTCTATATATTTATTTTCTTTTCTGTCCCATCTGGTGCACGTTCCTCCATTTCCAATGGATACAAAGTTTGAAGCCATTATAACAGGCTTATTATCAAACCACTTGGTCATGACTACTTGACCATCATCACTTTGTCGGGCTAGTGGCTTGGTGGCTTGCACACTTGCCTCGTAGTCCGGCAGTACCGGGTTCGAACCCCGGTGCTTCCTTTCTGAGTTTGGTTTTCTGTAGTTTCCCAAATTCCACGGCAAATGCGGAAAGGTAACATCTTAAGTCGGTCTACAGCCGCAGGCGTAATAATAACTCATGGCCAGCCGATGCCCCCTGTAATTGGCGCAAGCTGTTGGGGGATGCTAAGGCATGGATTATTATTATTATTATTATTATTATCACTTAGCACCTCTTCAGATGTACCTCTGCCTTTCGCCTTCATCACGCTATCAGCGGAAAATGCAGGTTTCTTGAAGCGATCCACTCTTGCCGTTCCAGCTGCATATATATGTCGGTTTTGTAGCCATTGTAGTAGAATATAATTTGAAAAATAATTGTCATAATACAGTTGAATGTTTACTTCAGTGATGCGTTCTGTCAGTTTCAATACGACTGCAGCAGCAAGACCGAATACGTCTTGCTGGTCTTTGTCTAATTCTGTGGTTGCGCCTTGGTATAGAAGGAAGTCATATAGTAGACCGCTGCGGCCACAAAGGGCAAATAATTTAATCCCCCAAGGGCATGGTTTACCTTTGACATACTGTTTGACGTTGAGCTTTCCTTTGAATGGTATCATTTGCTCATCAATGCATACCATGTTTTCCAAGGAAAGTTGCAAGCATCGAGACCGTATTTGGTTATACAAAGATCTCACTTTCCAAAAACGATCTTTGTTATCTGGGTCCTTTTCTTCATTGTTCACGAAATGTAGATTTTGACGCAATTTTGAAAATCTGTTGAACGGCATATTATTAGCAATTTGTGGTACATACAATTGTTTGTCCCAGTAAAACCTCACACGTGGATAATGTAGGTTACCCATGATAATGTGTATTCCTACAAAAGTCTTCAACTCTTCGACGTTGGTGGCTGCAAACCTAGTTTGAGACTGAACTGCATAAAGATTTGTCATTTCCTCCATTATGGTAAATAAATGCTCCGTAAAATATTTTACAAAATACTCCGAGGAAGTTGGAAGTGTAGTAATTTGAGATATTTTTTGTTCATACTACTGAATTGGAGGGGTTACATATGTACAATTTTTTCGCCAAATGATATTGCACTTTGAAGTTAACTCATGTTGCTCGCAATATTGATCGATTTTTGTTCGTATTGAAGTTTTACTAACTGTAGAAGTGGAGGGAGCATTTGTTGACGGGTCTACAGGATCACTCGAATACTCTTCGGAGATTTCAGTACCTTCTTCGACAACGTCTGCCACATTCAACGGTATGTTGTCTCCAGGAAACTCTTGTTGGGAATCTAAAATATAATGCACTAGCTAACATCCAAGGCAATAAAATAGATTTCATACCATGCTCTAAACCAAGAGATGAGTCGCTTTCCCAACCATCATCCTGATCTTCACTAATATATTCCACCTCGGAATCATCATGGTGAAACAGCTCAAACAATTCCTTGTCGGTCAGAAACTTATTGCGTGACATTTTGTAAAAAAAACCTGCCATTTATCGTAGTTTTAACAAAAATTAAAAAAAAGTGAGGTTATATTTACCAGGCAATTATGTGCGTTGTAGTCACAGTGTCCACTACAGTGGACGCGAATTCAACAGCAAAAAAAAGAAAACGTCAAAAATAAACAAGAGAAACTTATTCACATATATAAAAACATGCACTGGTGATAACGTAAAAAAAAATCAAATGCGTGGGTCGATCCAAAACGACTAAAATAAAATATTCTTATCGACCTGGCACAGGTCTCTGTAATTCTGCTGGAAGTAGAAAATATTTAATAAATGTTTTTGTTTTTCCTACCGCACATAGATGTCGCCACTATTTTTACATGGTAGTAAACTGTGTAATCTTTACGCACAGCATTGCAGAACACTGTTATAAACGCAGAATTTATTTTAAAAAAATTCCAAATGTGGCGTCCACTATAGTGGACGCTATGACTGAAAGGGTTAAATGACATTATATCTTGGAACATCAAGATCTACGTGGAAATATCACAAAATAACGAGAGTGATACTGCAGTACAAAAATTAAACATTTATTTAAAACTTTAACAACTATCCTTTAAAGTACTCCCCATTCTGTGCAATACACTTGTCCCATCGTTTTGTCCACTTCTCATAAACATCTGAGAAACAATGTTTTTAAAGTTTTATTTAGTATACCCACCTCAGCTCTAAATCCGATTCACATTTTCGACTTCTCAATTCTTTTTTGACTTCAGGAAACAGATAGTCTCGTTATATTTTGATATACCCTCGTATAATTACTATTTATTTTATTTGGACAATATGCCAAATGTAGATTATATTTGTAGAAAGATGAGAATTTTCATCATGTGTTGGCTATCACAAAATCCCTAAAAAACACTAGAATTTCAGCTGGCGTACAATAAAAATAGAACAAGTTCTACTATTATTTGCAATGCAAAGAAAATTGCAATCAGCTGACCGAAAATTGCTGCAAGAAGAATTACATGCAATGAAAATTGCAAACTGCAACGCGGCCTTTACACCTTACACGATGTACAATGAGAGCCAAAATATTTTGTTCATTTTTAATTCTTAGTAACACAACAAGTACGTTATATACAGCCGGACCCCCGTATCCGCGGTACATGCGTTCCAAGCCTTACCGCGGATACCGAAAAAACGCGGATAATAGCCAACATCTACCAATTTTCGTTTAAATTCAAGTATGTATACGAATGATATTACATACTTGTATTAAGTCAATAACAAAAGGAATTTAGTCTCATTTATTTATTTTATTATATTGTAGACTAGAAAGTACATACATATATTAGATATCAAAAATAATTTTTAATCGGAAAAAGAACCTTCAACAGCAACTAATTCTTGCACCTCCACCGGATAGAAAGTAAAGTTGATGCCCTTTTGTCTCTTTTTTGGAAAAAAACATTGTTATAGCAAGCTGCTGTTTCTTTTTCTTCAATTCATTAAATAGTGTTTGAAGAGGGTCCAATGCTTCAGTTATTGATCCCGTTACTTTCATACTGCGTTCCATTAAAGGATCGTAATGTACGATCTTTTCCTTTAAATCCTGTGCAAGCCGAAATACATCGCCCAATCTTTCCAAAGACCATTCAGATGCTCGTGTGTCAGTTTCTTCATCTTCCTGTTCCTCTGTCGATGAAGTTATAAGTTCCTCCAATTCTTTATTTGATAATTCCTCTCCATGTGCTTCAATACACTCATGCACCTCCTCCTCCATCAAATCAACGAATCCTTCTTCACTAAACTGCCTTGCTATGTAAATGATTTTGTTCACTTCCTCATCAACAGTCGGTAAATCTCTTCAAAGTCGCTAACAACTTCAATCCACAAATTCTTCCAACATGATTTTATAGTCGCTGGTTTTAATTCATTTATTGCTGGTTTGATAAATGTAATTGCGTCGGCGATTGCAAATGATTTCCAGCAATCCATAATTTGCAACTCAGGCTCTATATCCATTGATATTCTTTCAAATACAAGACGAGTGTATATTGCCTTAACGCACCGAATAATACCCTGGTCGAGAGGTTGCAGTAATGACGTAGTATTTGGCGGTAAAAATACAATCTTAATATTTTCATCTTCCATAGCAATGGTGCATTGTCCATTATTAACAATGCTTTAAATGGCAATTTCTCCTGTTCCAAGTATCGTTTGATTTCAGGAATGAAGCATAGACGAAACCATTCAGTGAAAAGTGTTGCTGTAACCCATGCTTTCTTATTGGATTGCCAGAACACAGGTAGATTGCTTTTGTCTTTATTTTTGAGGCAGCGAGGATTTTGTGAACGATGTATTACGCCTGGCTTGATCACGTGCCTTTCAACATTAACACAAAATAGCAGCGTTAACCTGTCTTTGCATGCTTTGAATCCTGGCGCCTGTTTTGCTGTTTTATGAATATACGTTCTACTGGGCATTTTTTTCCACAGCAAACCAGTTTCATCGCAGTTGAACACTTGTTTTGTATGGCAGCCTTCCTCTTCAATAATCCTTTTTAACTTAGCCGGACACGTAGCAGCAGCTCCTTCGTCAGCAGATGCAGCTTCTCCAGTGATCTTTAAATTTTTCAAGTTATATCTGCTCTTGAATCTATTCAACCATCCCCTACTTGCTGTGAATGGTTTTATGTCTTCTTCAGTGCTGCTTTTTTTTAAGTTTTCATAAAGACTTAAGGCTCTTTGCTATAAAATATTGCTATATAATATATATATTTATTTCTTGGATATTATATTCGTTAAATGTCCTCCTTCTTTCGCCAGACACTCTTTTAAGCATAGGATAAAATCACTCATTATTCTTCGAAGCATCTCCTGGGGAATAGGTTGAACTTCTTGCCAAATAATTGTTTTGAGCTCCTCCACATTTCTTGGTTTACTTTTTTGTTCTTTAAACAGCCCCAGACAAAAAAATTAAGAATAGAAAGATCAGGAAATCTCGGCGGCCAATTGAAATCACCGTTTCGAGAAATTAATCGATTCGGGAATATCTGAGGTAGGATTTCCATACTTATCCTTGTAGACAAGTCTTAAGTAAGTAAGTCTTGTTGAAAAAAGTTATTTCTTTATTCAATGCAAGTTACTGTATAAAAGATGTTTCGAGCATATGTGCATATCGTTCTGAATTGACTGTGACTGTTCTTGAGTTTTTTTTTTTCGAAAAAATATGAGCTTATGATTCCGGACGATGATACAGCACACCACACGGTAACTTTTTATGAATGTAAAGACCTTCCCAGATTTCACACAGGTTCTCAGTAGCCCAATACCGATAATTTTGCTTATTTACCGTGCCATGTAGAGTAAAGTGCGCTTTGTCGCTCATGAGTAGATGTGAAATATTCGGTTGCTGATGCCTTAGTTCTAAAAATACGTCGACAAAACTCAAGTAGCTGTTGTTTTTCACGATTAGTTAACGCATATACCACTGCTGCTTGTGTTGGATATTTGTAATGTTGCCGCATGTCGTCGAATTAATATTAGAGCTACGTCTTACTCGATCTTCATTAAAGGCATTGCATGCAGATTTCGTTCTTCCGGTTGATATTCGTTTCTCTACTAATCCATGATTTTGCCACTTCCGTACCCAGTATGCAATAACAGCAAGAACACCGCGAACATTAACATTTTGACAAAATAAACGCTGTGTTTGGATAATAGAGTTATATTTAATAAATTTTTCAATGCAAAATATCTCCAAAGCCTCCTCTTTCAATTATTATCAATAGATTTGCGATAGATAAATTATATAATTAGATATTGCTTAATTAAAAATGGACAAATCATTTTGCTCTCACTGTATTTATGCATTTCTTTGCAGCGCAATTCCGTCAATATTATTACGGAAGGAAAATTTTTAGGAAGACGAAATACATGTTTCACACCTTACCCAATATATTTTTGTATTTTATCGTAATTTCTTATTTCCCTCGAAGAAATGACAAGTTAGTTATGTGCAAATATTTTAAATCGTTTTAAACTTATGTTTTATAGCAATAATAATAATAATTATTATTATTACTATTATTATTATTATAAATTAACAATTTTCATTACATACTTAATATCTTTTATCGATGAATTAAATTAGCAATTTTTTTCTAATTAACAAAATTTAACAATATTTATTAAATACACGGCAAATATGTTTATTGGGTGAAATTTTTAAAAATATGAATTTAAATCGATTTAGAAATATCGAACTAGAACAAATTATTTTCAGAGTTATACACAATTACGTACTATGGAGACTGATAATGGCGTTAGTGCCTCATATGATAGACGATTATCAAAGAGAGAGGGTGGAATTCAGAAAGATATTACTGGGTATTTTAAGCGAACGGCATCGATGGTCCCAGTGCGTCGAATGGACAAATAAGAAACTTGGAATGGCAGTGGGAGCACTCTTCATCAGAGATAACTTTAATTACGATAGCAAGGTGAGATAAAAACGTCCAATTTAAAAAGTTACTGTTACTGGAATTTTTAAGTATCTAGCTACATTTTATAATTATATATACCGGCCGCTATAAACAAATGAACACCCAGTAAAGGTTCGTATATTTTAATGAAATTTTCAGGAAATATATATTTCGTTCGTACTAATAAACGATGAAATTTTCAGCAGAATACATTGCATTAATCGAGGTAGCGTTGGCCATGAACTAAAAAATATTTTTGTTTTTCTATTGACAAGTGTCACCGTAAAGTATACTTATAGCTTTATTTAGTCTTAGTAGAGTCAAAAACAATGTCTCTTATTCGACAATGTGTGAACAATTAATTACGATTAGCAGCAACGCAAACATTTTGTGTGCTTCTCTGCGTACACTGATGAGAACTAGGATGAGTTCGAAACACATATCTGTACGTAGAAGCGTCACCAGTGCGAAATAAGTACGCGTTGTGTATATCACATGCGTACATATACAGATAAGATTTTTTAACATTTTTGTAATTAACATTACTGTAATTAACTGAATTTAAACGCGGCAGGATAATCGACCCTTGAGAAGTCGGATTATCCATTCGTGATGTTGCTGATCGTGTAGAACGTAATGTCCCTACAATTGCGCTGTGTTGACAAAGATGGGCAGAAAATAATGAAGAACGACGATGTCCTAGACGTATTACTGATTATTATAGATATCATAGCCTTCGGCTTGTGCACAAGAGAAATTGGTGATACACGGAGAGGTTTAATAAATCAACAAATCTCAATACAATCTATATATCGAAGAATTCAGTCTCTTAGGCTTGGATTGACCACTTCTTTGTTTTCTTCTAAATCCATGCCATGAAATTGCACGGCTAGAGTGACATAACTAAAGGTTGCACTGGAATGAGGAATAGAAACGAATCGTCTTCAGTTGAATATCGATTTTGTTTATGGTTTCGTGATGGTCGTAAGATGGCCAAAAAAACGTCCCGAAGAAAGAAAAAACTTAAAGTTTTCTGTACAGCGACATATCTATCTGCCATGGGTGTATATTCCGCTAGTAATCATTCAAGGAACATTAAATGCAATTCGACACGTCAATAATGTTCTTGAACCAGTGTTAATATCATTTTTTCGGCAACTGGTATATCCAATTCCTCAACAGGATAATGTGCGGCCACATACCACGATGATTACTATGGAAATTCTGGCTAGTACTAATGTTAGAGAAAATTAGAGAAAACAGCAAACAAACCAGATGGTGGAACAAAGAAATAAAAGCTGAGATAAAAACCAAGAAAGAGAAATGGATGCAATATTTGAACGATAAAATAAATGAAAAATACGACAGTTACAAAGAGCAGAGAAATAAAGTTAAAACCATGGTAAAAGCAGCGAAACAAGAATCATGGGAAGAATTTGGAGCCAAGATGGAGAGAGACCATTCCGGAAACCTAAAGTTGTTTTATAGAGTACTAAAAACCCTTCGACACGGAAGAACATATAAGCCGAATCTTATTAAAAATAAACAAGGGAAAATACTAGATGAAGATGAGGACATTATAAGAGGTGGAAGGAGTATTTCGAAGAACTCTTAACGATAGAAAAGAACAATGACATAGGAACTAAAGAAGAACAAGAGAATATTAACGAAAATAACGAACAAGACGTAGAGATAACAATAGAAGAAGTGTCGGAAGCCGTGAGAAGATTAAAAAGGGGCCGGGCGGCAGGGCACGATGGAATATATACGGAGATGATAATGAACCTAGGACCGAAAGCTGTGGACATAATGGTTAAGCTACTAAACAAAGTATGGAGAGAGGAACAAATACCACATGACTGGGAGATAGGAATATTGATACCGATATTCAAGAAAGGGAATAAATGGGACTGCGCTAATTACAGGGGTATTACTTTGCTTTGCACGCTGGCCAAACTCTATGAATGGATACTGACCAAAAGACTAGAAAGAACAGTGGAAAGACAACTAGAAGATTCACAAAGTGGTTTCAGAAAGGGAAGAGGAGTTCAGGACCACATATTCACACTGAAACAATTAATAGAGAAATGTACCAATGACAATATATATGTGGCCTTTATAGACCTCAAGAAAGCCTTTGACAGCGTGCCAAGGGAACTAGTTTGGAACAGTCTAAGAAGGAGAGGAGTCGGGCAAAAATTAATAAACTGTATTAAAGCTATATATAAGAACACAAGAAATTACGTTAGAACCAGGAACACAAGATCTGAAGAATTTGTAACGACGGAGGGATTAAGACAAGGAGGCAACCTTAGCCCAGTATTATTTAATATAATAATGGATGATGTAACAAAAGAAGCGAAAATGAAAGTCAAGAAAATGAAGGTGGGATACTACAACATGGAACCGGTAGAAATAGCAGAGAGCATATTTGCAGATGATTTGGTGATTTATGCGAAAAATAAGCTCAACCTTCAGCGTAATCTAGATATATGAGCAGAGGCGTTGCGAAAGAAGAATTTAAAAATAAACGCAGAGAAAACCAAAGTTATGGTAATAGGGAAAAAAGATGATGAATTACAAATAAAACTTGACGACACTAAAATAGAACAAGTAGAAACATTTAAATACCTAGGGGTGAAAATACACAAAACAGGAACCATGGAGGCAGAACTGAATGACAGGTTAGATGCAGCATCAGCACTCTACTACTCCTTGAACAATTCGTTCCTGGGAAGAAGAGAAGTGTCAAGGAAAACTAAGACATCAGTTTATAAAACTATATTTAAGCCCGTATTGATATACGGAAGCGAAAGTTGGACGTTGACGAAACGAATGGAAAATAAAATACAAGCAATGGAGATGCGGTTTTTAAGAGGAATAATGGGAATTACTAAGAGAGACATAGTAAGAAATAGCAAAATAAGGGAAGAACTTAAAGTACGGACGCTGAAGGAAGATATACAACGAAATCAGTTAAGATGGTTTGGACACTTGACAAGAATGGGAGAGGAGAGAACAACAAGAAAAGTATGGCAAGCAAGAAGATATCAGAGAAGACCAAGAAGTAGACCTAGGAATTCGTGGGATAGCCAAGTGGAAGACATATTGAGAGCCAAGGGAATGTCAGGAAAAGAGGCGAAAAGAATGGGAATCAACAAGAAAGAATGGGCAAGGATGATATACGGAACGAAATTAGAATAGAATAATGCACTTACTGATTTCATGTTCTGTAACTTTAAGGAATTGTTTGATTTTTGTATTTAACCTTAACACCTAACGGTAAATAAGGTATTGATGATATATATATCGTACTAATGTTGATCACTTTCCATGGCCTTCTCGTCGGTGGGAATCATGAATAGAACATGTATGGGGATATAGTAGAACAGAGGATCAATAATTTACAACTATTTCTAAACAATATAAATGTTCTCTAACAAAAAAATTTAGAAGCTTGGTATAGTGTACCATAGCCTACCAATGCTTGCATAATCTCAAGCATGGCTAGCTAATAGACTTACTCATTAAACTGTGGAGTCTGTTGTACTCCTTTGGCTGGGAAGTCATGGTGATCCGAATTGGTGGAAACTATAGCTTGAAATCTGAAACAGACAAAAACAAGAGAAATTCCTAACCGCAATATAAATCAATTAACCCTAAATACGTATTTCGGTAACTAAGTTATCTTCAGTAGAACAATTAGGAAAAGAAAAATAGTGTAAACGTACTCGTAGCTAGCGTCTGTGGTTACTCCACCATTTCGGATCACCATGACTTTCCGGTCAAAGGAGTGAAGCAGATTCCACACCTAATAGACCAGCTGAATGCGTAACAAACAGAGAAGGATCATAGCATTATTAGTGTTAATGTGAATTATTACGATCGTATATTGCTGAAATTTTCATGGTTTCTTAGCACGAATAAAATACTATATCATGAAAATTATATTAAAATAAATAAATAAAATATGTGAAAATTTATTGAGTGTTCATGTATTTATAGCGGTCAGCAGGGCTGGGAGAAGTATCGTGCTGAACAGTGGCAGTTCCTGCTTTAGCACTTTTTAACCACACCTCGTTGGTGTTCACACAAAATAAAACCTTAAATTTTTCTCTAATTCGTATTTACAATAAGTCGATTTGTTACGTGTAAAGATTCTTCGGTCAAAGCCTGGTGAAACATCAATAAAAATATAAAATAAAACAGTATCATGATCATAAAATTTAAATCAATTAGTTTGTACGTTTTAGAAACTTAAAATTGTAATTAAGTTTCATGAAAAAAAGAATAGATACAAAAATTCCGAATTTTTTTACAAAAAGTTTTGTATTGCAAAGTAGAAAAATATTCTATACTACGTTTTTGGATGTGTATGTAACTGTAATGTTTCAATTAATTAACTGCATACTAACATAAAACCAGAAAAAAGAAGTTAATGGCGAGGAAAACAAAACTAAATTAGGTATAAATCCACTAGATAATAAGCGAAAAAGCCATACTAGTACGTGAGACATGTGTCCTATTACGAAAAGCCTACTTTTAGTACATGATTAAGGAAGCGTAATTGAGGAAAATGGCGTGAATCAAATCTCATACATACACAGTTTCAGTAAATCGATTTCATTTCATTTTATTTTAGCATAAAAACTCTACAGTACAATACCGAAAACAATTTGAAACAAACTTGAATATATCTTCTTGAATTTCGGCATAAGCATTTGATCGATTACAGCGGAATCTATCATGAATTGAAAAACATGTTTCAGACAAACCCTACGTACTTTTTCTAGTAGAATTCGAATGTGTTATAAAATATACGATTTCCTATTTAACATTTTAAAGTTATCCTAGAGAGACTAATTCTAGCACTAATGTATTTCCTCCATTTAATTATACAATTTTAAATTTAGACATTTTTTCGTGAACTACTTATTTTTCGAGATATTTGTAAGTTTCAAGTTAAAAAATACACACGGTATATATATATATATATATATATATATATATATACCGGGTGTATTATGAAAAACCTTTCGTGCTGTAACTTTTTTATTTTTTATCCGAATGTAATAAATTATACGTTGAACTAAATCGTTTTAAAAACACTGTAACGTGATCCGCTTTGAATTTTTTTTTTACACTTTGTTTTTGTCAGACAGCTGCAAACTGTGTTTTTTTAAATTGCACTATATTTTTTTCCATATTCAAATAAATTACTGTTTTTGAATATGAAACTGTAAACAACGATATCCTTGTATGAAAAAAAAACGAGAAATTGTAGGTTTTTTTTTAGTTCGATTTATTCTGGTTTTTCCGAACACAGAGATTTCTTAAATGCATTTTAAATACTCTATTTCATTTTATTACCAGCAAATGTGTGTACCTTTTAAAATCACTTACATTCAATACTATATAGCCCATAAAAGATTACAAACCAATGTTATCAGTGAGCGGTGGGTCAACAACAACATTTACAGTGTTTATTTTAAAAATTTAAAAATCAAGCAGTCATATTGAACGATAAAAGTGCATTCCAAATTTTCGAAGAGAGCTGTGACATCTGTCAGTCACACATTCATTATAACATTTTCACCGATTTATTTCTAAATTTTGTTATTGAAATGGTTAATGGCGAATGTGTGGATGCGATTCAAGCATATTTTGAATGCGGAACAAATTCTGCAGCTGCTTTGCGACTTTATGGAAATCGTTTTCCTGACAGACTGCGTCCAAGTGCCGATAAGTTTGGAAGGCTCGTGCGCAATTTACGAAATTTTGGATCATTCAAAAAACCGCAAATAAACGCACGTGTAATTCAAGATCAAAATTTAGAATTAAGTGTCTTGCTCTATGTGGAAGAAAATCCTAATACGTCTACGCGAGAAATTGCTCACTACATGCAGGTATCACATTCTACAGTTCAGTACATTCTGAAGAAGCACAAGTCCTTTCCTTATAAACCACGGAAGGTGCATGCTCTCGGTGAAAACGACCTTCAACGAAGGGTTCAATTCTGCACGGTTTTCATGAATAAACTAAGGGAAGATCCAATTTTTTATCGTCGTGTGTTGTGGTCAGATGAATGCACTTTTGGGAAAAATGGTGTATTCAACAGAAATAATCATCGCCATTGGAGCACTGAAAATAACCATGTTGTGATGCAACACAATTTTCAAAATCGGTTCAGTGTAAATGTATGGTGTGGCATTTTAGGCGATAGAGTAGTAGGGCCTTTTTTGTGGAGGGTAATCTAAACCAAGAAAAGTATAATAATTTGTTACGCAATGAATTAGGCGATTATTTAGATGAGTTGGCACTTGCTGAGTTAAACAGGGTGGTGTTCCAACAGGACGGTGCCACACCCCATAATGCACGAATGAATACTGATTTTCTAAATAATTATTTTGGCGTCAGATGGATGGGCACTTACGGACCTATTCGATGGCCTGCTAGATCGCCAGATCTGAATCCACTGGATTTCTTTCTGTGGTCTTACATTCAAGATCATGTCTATTTGACTCCACCTGATACCAGAGATGATTTAGTAAGAAGGATAGTACAAGTATGTCATGAAATACCACCAACTCTTATATTAAACGCAGCAGTTGGAGTTAATAGAAGGTGTCAAATTTGTCTGCAACAAAATGGGGCCAATTTCGAACATTTGATTCATTACAATATATGATAGGTTGATTTCTGTAAATTTCGTAGTTTTTTTTTAATAATAATAAATTTGTCACTCAATTTAATGGAGGTGTCTTCAGGAAATAAATGTTTATTAGAATAAGTAAAAAAAAAATGTAGTACAATTTAAAAAAAAAAAAATTACTACTGTCTGTCAAAAACGAAATGTCCAAAAAATTTTTTTTTTAAAAACAGGTTACAGTGCTTTAGAAACGATTTAGTTTGACATATCATTCATTAAAATCAGATAAAATATAAGGAAGCTACAGCCCCAAATGTTTTTCATAATACACCCGGTATATATACATATATCATTTCATAAATTCTTGGAATTTCGGATTTATATTAAATATTTTTAAATTAGTATGCTATTTCGCGAAGCAATATGAATGTAAACATTGCTGTCTACAATTACGACGCTAATCATTCGAATTTTTTATTTGAAAAAAAATTTGTCCTAAGTGGGACTTAACCAACATCTAAGGTTTGCCGGACCATCGCTTTATTAACTAAGCTACGAGGAATTGGTTTCAAGTTCATTGGAAATGCCTTATAAGGAACAGATATTAATATTCTGACGTTTGTAAATTGCTAAATTTTTATCCGTAGCTATTTAATAATATAGAGACTATTTCGTAGCCGTTCATTTAATATATCATTTGATAAATTCTAGGAGTTTCGACTTTATATTAAATATTTCAGATATTTTTAAATTAGTATTCTAAATTTTTATTTGAAAAAGTTTCGTTCAAAGTGGAACTTGAACCCACGTCCACGGTTTGCCGGACCATCGCTCTACGTCGTAATTGTAGGCAGCAATATTTACATTCACATTACTTCGCGAAATAACATACTAATTTAAAAATATTTAATGTAAAACCGAAGCTCCAAGAATTTATCAAATGATATATTAAATAAACGGCTAAGAAATAGTCTATTTTATTAAATACCTAAGGATACAAATTTATCAATTTCCAAACGTCAGAATATTAATATATGTTCCTTATAAATCTTCCAATGAACTTGAAACCAAGTCCTCGTAGCTCAGTTGGTAGAGCGATGGTCCGACAAGCCGGGGACGTGGGTTCAAGTCCCACAAAGGACGAAAATTTAGTAAAAGTTTTTTAGTTTCCTAGATATCCGTGAAATTTACTTTCATATCAAGAATACCTAGAACATTTTAAAATAACATCAGAGCAAGTGTTCGGTGTTTTTCCCATATTTTATATACACAATTTGGCTCGCCGAATCCACGATCACCCACTAGCGCGGCCTAAACCAGGGTGTTGGCGGATTATGTCGGTAGCATGGATAAAGTTGGTTGTGCAAGTATGCTTATGCCAGACTCCACTTCGACGACATTCAAAAGCTCCTCCTCGAGATTGACAATGTTTACAAGTCTAACTGCTCCTCCATGTTGCCTAGGCTTTGGTGGAATTGCCATTTTCCCTGCCACGATACACTATACGTAAAAAGGACACTTAAACAATTGCTAAAATTTAAATTGTTTAGCGCCATCGTAATTTCACGTAATTTTTATTATTCTTGAAACTAAGAAACTTTTACTACAATTTTTTTCACCTATTAGTCATTATTTGTCCTGAGGAATAAATCCCAAAGTTTATGCGAATAGGTTGAGAATCATCTTGTGTATATATATATATATAACGAGCCATCGAAAAAAATTATAATTGGAGTAGACTGTGAAATTGGGTTGGTACTTTAGCCACTTCCACATAATGACATTTATTATTTGACATTGAAACTATAAGTTTGTGTCAAATTTTTCAAAACTCATTAAGAAAATTAAATTTATTTAAAAAATGGTATTCAACATAGAACAAAAAGCAAAAATTATCAAATGTTACTTCCGTACAGGTGTGAAAGTAAATGGCGAGTGGCAGTATTCAATTACGGAATGCATGGCTGATTTTAGTGAAGAACATCGAAGAACATAGTAAAGTTATTCAGAGAGACTGGTAGCGTCGGTCGAAAAACTGGAAGTGGACGGCCATCTAACCGTACAGCTGATAATATTGAAGCCCTTCAGCATATTATTGATGAAAATCCAAAAACATCCATTTCAGTAGTGTGTTTAGATGTAAATGGACAACATTTTCAACAACTTCTGTAGCTATATGTAAATTTTGATTATGATTTCGATATCAAATAAATTATTTGTTTTCTTTTTTGTTGTAGTATCATTTCAATGCCATAACCTTTTTTTTTACAATGAAACCAAATGAAACTGTCAAGCATCAAGTAATGTGTCATTATGTGGAAGTGGCTAAAGTACCACTTATAATAAATCTACTTACATTAAATTTTTGTGGTGTTAATATATTGCGACGTATGTTACGCACTTCTAAATAAAATTAAACTTTTTTGTAATAGCAGGTAGACTGTTTTCAGCCATGTGTTTATTTTGACGGGTGGAAAGAATGTTAGCTTTGTCAACACTTTGCGGGGATTGGTGTTAACTGTTCTCGGACATGTTTTTTTATTTTATTTTTGTGATATTTATATTGTTATTATAATGGGTAAATATATGGCTGACAAGTTATTTAAATATGTTCAGTCATTAATTGAATTTATATTTTTTGTATATGCATGCTTTCTAGTATATTTCTTGCGCTGTTGTTTTTTTTTCAGATGTAATTATTGTGATTTTATCGGAATTAAAAGTCAAATTAAATATTGTTTTAATTACCCGGCCGCTACTCCCAAAAAAAATAATACTTTTATCTCACATATATATCTATATGTAAGCGTGTATTTACGGTAGATCGCCAGTCCTGAACGAATAAAACAAGAGAGTAATTATAAGGAAAATAAAGCTACATTTGAGACTTTCTACACCAAATATTCTTAACGGAATATAAACAAATACGAGTCAACAATTCATTTAAAAACCAAAGAAAATGTACAATGTAAAGAAAATTATCAAAATAATTCCGTCCGAAAAAAACACTATACATATGGACGGTAAGATAAAATCAGCTTTTGCGAAAAAGTGTGTTGAGATCCTGCTTAAAAATACCTGTAGGCTATAGAAACTGAAGCGAGAGATCGATGATACATAGATTTTCGCGAACAGAGAAGGGTGGGTTTATACTCTTCTGCGTGTACATTTTTACAAGAAATTCCCGTTATTTATTAAATCATCGGAGGATTTATGTATAATTAAAAGGAGACACTTTAACTTGTAATTGGAATCTGTATCTTTTCATTGTCAATAATCCAAGATATTATTTGCTCATTACATGTTATCACGTATAATACGAGAGATATTTTCATAATGTTGAATCTAACTAATAGGCATCCCTGAGCACTAATATGACGAGCATACATAAGATATTGCATAACTTTTAACTGTGAAAAAGATTTGTTCGCGTCGGATCCTGCATAATTTGATACTCACTCAAAATATTGCTCGTGTTGATAAACCTCTCAAAAGGACTTTGATTTTGCTCATTAAGCGTATTTCACAAGGGTCAATTACAAAAATTAATTCGCGGTTGAGGTTAGATCTATCTATTTTAACAAATTTTTATCTTAAAAATTATAAAAAAAAAACAAACAAATATGAATTAGTAGAAATGATATTATATTATTTACTATTTTATTGATTTTTAATTTAACTTTATTGTTATGTATTATTGGCTGCGTTCAGCAGAATTATGATACAAATAAGCAATTCCGTGAACATGTGGGGTTGGGCGCATGTCACCAAAAACAAAACAAGTGGAGAGCAACATAACCTATTTTTTGTTTTGAATGTAGGTTATATTAGTTAAATTAAAAAATTAATTTCGTATTGAATGATGATTTGTTAAATTTGCATTTAGCAGTACATGTTATAAATGAACTGGCCCATGAATTGGATTTCTCCGTCCCTTTGCTTTGTTGCATGCGCCAATTTTATTTTGAGCAACTTGTGCTGAAACGGAGCGAAATATTTTTACGCTACAAAAGATGGTGATCGCTTCCTAAACATGTTGAAATAAATCATAAAAATAACTGCTGTTCACCAGAATTTTTTGGAACAGTTCCATCTGGTGAACGCAGCTAATAGTTACTTTTTAAATGTCAGTAGAAATATACAGGGTTAAGCAAATGTATGGATCTATTCGAATATTTTTGATATGGCTACTTAGATTTTAATAAGACTTTCCACAATTAATTAAATGCAAATAGGGGATTCGATGGGTATATTTATATTCGAATCAGACTTCCGATTTAGCCGGAAATTATGTTAACTTTTTATTTTAATCGAAACACCCTGTATATTTTTACGAATTTCAATAGAGTTCTGCTTTGGGAGTTCAGCAATAATAATAAGGGTGCAGTTTTGGCACCCTTTTGTTCATCAACGACAAAGATATTTAATTAAAACTGATATTTTAAAATCAAGTTTGTGTTTAGTAAGCCATGGAATTAAAATAAAGTATAGCAAACGCCAATTAAGTTGGCGCGAGGAGGGGTAAGTTCGCGCAGGATTAAAAGTAGTGGGGAGATTTGGATTTGGTTTTACATCAAATGTCAGATAATTCTAACCTCTGAGCGTGTATCACTTTATGATCCTAGCAAAGACATTATGTTCCGTCAAACGTCAATGACAAATGTATTCTGACAATTACTTGAGTAGTGGGGGTGGACGTTTTTAAAAAACAGCTTCTGCGCACCCCCTCCTCGCGCCAACGTAATTGGCGCTTGCTATACTTAACTTTAAACTGTCAGAATTAACTTTGTAGGCGTCCAAATATTAATAATGGTTCAATTAACTGAGAAAAAACGTATAATGATGATTGGTTTTGTTGACCGCGTCAGAACTCATGAAGAAGTTTTTTAAATATTGTTTTCTACATCTTACGACGCTAATTATTCGAAATTTTTAATTGAAAAAATTCGCCCTTAAGCAGGATTCGAACCCACATCTATGGTTTGTCGGACCGTTGGTCTGCCACTAAGCGATTAAGGACTGTGGTTCCGAATTTGTAAAAACTTTCGAAATATGTAACAAGTTATTAGACGTGGGTGTATCATTGAGACCAGAGATAATACAAGAATCCATATAGTGGATCCAAAAGGGATCCCAAAACCAAAAAGAGAAGGACGCAAAATTCATCTAGAAAACTAAAGCTCTACAGTTACAACAGAGAGAGGAAATAGTCTAAAATTAGAAATCTGTCATCAAAATTTATTTATTTCAAATTACAACTATGTTCAATATGGTCATATCTAACGAACTGTTACACAAACTATTACATACAAACAAGACATGTCGGAAAAAAGTTTAATAAAAACAACTATTATTTTTCGTTTATGATTACATTATTTATATGCGAACTATTAAATAAACCGTAGAACAGCGACAGAAGCGATAGAATAGGTGAGTAAATTGTCAAAATTTAGATTTTTCAAATGCTCACGGCAATAGTTGATATTGACCGAATATTGTTACTTTTTCTATGCTCCGGGGACGAGCCCAGATCAGCAGAGATCTAATATTACAGACTTTATCCTTTTCAGCTCTCTAAATAATCCTCAACTGAACAAAACGACGGAATTTTAGTAATTTTTCAAAATTTTAAATGTTATTCTCATAGTACGTTATTCTCTTGCAATATACGACATTTACTGTGTGGATCACGTGTGCATGCTGGTGGATGCATTAGCATGCAATGATGCAATAGTAGAACAATATGGCGGCAAGGTCGTGACCTGTATCGTAATAAATCTCATTTGTAGTACAGCTAGTAAATGCCTAATAAATCAATTAGAACATGTGAGTAGGAAAAATATTATTAAAAATTGGGTGTGAACACAATACATGTGAAAGTATCTCTCCAGATAAGCAAACACGTGTTTCATCTTACTACAAAATCGTCAGTATGTACCACTGAGAGACGCTATCACAAAAACAACGCCCTTGCCATATTTTAAGACAGAACCTCGAAGAACATGCTCATTGACTAATGTCAACATCACATCAACTTCAAATAATATTTGTATTTTTAATTCCTAGATTTTTTAATAATCTTGTCCAGTATTATATGCTGGTCATAATTTACAGGTAACATAATATAATTTTTCTCGTTTTATGTTAGTGTCAGGTCAATTAATTATTATGTAAATGAAGATAACACTATACAATATTTTGTACAATTCAAATTCGTTTCATGCACTTTATTTCAACAGGAACAATATTTTTTATACAAAAAAACAAACTTATTTATCTTCGCACGAAAAAATAACCACAATACATCATCGAAATAAATGATTCTTATGTGAATATAGGAAACAGCTTTAACCATGATACACACAATACGAGAAGCATTCAATGAACTCCTGGCTGAGAACCATTGGATGGATGACGAAACCAGAGCCGTCGCCAAAGAAAAGGCGGATGCTATGAACGAACGTATCGGATATCCTCAATTAATCACAAATAGTACGGAACTTACCAAAGAATACACCTCTGTAAGTATATCTTTACACTTAATGTCTATTTTTTTTTATTACGTATATATAAAGACAGTTAAACGGTATCGCAATGAGGAAAAAAGTCGTAAATGTTTATGGTTATAGCTGAACATAACTCAAGATGAGTTCATGGTCAATATTCTGAACGTTTTGAAATACGACGCCGAACAAAACCTACAAAAATTACGCCAGCCCGTCGACAAAGATAAATGGTCAACGGAGCCAGCTGTCGTGAATGCTTTCTACAATCCTAATAAGAATGATATAGGTATGCATACATTTTATTATAGCTGTTATGATTATTTAACCATTTAATTCATGTGACAAGAAATTGTGTATACGAGGATCGAGTAAAAAATATATTCGGTCTGACATAGACGGTGATCATAGTTATCCATATGTACGAGAATTTTAATTTTGAGTTTCTCGTCTTAGCATACCAAGCTTCATTTTCCTGTGTAGCTTCGTTAAGTAACATTATCATTTTCACATTCATTCGATTTCTGAGATGTGTACCAAGCAACGTTCCGTGATACCCATCGTACCCATCGAAATTTACAGGCGTTTTAAAGCTCTTTACGACAAGGATTGTATGAATATGAAGAATAATAATAATAAGCTAAACTTGTAATATCATAACTTTTAATTCAATAGGATGATAATTATGTCAACCAACTTGTTCAAAGAACCGATGGCTTAACATACTGGCAACCAAGAACAAATTGAAAGTTCCTGTGAGAGAAGGAAATAATAATAATATTCATTTATTGACACAGATTCACAAAATCCAATTACAGAGTAATAATTAAATGATATATACAAATTATAAATTAAAAATTAACACAAAGAAAATTTTAAATTATTTATACAAACTTAGCACACTAATTAAGAAAAAAAATCAATAAAATGTCAGTTATTGAAAGCAGATGTCAGAATTGAAAGCAGGTATCAGTTTTGAAAGCAGATGTCAGATTTTTTGAAAGCGGATGTCAGTATTAAAAGCAGATGTCAGTTATTGAAAGCAGATGTTAGTTGTTGAAAGCAGGTGTCAGTTTTGAAAGCAGGTGTCAGTTTTGAAGGTTCGAAATTGCTAATTGTTACTCCATTGCTATTATATATAGACAGCAATACTTACATTAACATTTACTTCACAATTACATACTAATTTGATAATATTTATAAATATTTCATATAAAAGCCGAAAAGAATTTATCAATTAATATATTAAATGAACGGCTAAGAAATTATCTAAACACTTATATATATATAACGGGTGTCCATTGGAAAAGTCAATCTAGTAGCATGTGATTTACTGAGAACATTTTGAAGTATGTCGTAAATTAAAATTTACTACTTAACCTACGAAGTCGTATATTTTGACAGTTTCATACATACAAATAAATAACAAATGTGATTGACATTATCAAATGTCATTTGGATTGTTAGTCTTGTATCCTTGATAAAAGCCACTACCTTCCTCAGGGGAAGTTTGAGTACACTCGTAGGATCCAATAGATCTCTCCCGAAAAATTTCTGTCTGAGTTCCTTCAGTTCCTCACACGTGCATATTACATGAAGGCTAGTTTCCTCCTGTTTTTCACATCTCCTACACCTTGAAGGACAATGTCCGGTTATTAAGACGGCAATTGCTTTAATTTATTTATTTTTCTACAAATTAGGTTGGCTGAAAGCTTTCCGTCCCTTGTAGTCCCTTAGTAGTCTTTTGGTATGGAGTTGACCTTCCGTTAACCTCCATTTCCTTTTTTGTTCTCTTTCTAGCCATAACCAGATCTCCCTTTTAGCGGAATCTTTAGCGATTCCACATACAGGTTCTGGTCCTATGAAGTTCCTATTAGTACCTTCTTTGGCCAGTTCGTCGGCTATCTCATTGCCTTTAATTCCCTCATGTCCTGGCACCCATATCAGCGACCCAGTATTGTCTTGTACCAATTTACGGAGGACCTGTTTACAATATTTCACCAGCTTAGACCTGGTAGATGGATTCATAATGGCTTTAATAGCTGCCTGACTATCAGTCATTATGTTGATATTTTTGTTTACGCAGCCGGCTGAATTTCCTCGGCGCTGGCTGCGACTGCAAACAATTCGGCCTGGAAAATTGTCGTTATGTTTCCCCAGACATATCGATATCTTCCTTCTAGGGCACATTCCGCATAGGCCTGCTCCTGCCCCCTGACTAGATTGTGATGCATCAGTGTACCAGGTGCCGACACCACAATCGCTCTAGCGACTTTTTGCCTGTTCCCTGGTCGGTATAAAATATCAACTTAGCTGTAAACATATTCTCTGGTGCCATACTGTCCGCCGGCATTTGAAATATCCCTTTCCAGTACAGTTCCTGTAATATATTTAACTAAAGATGGATGTTAATTTTTACTACTGACATTTAATTAGTGGCGCCCTCTATGTCCCAGTATGCAGTATGTATTAATCCCTCATACTTGCTTGAATTCCGTCACATCAAAGTTTTCATGAACGCACATAGTCGATTTCAACATTGAAAATTCACTCCATAAACTAACTGGGGACTTCAGAAGAAACACTCTCTCATGAAAATATGCTTGAAGCACAGTTTCATGCATTTCCTTAACTTTTCTGCCAATGCACCATTCTTTAAAGCTATAGCAGGTTCGCTCATACCGATTCCTTGATTTTTCCGGCAGTATGGAAGCTCGAGCTTCATTAGCACTGACTTCAATTTCCGAAAAATTATCAAATTCTTCTAATTCACACATTGTAAATTATACATTTTGCGTCAATTGCATTTTTTGTTTAAAGGCCACCATGGTGACAACAGATATCGGATGCTCAATTATATTCTTAAAACTGTCGCAAATGTGTCAGATTTGTTATTTTTATTAAATATTAATTTATATTATTGGGTATTGTGATTGTGGTAGCGAGAAAAATTTAATGCGTATCCTCGTAGGGTAATTTCCTTCCTTTATTCTCGCTTATGGACCTTAGCTACCACATTGAACAAAAAAATACATATCCGTCACTGTAAACATGGACAAACACCTCGTATTTTTAGCATTTACTTCTGTTCAATACATATGTTTCAGCCATCTAGGCCTCATCGGTTGAACTAGTGAAGCAATGTGTATACAAATTAATACAGATCTGTTAAACAACGGATCTGTATCTGTATCTACATTTACGCTAAAATCGTCTCCAAGCTGTAACCAGTTTCGTTCTATCAGGCGACACCAATTTAATCAGTGACATCTGACGGAAGAAAGCGACTAGGCCAGAAAAGGCGATCTTCCGCTCGAATAGCAATGCTATTACGAAAAGCGGAAAAATACGTATATTGGTGCTGTCCATTAACACGCGCCAGATGGCGGTAAATATACAAAAAAGGGATATTTATCAATACGTTTTTGCCGTATTACGCAGTTGTTATATAATGAAACAGATATGCAAAATACATATCCGTCACTGTAAACATGGACAAACACCTCGTATTTTTAGCATTTACTTCTGTTCAATACATATGTTTCAACATATGTATTGAACAGAAGTAAATGCTAAAAATACGAGGTGTTTGTCCATGTTTACAGTGACGGATATGTATTTTGCATATCTGTTTCATTATATAACAACTGCGTAATACGGCAAAAACGTATTGATAAATATCCCTTTTTTGTAAAAAAATACACTTACCTCTACTTAAAACGCAAATAATTATTTCTTAAAATAAAAAGTTGATAAAATATATTTTTCGAGGGCTTAATTTACATATTTTTTTTTAAAGTAAAATTCTGATGGTTAAATTACAAAGACCATGAACTTCGATGAAATATATTTAGCTGGGAAAAGAAAAATGTTCGCCTTCTTTCCTATAACCAAATCAGATGCTGAGGGTATCTTACTTTTTTGTACTCGTACATGGGGCGGCACAAGAATGTCAATTTTCTCGCGTTTGTTCCCAGTGGAATACCGAGGCGAGCACGTAAATTCGGTAGCGAAAGATATACGTGTATTTTGCATACAATGTATAAAACACAAAGAAAATATGTAATGAATATGTATAAATCAATAAGTAAGTTACTTTCATGGGCTTCGGATACTTCATTTACAAGTTAAATAGTTAAATAATATTCATCACCAAAATTAATATTTTTTTAAGTTTAAAAGTACCTACTAATCTGGGCAAGCGTAAACTTTTAAAGTAAAAAATTACATCTACAGGTATTATAAAGTTATGTGGAATTGAGCTTAAGAATTAAGAAAATTTCACGATAATTAAGCATCGAATTCTAAAATATACAACCTGACGTAGAAATTACATTTAAAAGTAATTATAGCAGGTGTCCTGTATCGTTATGTTCAAATTTTAGGAGTGTAAAGTAGACTTCATTTCAAGTAACAAAATCGCAAAACTTGTATATCCATTTTTATTTGTTTCAAAGTTACAGATCTATGAATGTGATTGTCGGATCATGAAAAAAAATGTAATCCCAAGTCAATAAAAACTGATTTTATTTAAAAAAGTTCAATTAATATTTTCGAAATGTCCACCTCCTTGTTGAATACAGGCTTGTGCCCGTAAGCCAACAGAAGAAGTACTTATCCGAATTTCATACTTGTTTTGTCGGATTTGCTCGGCAGCCAGGTGAATACGATCCAACAACTCTTCTCGTGTGTTCGAAACTTGCGCGTAGACTATTTTTTTTATGTACCCCCATAGATAAAAGTCAAGGGGATTAAGATCGGGTGATCTGGGTGGCCATGCAACAGGACCACCTCGACCAATCCATCTTGGATAATTGACGTTAACCAGATTTCGGACAGCAATTCCGAAATGTGGTGGTGCCCCATCCATGTGAAACCACATGTCTCGTCGACCATTCAGTGGGACATCCTCTAAAAGACCTGGCAGTTTGTCAATAAGAAATTCAAGGTAATTGTCCGCATTTAACCTCCCAGGAAGAACGATAGGACCAATCAACAAGTCATCGATTAGGGCCACCCAAAACGTTAATAGAAAATTCATGTCGAAATTAGCTTTGGCATTTTCTGATGACCACCTGTGCAGGTTTCTCAGATTTGTAACACCACTTCTTGTGAACGTAGATTCATCTGTCCAGAGGACTGTTCTGCAGTAATTAATATGAAGCCGTGACTGTCTTAATATCCAGATAGAATAAACTAGGCAAGCATAGTGGCCGGCCTCAAGCAAACCGTGTCCCCTGCGATAGTGATATGGATATAAGCCCTCACGTTTTAAAATTCGTCAAACTGTCGTTCGTGGCACTCCTTGTTGTCTAACGATTCGACCTACACTGAGAGTTGGATCCCTTGTAACAATAGCTACTGCTTCTTCCTCTAAGTCTGCTGACAAATTTACTCCTCGGTCGAAAAGATAATCACGCAGTCCGCATTCTCGAAATTGTCTGTGCACTTCCAGAAACGTTCTGTAATGAGGAATGCGCCTATCGGGAAACCGATGTCGGTATTCAATAACTGCTTGGCGTGCACTGCCGTTACAGTAGCCATACACAAAATGCATATCCGCATACTCTTGAAAAGAAAATCGATAAGGCATTTTGAATAAAGAAAACGTATCCACTCACTAATAAGCTGTTGTATGAACTGAAACGTAATGTAATCCTTTATTAAAAATGCAACGTTAACAGTCATCTGAACATTTGTTTATTGTATGATATTCCTTGTTAAGCACTTACGAAATAGGTAAGAACCTTCTTTATCATAAATCAATTTCCAGTACTCTTTCTTGTACATCTCCAAGAAATTACTGTATGCACTACGACACGTGTTTATTTATTTTAGGATAACATTTTATTATGCGACGTTAACAATCACAGGCCTGTTATTGAATCGTATAACTTTTTTTAAATAAAATCAATTTGTATTGACTTTAGGATTACATTTTTTTTTCATGATCTGACAATCACATTCATAGATCTTGTAACTTTGAAACAAATAAAAATGGATATACAAGTTTTGCGTTTTTGTTATTTGAAATGAAGTCAACTTTACACTCCTAAAATTTGAACATAATGATACGGGACACTTGTATATAACGTGCCTTCAAAAAATTTCCCCGTTAGAGACGGACATGCTTTTTTTATGGTTGGTGACAGTGCACGTATTCTGTCACAAACGCGCATAATTCATTTGTTCATATTCTTGATTGCTATTTATTAACTCTGTGTTCTGTAAGTATTTTATTGTTGTTGCAATGCGTTAATGTATTGTGTATCTTTTGTTATTGATCTTGTAGCATTTCTTGATGAAGCAACCAATATAGTTACGAAATATATAGATATGAATAAATGACAGATCTTAGTCTAAATCGTATCCACCTTATTACATCTTGTATTCCCAGTTCCTTTCTTGTATTGTTGCTTTTTATTCTTTATCTAAATGTTGACACCTTTGATCCTTCTCTAAGTAAATTTCTAATGTATATATAACCGTGTATCTTCTTGTGATTGAAATCTGACAAACTGATACTCCCAACAGTGCACTGCGTCGCTAATTTATCCTGAGAATGACAAATTAACAAATTTCTACGTCGACGTTACAGTAAACTGACATGTTTATTTTCTGGACGTCAATTTCAAACTTAGTTTATCTGTAATCGTCAAATTCTCTCAAGAAGCGGTAATGTGTAACAGACGTTTCGAACCTCGATATACTTCATCATCAATATAAAATATTTAAAGTTAATTAAACTTAAATTGGTATTTTTATGTTTTAAATTTTAATATGTTAAAGTGACTCTATATTATTACAAGTAATTCTTTCCTAAATTCTTAGATGTTATATAATATAAACATTAATACAAGAATATATGCATATAATGTTTTCCTTTCTTTAGTATTTCCTGCCGGCATTCTACAACCGTTATTTTACAGTCAACATTTTCCAAAATCTTTAAATTACGGAGGAATTGGCGTCGTAATTGGACATGAAATAACTCACGGTTTTGATGATAAAGGTAATAATTAGATTTTAGTTTCATCTATGTGTTTGATTTTCTAGTAATTAAAGTGTTTTTAAATAAAATTTTATCATTAAAACAATATCTTCAGGTCGCCAGTTCGATAAAGATGGTAATATGATGCAGTGGTGGAATAATGCAACAATAAGAGCATTCAGAGAAAGAGCCCAATGCATTATCGACCAATACTCCCGGTATAAAATAGACGAAGTAGGGCTTTACGTAAATGGAAGGATGACCCAGGGGGAAAACATAGCGGATAACGGTGGTCTTAAGCAATCCTTCAGGGTAAGTTTTCGAATAAAATTTTACTCCGCGAACGCGACCTAAAAAATCGAATTGTAAACTCTAAAATAGTTCTTTAACTAATACATTCGCGACAGCCAATTCAATCTCAAATTTCGAGCATATATTTACGATACGTAAAAATGTATATTTCTCTATTTAATATGTTAATATATTCGACATATCTTTGTTGAATTTATCACTTTGCCGTTATCTCCACGAAAATATATAATATATAGCTAATGGAGCCAAAAAAGGTTGAAAAAAATTTACTAAAATGAATACGGGGATTGTTGGGAAACTACGTGGCGTAACAGAGATGGCGCGAATTCGCAAGAATCTCAGTGAAAGTAGTCGTGCAATTGTTGTTGAAACGTTGATAAACTGACTAAAAATTAAAAAGGACGCCACCGCGATTTAAAAGCTGATTATACATCACGTGAAGATCGTACCACGGAAAGGCTAGCGTAATTACAGAAAACTGGAAGTAATCGCAAGTAAAAGAGAGCGTTACACATTAAAGAAAATGTACCAAGTTTATTATAAACGTCTACGTCGATAAGAAAATTTACATGATTAAAGAAAAAGTACAGAAAACCGTGGTATGTTTCAACCAAAACTGAAAGAGTGAAGCCCTGTATATAATTAAATTATAGTACACAATAATTTAAATAAATATACAATTGTTTATCAACATAATTTAACTATAAATTCAAAATGCAAAATTAAGAGTCAAAACTCTTTTACGATATTGTATATTCACCTATCTGTATATTTTAGAGCACAAAAGAAAAGTAAGGAAAGAATATAAGCAAATATAATACGTATTCGCCAGGCCTTGAGTACTCGCTCACAAACGAATTTAAACCTTATATACGTAAACCTAGGGGTACATATTATATGACGCTATTTAAATTTAAAATGAAATATACTCTTATGCTCGAAATCCTTAATTAAATTGAATCAACAAATTTCTGATTAATTTAATTGCATCTACACCCTATATTAAATACTCTAAATTAATTATGAAATGGTGTGATTTATACAAAAGTTTTAAATGGTTGACGAAATTATTCTGTGCCAAGACAATAGAAAAGAAAACTGATTTAATGTGATCTATATTACTATACCCTTCTAACAAAGAAGTTAACAAATGTCTAAAGCAAAGAAAGTATAATTTAATGTGCGTTAACTTAATATAATTGACGAACAAAGAGATTACTGGATTTCTTAATATTTCATGACGCTAATTTTCGTAAAGCACGATGCAAGTTTTCTAGTAATAATTGTTCAGATGAAATAGCGTAATTATTGACAAAACTACTTTACAGCTTGTTTATTTTGCTCAAGGTTATCCAGCTGCTATGGCGTAGTTTCCACACGTTGTCTTCGAAGGTGATTTCCGGAACACGTGAATTGATAAGGTTCTCCACTTCCGTTAATTTAACAACTCATATAGCAAAATTTCGCAACCAATTAATTAAAAGAACTAAAATAATAAAAACCCTGTAGATGTTAATTTATGCATTAAAATTAGCGAAACACGAAGATTTGGAACACAAAGAAATATCGCAAAGAAAGTTAGCGGGAAAATTACTCACCCATATCTGTTCGAGAGGGTTAATTAGTCTTCGACCTAGTCAATAACGCCTACCCAAATATAAAATTGCGGTACACCAAACTCAGTATGCCGCCGATAAACCACCTATTTCAGTGTAAAATTTTCACGATACCAAATATCCGACGGCACACACACACAAATAAAAGTCAATAGAACCGACTGAAAGATTAGACGAAAGTAATCGACGTCAACCACATCGAAATTCTATTATTTCCGCTGTGTCACACAGGCTCATAGTACAGCGATACCGTTACGGTAATATACACCATCCGCCAAGATATTGTGACAATGTCTAACCTCTCTGTCAGATGGATGCCATTTTTACTGAATCTAAATCAAGAGCATGAAAGAGTGCAAATTTCCCCTACGTCAATTTTAAGTTCTTTAATATCAACCCAGTAGATAAAATTTGTGTAGCTTCGTTATGGTCGATGAAACTTGGCTCTAGTACTATGTCCCAGAATAGAAGCAGCAATCTCAGTAGTGGAGGCATTGTGGTAGTCCTCCGCCAAAGACCAAAACATTTTGAAGGCGATACTTATCAATTATCTCGCCAAAGATAAATCTATCAACGAGACATATAATGCTTTGCATCTCGGTAAAGTGAAAGCTACCATTACCGAAATATTTCATCATGGCAATGCATCGTCACCCACCAGATCGAGAAAAAAACTGGATGAATTCTGATTACAGGTTGTGCCCCAACTACCCTCTTCGCCGGATCTCACCCCTTCAGATATCCACTTATTTCCAAAATTGAAGCTGTTTCTCGTTGAAACAAAATTCAAGACAGACGAGGAAGTTATTACAGAAGCAGAGCAGTGTTTTGATGATCTTAATACTGACGATTATAAAAAACAAGCTGATTTTTGACGAAGATTTGTTATGGTTGATGAAAGCTTGATTTACACTTATATAATTTCTTACATTTATATAATTCCACTGTTGCAAGGGATATCTTCAGGGTTGCTACTAGTACTATTATTCTCGTTGCTGCATGCAATTGCTGATGTGCGATCAGGACCATCAAAAATTGCAACAACTCCAGAAATGATCAATAAAATTAATGACTTTGTTTTGAACGAACGAAGAATTGCCATCAAGGAGGTAGCTAGCATCCTGAGCATATCAACTGAATACGTGCATCACATTTAACACGCAGAATTTGGAATATCCAAGCTTTCCACAAGATGAGTACCCCGAATCTTGAATTATAATGAAAAACGCAAAGAAAAGCAATCGTTAAGCCATTTGAAACTATTTAACAAACAAGCCGATTGATTACGAAGATTTGTTATGGTTTATGGCTTTACACTTATATAATTGCTTCTTGGATTCCGGGCTGGAACCACGTCCTCGACACTGTTGAAAGAGATATCATCAAGGCTGCTACTACTATTACCGTTGCAGCATTTAAACTGGAAGTCTGTTTGTTTGAGTTAGGTTAGGTTGTCAATAATATTGGTTTATGATTTGATACAAGTCAGATGGAATGGTCAATAAAAAAGTTCCCATTCATCACGACAACGCGCCTTCTCACATAAAATTGAATCAATTGAGATTTCAGATTGATCCAAATGCGTTACAAGTCGAAGACGAATATATTGAAAAATAATGAAAAAAAACCTTCTAATCCATTTGTTTCATTTCAAGCAATTACGTCAAATCATCCTCTTGTTCAAAAAAATATATATCATTTAATTGCATTAACGCGATATTTCTGTAATAATTACACAGGTCTACAGTGATTTTGATTTTTGAAAGCAGTTTGCTAATTTGTATATGTTTGGGGGCCCTTATTCCAAAAAACGCCATATTTTTGCTCTATCACGTAAATTTTTTTTATAGCGCTCTATATCTTAAAAATGTTAATTTATTAATATACATACCTATGACAAGAATATGTTTGTTCCATGTTAGGCATGATTTTTAAATGAATTGATTTTTATGAAATTAAATGTGATTTGGCAACACTGGTTAATATTAGATTTCTCAGCAAAGCAACAGAGTCGGCGCAGAAGCGTCAATACAACTTGAAACCTGCTTATGTGCAGTTTGGTTGTGTTAGTCGTCGTGCTACTGTGTCCGCGCGCTTGTTGCCTTCGTTGTTGCGTATTTTAAGTGTTCTAGAACGTATAAATATGGAAAGAAGACATTGTGTGAACAATCCGAATAACTTTTGTTATATCTGTGGTAGTTATGTCGTAGTAAAGCAGAGGCAAACTATAACTTCGTTTGTGAAAAATGTATACCACGCTTATTTTGGTGTAAAAATTGGCGACCAAGACAAGTCCTGGGCTCCTCATACTGTTTGTTCCGTTTGCGTTGAAGCATTAAGAAACTGGCAAAAAGGTAGGAAGAAATGTTTAAGCTTTGGTGTTCCTATGGTATGGCGAGAACCTAGAAATCACAGTGATGATTGTTATTTTTGTTCGTGTAATGTTCAAGGATTCGACAGAAAAAATAAGAAACAAATTATGTATCCCAATCTTGACTCTGCTATTCGACCAGTTCCTCATGGACCAGATGTACCGATACCTACCGCCCCAAAAGCACTAGAAAACGTCATATCGTCAGAATCAGAGGAATCTAATTGCGACCCAGATGACTCAGATTTCACACCAGATTTCAGAGAGCCCGAAGTGTTTAACCAGAGCGAACTAAATTATTTAATTAGAGATTTGCACCTTCCAAAGGATGCATCCGAATTGTTAGCCTCCCGACTTCGTGAGAAACATTTACTGGCACCTGGCGTCACATCAAGCTTTTATCGGGATCGCGAAAAAGAGTTATGTCAATATTTTACTCAAGAAGGACCGCTAGTGTATTGCAACAATATTCCTGACTTAATTTAAAAATTAGGAAATGTGCCGTATGTAAAAGAAGAATGACGCCTGTTTATTGACTCAAGTAAGCGTAGTTTAAAAGGCGTTTTATTGCACAATGGTAACGAGCTGGCCTCGGTTCCCGTTGCCAATTCGGTACATTTAATGGAAACGTATGAAAATTTTGAACTTCTTTTAAAGAAAATAAACTACCAAGAACATCAGTGGATGCTTTATGGTGACCTTAAAGTGCTGTGCATGCTACTAGGACAACAAGGAGGTTATACAAAATTTCCATGCTTTATTTGTGAGTGGGATAGTCGAGCAAGGGATAGACATTGGACTCAAATAGAATGGCCCTCTAGAACAAGCCTTACACCTGGTAGCAAAAATGTATTAAGAGATAGCTTAGTTGACCCCAAAAAAGTTTTACTGCCTCCTCTCCATATCAAACTTGGCTTGATGAAGCAGTTTGTTAAAGCCCTAGACAAAAATGGACAGTGTTTTAAATATTTGTGCGAGACATTTCCAGCCTTATCCGATGCCATGTTAAAAGAAGGTATTTTTGTTGGGCCGCAGATAAGAACATTATGCAAAGACAAGGATTTTCAAAACACAATGACCAATGTCGAAAAAAACGCCTGGGTTTCATTTAAAGAAGTAATTGATAAGTTTCTTGGGAACTCTAAGGACGAAAACTACGAAAATATTGTTCAAAATATGTTACAACACTTTCATCGTCTAGGTTGTAATATGAGTTTGAAAGTGCATTTCCTGTTTTCACACTTGAACTATTTTCCTGAAAATCTTGGAGCAGTTAGCGAAAAACAGGGAGAGAGGTTTCACCAAGACATTAAGGAAATGGAACGGCGATACCAATGCAGATGGAGCATAACGATGATGGCGGACTACTGCTGGATGTTAAAACGGGATATGCCTTAAAAACATACAACCGAATGTCCGGACAACGCAGCTTTCTGGCAAAAAGACAAAGATTTCACTTAAAAAAGACTGAGTAAAGTATTTTTTTCCACTTTTTTAACTTGTATTCCACCTTTTTACTCAATAAACAAATATTTTTTTTAGAAATATCGTTTTTTTTCATTTAATATTTGCCAAAAAAACCTTACGTGATACAAATAAATGCATAGATTTTTTGAAATCAGCCTACCAAAATCATTTAAAATCAGTTTTCAAAATAAAAACATCTGTCAAAAAGTTTAAGTTTGTAGACCTGTGTTATCTAACATTTTCTTGGGTGAAATGCATGACAAAATAACTTGTGGAGTACTATTCATAGCATCTAAAGTTTTTGCAAAACGCCTTCATGTTACAATATTTCTAAATTTAAAAAGTATTTGTAGATACCAGGCGCGGCTCGTGATGACGTACTGTTGGGGCACGTACCATGATGCGAGTGCTTCATGTATTCTCGTGTACTAACTGTAGCGTTTTCGTAGTAAACACCGAAAACACACGAGGTACTCGCATCATTGTACGTGCCCTACAGTACGTCATCACGAGCCGCGCCTGGTAGATATCATGTTAAATAAACGAATATATTTTTCAGGCTTATCGAAAGTGGGTATCGCAACATGGTGAAGAGGCCGACCTTCCAGGTTTAAACTTAACCCATGATCAACTCTTCTTTCTTAATTACGCGCAGATATGGTGCGGCTCCATGAGACCAGAAGATGCTTTAACCAAGATAAGATCCAGCGTTCATTCGCCAGGTCCGATAAGAGTTTTGGGACCGCTTTCTAATTCAAAAGATTTTGCCAAAGCTTACAATTGCCTGTTAGGTTCACCAATGAATCCGACTAACAAATGTAACGTTTGGTAAATTAATTAATTAAAAAAAAAAAGAGACGAAACTGGAGGATTGAAAAACCTCCTTCTCCGTACATACGCTTTCCTAATGAAAAAACAACCTCTTTGATGTTGTAAAACTATTCTAATGCTCACAACACTTTATAGAAATATTAGTATGTGTACATTATATATATATATATATATATATATATATATATATATATATATATATATATATAATTAATTTTAAAAAAATTATCGACCGTACTATATTGGTTAAAATAAAGCGGTCTGTCAATTAAAAACTCATTTATTAATTATCTCTTATTTCGCAACGAGTTTGTTGCTTCTTCGGGAGATACTACAAGATTAATGAAAAATAACATTAAATAAATAAGTGTATAAAGCAGTAGTAAAATGGTCTACATTTTGTAAGTATTTTACTTGCCAGTTTTTAATTTATTTTAACCTATATATATATATATAATGAACACATGCGTATATATAAAACATGACAGAACTATTTGTATATTTATAAGAATAATACATACATTATATCACGAAAAAAGAAGAGAGGTATATATGAATTATATTATATATAATGATATTAGTCAATATAAAATACATACATATCGTTAGGTGAAATAATTATATAGGAAAATTAATGACATAATCACAGTATGCGTAAAAGTAATGAGTAAATGCTTGTACAGGTTTATGAAAGAAAGTTAAATAATATAGGGGAATGCATTATAACGTGGACTAAATATAATTTAAATTGATACCAACATCTGTGCTTCTTTTCTTTATATATTCTTACACAATATACTCCATTCATTTTCATATCTTGATGCTCTGGAAAAGGATTTCTTTAATTTTTAAAGAAAAATCGGAAGGTAAGTACAATAACATACACCTACCTATCAGAAATATATTTACTAGCAAGAATCGGCCTATTATAATGGTCGGTATATAGTTTGAAGATACATTTTGTCCCTAATATACAGGGCACGGCAAAATAAATTACCTAATTTAAACAGCTTCTAAAAAATTATTCACTTTAATAATAAAACGAATTAATTAATTTATATTTTAATTCCTTATACTACATTACGAGCAGCCAAATCGCCGCCCCCCACTAAACATGCATACAAATACGATTTTTATAATTTATTAAAGACATACGCCAAGGCCTCGCTTAGCGCTGTTTCGGTTTAACGCGGTTTTATTGGAATAGTGGTATTCCCCGAAAATTGCACGCAGCGTTGGGCTTCCCCGATATACAAACTATGTAAATGTGATAGACTTGCTTCATCCTTGCGGTGGTACACACGCGTATTTTTATATGTGGTTTTAAAAATTTGTTTATTTGTTACCATCAAGAATTTTAAATAAATTGATAGTTCATAATTTTAAGTACTATTGCGACATTTAAAAATCGGACACTTTATTTGCTTGGTTTGAATATGGCTTTTTAAGAGTAGATAAGTATCTATGTATTTACTTCTGGTTACAGATCCGTCAGTGACATTCAAGTTTGTCAAAATATAAGGTTAATATGCCACATTTGAATATTCAAACTAAAACTCAAATAATTACGTTACTAGAAGAAGGATTGTCAGTTAGAAGATTAGCGAATAGATTTTGCGCGGGGAAGAGTATCATTTCAGATATCAAAATTAAAAGGCAACGTCAGTGAGTTATTAATAGAAAACGAGGCCCCGGTGGTATCCGTGTGTTAACTCCCGAACAGGATGAAAATCTTATTAATTTTATAAGAAAAAATCTGTTCGATACAATAGTAAATGCAGTGACAGCAACACATTTCCCCGGGTGTGTCCACACAGCAAGAAAACGGCTGGACTTGAGAAATCAGGCGTCTGTGAGAAAACCATATCTTAATGCTCAGAATGAAGAAGTAAAGATTGGTTTTGCATTGGGATTTATGCCGCATAATTTTAGTTTTTGGGAAAATAGATGAAAAAGTTGTTTAGTCGTCTCATAATGACCGAATCCGTGTTTATAGACCACCACCTAATTCACGATTTGACGAAAAGTATCACAAACGAGCGGAAGATTCTCAGTGAACGTCTGGGGTCTGGATTTGCACACATGGGCCAGGTATTTGTTGGATTATAGGCGAAAGATTTAATAGTAACAATTATATTAGAATATTAGATAATGTTTTTCTACCTTCGGCGGAAATTATATAAGTATCCTGAAATTTCATGTTTCAACACGACAATTGTCCAGTCCGTACGGCAAGAGTCGTTTCTCAGTGGTTTAGAGAAAATAATACAGTGTTTGCCGTGATGTTCTAGAAGTCCAGATATATACCCCATCGAGAACGTGTCGGGTTACATTGTTAAGACGATAAGCAGGAATAATTTTAGGCCAGCAAATGTCCAAGAATTATCTAAGATCAAGGATATTTGGAATGATCTGTCACCAGAATTTATACATGTCATAACATCTATTCCTAGACGTTTACAAGAGGTGTTAGACAGAAATGGTGCTGAAATAAAGTATTAAAAATTAAAACCAAGTAGTTTTCTGATTAATAAATTCTTGTCTTTCATTTATTCACTCAGTAACATAATTTTATAACAAAATGTGTAACATAATTTTGCGTGAGAGGTTACAGATAAATGTCAGTATGCTGTCATCTACACAACAACTCAATTATATAAAAACCGAATTACAATGCTTAATTATATATTATAATTATATATATTATACAGGGTTATGATAAAGTAACGCACAAAATTCATAAAACGTACAATGTTAATTTTTGAAAAAAATGCAAAAACACGTCAAACAGTTTATTTTATTCCGCGTCTTTTAACATAAGTCAAAAAAATAAAACGTCAAATTTGTCAAAGTTATGACGTCATCAATATTTTTTTAAATATGAAGCTTGTTTTTTTTTACTTTATTTGATAAAGCTTGTTTTTCTGCATTATAAAGAAATAATTGATGTAGGGGTCACATAAGAAAAAACTGAGAGAATTAATAAAAAACAAAATAAACTTTATTATAGTAATAACATTTAAATTAACTAAACAGTCCATTAAACCAAAACGATTTCTTACAGGAATTGTTCAAACTGTGTCCCGTTCACTATCTGACAGAGGCCAAGACGATGGTAGACCTGATATACAGAGTCTTCGATCATCTGCGGAGTTATACGAGTCATTTCATGTCTAATTCGTTCCATTAAGTCTTCTAAATTGTCTGGTCGGTTAACGTAGACCCGACTTTTTAAATGTCCCCACAGAAATAAATCAAGGGGGGTGAGATCAGGTGACCTAGGTGGCCACTCCATTGGTCCACGTCTTCCAATCCACCTTCCTTCAAACTGGTTATCCAGAAACCTTCAAACATTAAGACCATAATGTGGTGGTGCACCATCTTGTTGGAACCAAATACTGGGATCCAAGTTTTCCCTATTATTTGGATCCGGAAATGCCGCAATTAGATCCGGAAGTACTGCCATACGAAGATGTTCCAAATATCGCTCAGTTGTTAAATTCCCACGAAAGAAATAAGGACCAATAAATTTTCCCCTGACGATTCCTACCCATACATTAATTTTTTGGGGGCGCTGGGTGTGTTTTGTCTGAGTCCAGTTGGGATTTTCCCGAGCCCAGTAGCGACAATTGTGTCGATTTACTGTACCACTTAAATAAAACGTTGCCTCGTCTGAAAATACTACACTATTAAGCAAATTTGGATTTTCGTCACAATGCCTCATGAAGATTTCACAAAATTCCAAACGTCTGTCCGGATCATCTTCTGAGAGTTCGTGAACAAATTGAACTTTGTATGAGTGCAGTTTTTCTTTTTTTAAAAACTTTACTACAAACGACTGACTAACATCTTGTTGTAAGGCAATTTCTACTGTAGTTGCGTGAGGGTTGTCTTCTAATGACAGCAAAATATCTAACTTTGCATCGTCGCTTATTCCCGGTCTTCCAGATTTTGGAGCATCACTTACGCTTCCTGTTTCATTAAATTTTGCAACAATTCTGCTTACTGTGCTTCTAACAATTGGAGGTCTTTCAAAATGTGTTTCGTCAAATAAAGCACATGCTTCTTCATGACTTCGAAGTCCATCGCCGTAACCTACCATCATTAGAATTTCTATCCTTTCTCTTTCCGTTAAAGGAGCCATCATAATAAAATTGGTATGACACTAATTGTAAGACTGACACTGACAAACAGTTGCTTTATTACTAGGTAACTTTAAGTTTTCATTCTTTTAATATTTAGTTTCTTTTCATAAATTCAAAAACTAATTTATTTTGTTTTTTATTAATTCTCTCAGTTTTTTCTTATGTGACCCCTACTTCAATTATTTCTTTATAATGCAGAAAAACAAGCTTTATCAAATAAAGTAAAAAAAAACCAAGCTTCATATTTAAAAAAAATATTGATGACGTCATAACTTTGACAAATTTGACGTTTTATTTTTTTGACTTATGTTAAAAGACGCGGAATAAAATAAACTGTTTGACGTGTTTTTGCATTTTTTTCAAAAATGAACATTGTACGTTTTATGAATTTTGTGCGTTACTTTATCATAACCCTGTATAATAATATATCATATTTATGTAATATAAGGATTCGTATATTGATAAATATAATAATTTTTAGTTTTTATTATGGATGATAATAAAAAACACGAAAATAAAGTGTCAAGAAAAAGTATTTCACTAGACACTAAAATGCAAGTGCTTCGACAATTAGAATCGGGTGAACGTCGAACTCAAATTGGTGTTGCATTAAACTTGTCGACTTCGACAATAAGGACAATTCTTAAGAATAAAAAAAAATAGTCTCGTCCGCAACTACGACTACAACTACATCTGTCACTAGAATTACTCGTTCCAGAAATTATGAGATAGAGGAAATAGAAAATATGCCATTAACCCAAGCGATTATAATGGAAAAAGCTGAAAGAATTTTTAATCACATTCAAAGTGAAACAGGTGACACAACTAAAACTTTCGTTGCAAGTGCGGGATGGTTTCGCAGATTTAACCACCGAAATAGTCTTCGTAATATAAAAATTACAAGAGAAGCAGCGAGTGGAGATACAACCACATTAAAAACGATTATTGAACGTGGAAACTATCCTCCAGAATTAGTTTTTAATGTCGATGAGACAGGGTTTTTTTTGGAAACGAATGCCAAAAAGAAGTTATTTATTTTAAGAAAAGCGTGCACCAGGATTTAAAGGCACAACTAACACTTTTGCTGGGTGACAACGTCAATGGAGATTTTAAATTAAAACCACTACTGGTCTATCACTCCAAAAACCCAAGAGCGATAAAGGGCACAACTTTACCAGTAATTTGGAAATCTAATAAAAAACCATGGATAAATATGAAGATTTTCCAGAATTGGTTTACTGAACAATTTTGCCCATCTCTGAAACGATATTGTGAAACAAAAGAACTTGAACCAAAAGCACTACTTTTAATAGATAATTCTCCAAGCCACCCTACGAACTTATCTGACTTAGAAACATATATTCCAGTTGAAGTGGTTTTCTTGGCACCTAACACAACTGCCTTAATTCAACCCATGGATCAAAGTATTATAACAAATTTTAAAGCTTATTACTTGCGGCGAACATGTTTGAAAAAACGGACGGAGAAGAAAAACAATCGATAAGAGATTTTTGGAAGAAGTACAATATCATGGATGCTGTGGAAAACATACATTTTTCTTGGAATTTTTTGAAAGGGGTATGGATGTGAACGAAATAGTGGATTTAGCAAAACGAGCAGATTTAGATAAGGTAAATGTGCAAGATCTGAAAGAAATTTTGCAAGACAACAGGAGAACGTCTTTCTAATGTTGAGCTCAAGGAGTTGGCGAATCAATAAGATCGAAAAAATACCACAAGTAGCGATTCTGAGGAAGAGCAAAAAGAACTATCAACTGCATTTTTAAAAACCAGTTTAGATACGATAACAGAGATTATGGACCAACTTATTGAAAATGATGAGAATTTTGATCGAAGCTCAAAGGTAAGACGGGGTGTCATGGATGCTTTGTCCACTTATAGACAACTTCTTACTGAGCGTAATAGAAAAACACAAACGACATTAGATACCTTCTTAGTAAAAAGGCAGAAAGTTCAAGAATCTGAATGATCTGAAACATTAATAATGATTTAGAGTTTTGTTTATTTTTATATACCCATTTGTAAGAAACAAGTTTTTGTTGTATTGTTATAAAAAATATATTAAATGACTTTAAGTTCCAAAATGCCTGAACAATATTTTTAATTTTCTACCCGTTTCCCCTAACCATATGTATTTACATGACGACATAACCTCGTTTAATGCTGTAACACGATGGAACGTATACTGTTAAGCGGGGTCTTGGTGTATATCGTTTAAAAGACTAAAACTGATCCTTCCAACATGGCCATCCCTTATCTAAATAATTTTTGCTCATACGGTAGTTACTTTAGGGCAATGTAAATGTCGCTGATGAATTTCACGAGGATTCTCTTGACCCCAATAACGGCAATTTTGCTTATTTACATCACCGTTGATGTAAAAATGTGCTTCGTCACCCATGAAAAGAATATTTTTCGATACCGTGGTGATTATCATGAATCAGACGACATAATTCAAGCCTGTTAATTTTATCTTGATCACTTAGTTTCTTAATTATTTCGATCTTACATTGATGAAAATTCACGCGTTTCAGCATTTTTCTCGTGATTCGATCACTTAAACTAAGGACGGAAACATGGTTTAACAGCGGATCTTTTCGGACTGGCAATAATTACATTTCTTACCCTTTTTTCGTTACGTTCATTGCAGGCAGTTCCTGGTCTGCGAGTTGATTTTTTGTCTACAACAGAGCCCAATTGCCTCAATTCATTGCGCCAATCCAAAATAGTCTTAACGCTGAGGACACCGACGGACATTAAAATGACGTCGAAACACCTTTGAACAGCGATTACTGAATTTAATTGAATAAATTTGTCAAAACAAAAGACACGATGTTGGGTAGACCGACGCTGTATTTTTACAACTGTCCTAACTAAATTTCCAAAGCCTACTTTTCTATTTAAAACTATTTTAATTCGAAATAACCAATTCGTTTTTATGTTATTAGTGAAATAAAATAGGTAATACATTTTGCCGGACCCTGTAGTAATAACGATCCCTTTTCTTACACATTCCTTCAAAAGATCTGATGTTTCAAATATCAAGGAGGATCTAAATTACTAATTCGCAGTACATTCAATACCTTATTCACACATTTTCTTCGCATTGTTCAGCGTTTCCATGTACAATCTTAGTTAGATGTATATTTACAACACACAACAGATCTTGTTTATGTGATGTAATGCAAGTCTACCGACGTTTGCGTGTATAACTTACTCCCACCACTTTATTATTTTCTTTGACGCTTTTAGTTAAGTAGCGAAACATTTGTAATATGACAAATATATTTCGAAGCGTTTAGGAAACATATATTAACGTCAAAATATCCAGCTTTGTAATGTTTTATAAATGTATCCAATCAGTAAATACGACAAAGAAGTCGTCAATATCATAGTAATTAATATCTAACAGATATTTTTTAATGTTTTTTATTGTGTTTATAAAAGACAGTAATTCGGAAAATTTTGCTTTATAAGTATATAGCGGGCAATACGAAAATTTACCATTTTTAACCTTTGCTACTAACTTTTAAAAAACAAGAATTTCAGATAACTTGAGATAACCTTTCTATAACACGGCAAATACATTAATAGAAAATGTGCTGTGCTGCAGAGACCTCAAAGCCAGTAGTTAGTTTCCTAGAACTTATCAAAAGCAAATATTTTCTCCTAAATCCATAAAAGTAACTTTATCTCGTTTTTCTTAAAATCTCGTATTTTGCAATAACAATGTTGTACTGCACTGTTGTATAATTTCAAATTATATTATTTCATCAGCCTAAGCAAAAGGCATTGAAATTAATATAAGTTAAATCTCTAAATACCAGCAGCTGTTGCCAAAAGGCGTATTAAATGTCTTGCAAAAGCAACACTAGAAATGAATTTACAATCAAAGGTGTAATGTAAATAATTGGTTACTTCCTGATATATTACTCAATATATTTTGATTTTTATGCACTATTAAGTATATTATTATTAATATTATTATTGTAATAAAACGACTTCCAACAATGAAGGTTACATTTGGATAATTACAAGTTTGCTAAATTAACTACGTCCATATTTACAGTTGTATTAATATATTTTTCAGTATAAAGTTTTCTGTTGACTCATTTACTCATCAGGTGATATATTGGAAAATATCCAATTATATCGGAATCTCTTCACATGCAGTTATAAATATTAACCATTAATAAGGCATTAGCTTTAATGTATTGCATATCAAATCGCATATCATGCAAATAAGTATGTACCTAATGTAAGCGAATACTTATTCAAAAAAATAAAGATATTCTTTGATGTTATTTTAAACAATTTTTTGGTTTTTTTTATGAAATGTTCGCTGGCGGAAAAGTCTGAATGACTTTAGAAACTCAACAACGTTCCCTAACAAAAATCTTGTCACTAAAGACCGAGTTTTTTTGTCTTCTCCTGCAGTGACGAAGCACATACAAAAAGGGCCAGTTTGCCGAATTAATTTTTAGACACACGCAATTAATGTACGCGTTTTAGATTTATGTTTACAAGCGTATTTTTTTAACATTTTGTTAGAATATACAGGGTGCGGCAGAGGAATCGGGTGTCTTATAATTCGGAAATAAGAAAAAAAATCATTGAAGAGCAAGATTTATTATACTAAAATAGAGGCAATATGTTGCCATTTTACATAAACAAACAAAAAGTTAATTTTTGAAAATAAAATCCGACAAATGGTGGCCATTTCGTCTACCACACATTTTTGCAATCGCTCCGTAAAGTTTTACATTACTCTTTGCAACAAGTCGTTGCGATCGCCGCAATTTCTCTACGAATTAAATTTTTCAATTCCACTAGTGTGCGTGGCTGAGTAGGTACACATTTCCCTTTAAATAACCCCACAGAAAAAAATCGCAAACGTTGAATTCTGGAGATCCCTACGGCCAAGCAACATCTTCAAAGCGAGATATAACGTGTTGAGGGAACATCCGACGAATCGCTTCCATTGTCGCAGCTGCTTTATGAGGTGGCGCTCCGTCCAGTTGGAACCACATACGCCACATAATAAGGCATAATAATTGATTCGCCGAAAAAGCCTTTGCACGTGTGTCACAGAATCGTTATTTCTAAATAATTGTTTTACTGCAAATATAGAATGTTCTAAACTCCAACGCTTCATTGTAGCTGAAATGGCATCCCACTAGAAAAATACTGCGCGCATGCACAGTTATCGCAACCTCGCCATTTTCGAATACTATCCATTCTAAAAACACCCGATTCCACTGCCGCACCCTGTATTTCATTATCGGGATCTAAGCCGTTTAAGGTGAATGCCAACAGCCAAATATCTTAAGTAGATCCACGGACGTGGCATAATAATAACTGATGGCCTACCAATACTCTCAATGCATTGGCGTTAAGCTGTTGGGAAATGCTAAGGCATCAATTATTATTTTTAATTGAATCGGCCGATACTTGCTGGAAATCCATAATATGTAAATGGGATTTAACCCAGATACTCCCAAATTAATTTTTTCTTGAAAAAATACATTTGTTGTCTATTTCTACATTAACTGGAACCCAATCAACAACTTTTCATTTTAACTTTTTTTATTTTTTTTAGTAGTTTTTTAGATAAGGGCCGACCTTTTTAAAGGACAGTGGCATTATAAGGTGTAATCAGAACTAACTTTAAAAAACTTAAGTTTATTTAAATACAATCTTCAATTTGATATTGGAACATTATAAACATAAAAAAATATTATTGCGTGTGATATTCAACAAAACATTGTTTAGGATGTAACCCCACTTTGCATTTGGTACACCTAAATTGGACTTTCTTGTGGCACCTTCCACATCTGATTTGATTTTCTTGGTAAACAATCAAATGATCTTTACCATCAAATCGCGAAATTTAGTTTTCATTGACACTTGTTCGTATACGTCCTCTCTTAGTGTTTTTCTTATGGGTTTCTAAAATACCTTTACAAAGAGATCGACGGAAGCCATACTGGTCCATTTCCCTCCACAGTGGCGGTGAAGTTGCCAGGCGTTATGAATAGCCATATCCAAGCCATGACAAATTATAGGAAAGTACCACTTTTTTCCTCTGACACTCACGCGATAAAGACTGATATTCTGATCTGCCCTGTCTACTCCACCCATATTCTGATTGTATTTTTTTACCAACTTGGGCTGAGGCACAGATATTTTCTTCTTCTCTTTTTGAGAATATCGAGTCACATTAGTCGTTGGTAGTACAGATTTACAATTGGAAGCAATGGTAACAATATTATTATCATTCCATCGGCAGACTATTATATTCTCCTCCCGTTCTAAAGCATATTCAAATGCCCACTTGCGCCCAAACCCAAGTCTTTGTATCTTTCTGAAAGATTTGTGGTGGATCCTTGATATGGTTCAAAACATTCTATGTAGCCGTTTATAGTTGTGGCCATCCAAAATTTAAAACCCCATCTAATGGGCTTGCCCCTGATAAATTGTTTCGAACCATGAGTAGAGGGACATAGCCGATTCTAGCACCTCCTCATGTTGAACCTCCTCATTGCCCTTGACCTTGCATGTGGCACAGCCCAAGGGCAATGAGGAGGTTCTACATGAGGAGGTGCTAGAATCGGCTATGTCAAGGTCAAGGTCAAGGTCAAGGTCAAGGTCAAGGTCAAGGTCATATCAAGGTCATATCAAGGTCATATCAAGGTCATATCAAGGTCATATCAAGGTCATATCAAGGTTATATCAAGGTTATATCAAGGTTATATCAAGGTTATATCAAGGTTATATCAAGGTCAAGGATATCACAAGGTCAAGGGCGCGGCAAAGCCAAGGTCACGACAAGGTCAAGGTTACGGCAAGGTCAATGGCACAACAAGGTGAAGGGTACGACAAGTGGAGGGAGTTTAAGGTGCTATTTAAGAAACGTGGAGAACGTATTCACAAATAGTGTAATCCTTAACAATATAATGGAACTATTACATAGAAAATATATTTTTTCTGTGAGTGAGTTAACAGAAGAGGAAGAAGATGAAATAATGCAACAGATTTTGGAAAGTATTGGTGAAGATGAGGAAAGTGAGGAAGAAGAAAGTAATAATGAAGAAAATAATGATAATGAAGAAAATAATGATAATGAAGAAAATAATGATGAAGTAATTTTCGATGATGATGATGAAGTAATTTTCGACGATATTTTTGAAATAGAGACAGTGATACTTCTAGCAGAACTAGATAATATCAGTGATTTTGAAAATAATTAAGATGACCAATTATTAGTGTTTATTTATTTTATTATTAGTGTTAGTTAAATACAGTAGTAGTACAGCGATGGAGTTGAAGATCTGATAAATAAATATAATCAGAACATGTTCCATTTACTTTTAATAAGCAGCAGTAGGTTCTATAAGTACATATAAATAAATTTGCGGAGGATAGTAGATGTAGTACAGAAGTTGGTTCTACAGTTAAAAGTAAGCTTGAGGAGGTCCCCACACTCGAAATCGTGCTAAAGCGCAGGTTTACCGATAAGAGGTTTATAAAGAGACAGTTGGTGTATGCCAGCAACAGTTCATTGCAGCAGTTCATTTCAAAGTGTTCATTTAAAGAACCTAAGATGTTTGATTGTGAGTATTGTGGTAAACAATTTTCTCGTGGAGATAACAGAAATCGACACATGTTAAGTTCTTGCAAAGGCAAGAGAATAAAAATCAGTGATAACAATCCAGACTTATGGAAATGTGAAATCTGTGATGTATACGTGGAGAAGAATTGTTATACTGCACATATTCGTAGTGCCACGCATCGAAATAAAGCGTTTGTAATAGTTGACGATGGTGTAAGAAGAAGTGTATCCACATTCGCAGGAAGAATAGTAAGTTATCAAATATCTGATTCGTCTCAAATATATGTTGATATTGAAGAATTTTCAAATAACATCAGAGAAAAGGTGTTGACATTAATAGAGAGTGTCGTACATGTACATAATTCGATTAAAATAAATTTTGAATTATATGGTATGTATTATTTGCTGACAAAAGATAATGTGGAAATCAAATCATTTAATACTATGAACAAGATCATAACGCAAGGAAGTGAATTATATAGCTTGTACAATGAGTATATTGATGAAATTAAGAACAAAATGAGCGAATTCCAGGAGCGTAATTCAGGTAAAATTGTATAAACTTATATTATTATAGTGATTTACGTCTCTCTGATTATATTTCAGGTTGGACTTTGAGCAATATTATACATTTGGAAGTGAACATAAATAAATACAATCCTATGAGAGGATCAAGTTATGTGGACTTACCACCATCAATAAAGAAGAAGAAGGCCATTATAAATATTCAAAATGTTGACAATGCATGTTTCGCTTGGGCGATTACTTCAGCGTTAAGAGTGCCAGGTGGACTTCCCCAAAGACCTTCTTCCTATCCCCATTATGATACCGTGGCTGATTTTACTGGTTTAAATTTCCCTGTCCATTTAAAAGACATTGTTAAGTTTGAAGAAAAGAATAATATATCTGTAAACGTATATGGTATCGAGGAGTATTTCGATGGTGCTGTGACGGTGCATGATATAGTGGGACCTTTATATTTTACGAAACAAAGGAAAATGACTCATATTAATTTATTACTTCTTTCTGCGAAAGAAGGGAATTTACACTATTGTTGGATTAAGAACTTGTCTCGACTTGTTTCGGCTCAAAAATCACAGCGTGGACACCAAAAATATATTTGTGAAGGATGTCTAACTTTTTTTACATCGTTAGAAAAATTACAAAGACATGAACATGAAGATTGTAAGCAGGTGAAGGCGGTGTTTCCAACTATGAATCTGAAGACGAACAAATATGGGGAAGAAGTTCCGGAAAATATATTAAAATTTGAAAAATTTGAAAAGCAGTTAAGAGTTCCTTTTGTTGTGTATGCTGATTTTGAGGCAATATTAAAACCTATTGATATGGTAGAACCGGATCATGTAAAACCTTATAGTGTGAAATGTTTCGAACATCAGCCACATTCTTTCGCTTACTATATAAAATGTTCGTTCGATGAAAATTTGTGTAAACTGCGCACATACCGTGGACAAAATACACCTAAAACGTTCATGACAGAGTTGGAAAGTGATGTAAAATTATTATATAAAAACTATTTGAGTAAAATTGTGGAAATGAAACCCTTAACTGAAGAAGAGTGTTATAATTATGAGCAAGCGAGAAGTTGTCATATTTGTGAAAAAGCACTAGATGTGAATGATAAAGTATGCGACCATGATCACATGACTGGATTATATCGAGGTGCAGCACACATGGTATGCAATATAAATTACAAAGAACCTCGCTATACTCCAATCATAATGCACAATTTATCGAATTACGATACACATTTATTTGTAAAATCCTTAGCATTGGACAAGGAAGAAATAGATGTTATTGCCCAAAATAAAGAAAAGTATATATCATTTTCTAAGAAAGTATATGTTGGCGATAGAATTGACTGTAATGGTAAGAAGAGGAAAGTCTTCCATAAATTGAGATTTTTAGATTCATTTCGATTTATGAGTTCTTCTTTAGATAAATTATCATCATATTTAGAGGATTCTCAGTGTAGAGAAGTGTCAAGATATTACATGGGTGAAAAATTTAATTTACTACGACGAAAGGGCGTCTTTCCATACAACTATGTCACATCATTTGAAAGTCTATCTGTGACAGATTTGCCCAGTAAAGATAAATTTTATGATATATTATCTGATAGCGAAATTAGTGATGAGGATTATAGTAGAGCCGTTCGAGTGTGGGATTTATTCGAATGTCAATCTCTGGGGGAATATAGTGATATATATCTACGATCTGATGTTTTGCTACTAGCAGATGTTTTCGAAAATTTTCGAAATATTTGTATGGACAATTACAAGTTAGATCCAGCACACTATTTTACGGCACCAGGTCTTAGCTGGGAAGCGATGCTACGAATGACAGACGTCAATTTAGAATTATTAACAGATGCGGATATGTTTCATTTTTTCAAACAGGGCATACGTGGAGGTGTCAGTATGTGTTCTAAAAGAATAGAGGTGGCAAATAACGAATACTTATCACAATTTGATCCATCAGAACCTAAGAAATATATATTATATCTCGATGCGACGAATTTGTATGGTTATGCTATGACGTCCAAATTACCAAGCGGTGAATTTGAATGGTTAACGAATGAGGAGTTAATGATGCTGGATGTTCAAACTTTGGAAGACGATGGGGATAGAGGGTACGTTTTCGAAGTAGATTTAGAATATCCAACAGCCCTTCACGACCTCCACAATGATTATCCCTTCTGTCCGGAACACGTTATACCACCTAATTCTAAACATCCTAAATTGATTCCAAATCTTTCAAATAAATCGAATTACATTATTCACTATACGACTTTGAAACAATGTTTGAATAATGGTTTGAAACTAAGTGGAATTCGACGCGGAATTAAGTTTAAACAAAGTAATTGGTTAAAGGGATATATTGATTTTAATACAACGAAACGAAGTGAATCGAATAATGCATTCTACAAAGAATTTTACAAGTTAATGGTGAATAGCATATTTGGAAAAACTATGGAAAATGTTGAAAATCACGTTAATATTAAATTGGTTTCCCATTGGGAAACAATTAGAAACAGATTGGGTGCGGAGGCATATATTGCAAAGCCAAACTTTAAATCCAGTAAAGTATTTTGCAACACGTTAACAGCTATCGAATTGGCTCAAGTTCGAGTAGATTATGTAAAGCCTGTGTACGTAGGATTCACAATCCTGGAAATAGCTAAAAAGATAATGTATCACTTTTTCTATACCTTCCTTAAGCCTTTGTATGATTCGGACATTACACTGCTCTACACAGACACAGATTCTCTAATTATAAGTGTACGAAATTATAATGTATATAATGACATAAAAAATAATTTAGATATGTTTGATACTTCAACTTTTACTGAAGGGAACTTATTCGGAATACCACGCAGTTCACCTAGGCTCGGTAAAATGAAGGATGAATACGGCGGAGGTATTATTGAATGCTTCTATGGTACAGGGGCCAAAGCTTATTGCTTGAAAGTCCAAAATAAAACGGTGAAGACGGCGAAAGGAGTCAAAAAATATGTTATTGATAAGAAATTGTCCGTTGCAGATTATAGAAGTGTAGTTGAAGAAAATGAAACTCTTATGCGGAAGATGTACGTATTTAGATCAGATTTTCACACGATTTACACCGAATTGCGAAATAAAGTAGCGCTCACATCAAAAGATGATAAACGATATATTCTCCCAGATAGAGCTTCTACCTTAGCGTGGGGTCATTATAGAATAGAAGAATTAGAACGTGAAGCAAATTTGCAGAAATTGATTACCGAATTGATGGATTACCAACCTACAATTGACTTCAGCTCCTAATTTGCTTTCCTATCTGTACTTTTTCCATTATGTGTACTTTGAACTTATTACTTATGTAAAATAAAACACTGTATTTGATTTATTTTTCTAATTAGCTCTCATATGTATGCTTCTTAAACTGTACTACCTCATAACATGTATACTATGAACTGTATCATAACTTATAAGAAATATAACACTGTATTTAATTTATTTTTTGTAATTAGCTCTCATAACTGTTTCATGTGTACTCTGAACTGTATTACTACTTCTTGTAAAATAAAACACTATAATTTATTTATTTTTTTATTATTTCCCTAATTTCATTCGAAAATTACATTCTACAATACATTATCCTTAGATATCCAGGAGTTGTGTGATGCAGGCATACCCAACCATTTGACAAGGACTTGATTCTTTTTTCGACGTATAACTTTCTCAACCAGATAAACATCTGGATGTCGAACCTTTTTTAATTCTTCTTCGTAAAAACCTCCGAGAACATTCTGCTTTTGAGAGTCTTGCAATATATACGTTCTCGGATATGTATTCTGGACTTTGCTTATCGTGAATATTTCATTGGTCCAGTTCGGAGTATACATTTTAGAAAAAACGTGTCTATGCTTACTGATACGCACATGATCTCCCACTTCAAATTTACCAATTCTAGGGTCACCAATTTTTATGTGACTGTACACCGATTTTTGAATTGCTTTGGCATTCCTTTGGTTTACTGCAACAGGTTTGTATCCCGTTGTTCTGTGAACTGTATTGTTGTAAATGTTGACCAACTGTTGCAACATACCAACCCACCGGTAGTTACCGTTGAAGCTGAACTCCTTCCACATTTTATTTTTAATCGTTCTATTAAAACGCTCAACAATAGAACTTTTTAAATTGGAGTAAGTGGTGTAGTGATTAATGTTATACTTATCCATGATCTTCTTAAACTGCCTGTTAAAAAATTCTTTCCCTTGATCGCTCTGAATATTCCTTGGAATGTTTTTCTTTCCTGAGGAGAGTATGGATTCCATAGCCGCTGACACTTCTGCTGCTGTTTTATTTTTTATTGGAATCACCCACGCAAACTTTGAAAATGTATTTATGCATACGAAAAGATATTTGAAATTATCGTTTTCTCGAGCATAAGGTATCATTTCAACCAGATCGATCTGGAATAAGTCTCGTAGTCCTTTTATTATGACTCTCCGTCGTCTAAAATTTCGTCGCGCAGGTGCGTGTAGTTCATTAACGACATCCCTTTTAAGTGATGACATTTCCTTCGACGACTACTTCTGCAAACACTGGCTCTGTTTCTTTCGGTATAGGATATGGACCAATGTACTTCAATCGCAATTCCGCGTTGATGTCTATTGATACTGAAGGATGGATGAGAACGATGCTGTGAGCGTTAACGGAGAGTCTCACTAATTCATCGTCGGAATAATTAACTGCAACAATCTTTCCACTGTATAGTTTATTCGTATATAACTGCGTTTGCTTTCGACGCGCAGGAGTTATAAAGTAATATGCGTCCTGCCCAATACGTCCATTACTCTGCAGTTGAAAAACATATTTTGAAGGTTCCCTTTTTGGAGGAGGAACATATAATATACGAGTAAGCTTTTCCAATTCCTTCTTGAATTTAGGGTGTTTTAAAAAATTTGCTACTGCATCTTCTTCCGCTAAATGTCTTCTGACGATATGTTTATGTATGTGTCTTCCAAATTTATCTATTGTCATCGTAATACTCTATCGGTGTCGATATACTAACTGCTTTATAACTATGCTGCTCAACCTATTTAATTATTTTTGATTCCTGCAATTCCTCAATTATTGCAGTGATTTCGTTATCATGACCAGTATGTCCGGCATCCTTGGACGCCATCAGTAACTTCAATCTGTCGCACAATTCATTTACATCATCCCAATACTTATATTCCACAATACTCTTAGGAACAACGATCTTTCGCAACGGTAATTTTTTTGATAAACCCAATCCTGTTTTCCAAGTGCGGGTCCACCAAACTTCTGGTTTTTTTCCTTGAACAATAGGTTTAATAATTGTCGTATATTTATAATATTTACTTGCTGCATATTTCCGAGCCGGATCGTAATCAACTCTAGCGGCGTGAGTATCATTTAAAATGAATTTATAATTCTTAGCGTCAGCATATTGAAACTTTCCCGGTCTCTTCATAAACAGTAGCTCTAGTAATCCCTTAGTAGCCCTATAAGTAAATTCACCGATTATAATGTTGGGTCCATCAAACCTAATATTTGCATTTCCAATCATCAGGTCACCATCAACTTCGCGTACACCATACTTCTCATCGAATTCTTCTTTCTCATCCGTCATCAACCCCATCAGATAAGGCCGTATAGCGGGGTCATGATCTTTTAGCGCTGCCTTAACTACATCCGTTTCTAACAGAGTCTTATTTAACGACTTATTAGTAATTATTGACTTTGACGGACGCGTTTTCAAAAGCGATAGAGCGTGAGCCCTTGACTTATCCAACTCAAGGCTTTCACTAGAATCTAATTCATCACTTCGTTCCTCCTCTTCATCACCACCCTTTGGAGTCTCTGGCAATTGTTCCCCGATATATTCATCTTCTAGAAATGTGGGCTGGCTGAATGTCTCAGACATTCGAATCTTTTTTTTCAAATCTGATGAATTTGTAAGACTGGTATCTCGTGGAGGTGTTCCGGCGAGATACACACTTCGTTGTTTTGTCGGAGAAGAATGGGTGGATGGGCTGAACCATGACACGTGTCGTTGCTGTCGTTTACGCGGTGTACTTTGTTGACGTAAAATTGACGTTCCTGGTATTGCCACATAAGATTTTTCTGATATGATGTCTGACCAAGATTCTTCTACTTCTTTAGAAGCGTCCGCAGAATCAGTTCGTCCTCGAGTTATATTACTGGGAGCTAATTTGCTAGCGATTTCAAGTAGCGGTTTTGCTATGGGCGCATACAGAATATTTGTTTCTCTCTGAGATTGTGCAATGTCAGCCCGTAATGTTCTTAACTTTTGTTTAAGAGCTTCGCGAGCTTGTATTAAATCTCTTATGATTTTATTTTCCATGTACACTCTATAACGAATACCTGTAGACTGATATAAATATTCCAGTAATACATGTTTTAAACCCTAATGTACGTTACAAACTCCTCTTAATTAAAACTTATAAACTTAAAGCACATCAAATTGAATACTATGGGGAGAAATATGTCAACTCTTCTCAGCCTCATTAATCTGTTTATAGGTGTATGTAAGTATCAAAACCGAAACGATATCTTCCATCATTATATACAGAATCATTATCAATGAACAGCATACCAAACGAATTCTTCCAACACATTCTACAGATGTATAGAAATTGTTCATAGCTTAAATCATGAATGTGATCATTATGGATATGTTTCAAATTTGTACCGTCTTGTCGAAATAGTATTAACAAATTGGTATTATCTCTGATAAGTTGCTTTGGGACCGCACTGTATGTTTGCATTAAATAAAAACAATCTAAATTTCGGTGTCTACCATAAGAGAAAAAATCTTTTACGATATTCAAGTCGGCAGGTGGTATATCATCAAAGATAACGACAGAATAATCCGCCATTTGGTTAGGAGTAGGCATGTGATTAACATCAGTATACTCGTGGTAACCAATTTCAGGAACATTTTTCAATATATTTCTTAAGTATTCATACTTTTGCTGATGAAGAGATCTACTGCAGATGTAAATATTTTTGAAGCGTAACCCGTTCGGATGAAGTAATAGGGTTAAAAGGACATTTGTTTTGCCACACCCAGAAGGTCCCACAATTAATCCTCGCTTACATGAGCCACTGAAGAGGCTACTGTGTCGTATAAAACTTTTCGTAATTGATGTGGAATCATAGTTGTGCACTTGTAAGGATAATTCTTGCGGTTCCAATTGTACAATATTTGGTTCAGCTCCACTCGATTCCATCGACATAATCGATTCGACTTAACAATAACGACTGAATTATGATATCTTCGTGTGCGTTATATTATCTGTTTAGGATTAACTTAATATTAGAAATAAAACAAGAAATATAATAATTTTTTTATTTTTTAATTTTCTTTTTGCCGCCAATTTTTTTGTTAGGGGAAGGTGGCGGCGCCTTCCTGTCCGCAGACCCCCGATCAATTGTCCGTATCTTGGGACGCTGGGATACGGGAAGCCTGTTGGAACGATTCGGCGAATCGTTCCTGCAGGGTTCTCCTTTGCGGCACCGCCAGAGGTGTCATTGGGCGATGCGACTCCTCGTATTCAGGTGGCAAGTCGGGGGAGTCGACATCCACCAGGGGGTCAGTCGGTGTTGTTATTGTTATGGTCAGCGGACCTTCAATTTTTGTTATTTTGATCTCGACTTCCTGTAACAAGTAAAGCATTGAAGTTATTACATATCATGTAAACTATTGCAAAACAGTTATAGGTGTAATTTTGCAGCCCCTACCTTGTCTGGATAGTTTTGTAGGAACTAGTACATTAGTATCGTGCAATGTGGGTGTTAACCAGGTCGATGCAGAATTGTTTACAATCGAATGTGATGACAAGTTGATGTATTAGATGGTTGAAAATGTTGAAAATGTTGAAAATAGGTTGTCCGATGGTTCGTATCGTATCAGTGTAGTCTCGCTCATGAAACTTGACCAATGAAACAATTAATTATCGAAAATACAAATCATTGTGGTGGAAATGATTTTTGATAATCAATCATGTCTTCAATCAAGCTTCCAAGTCGATTCAGCAGATCCTTCCTTTCCCTTTGGCGGGTTACATATGAGTCATCGGATGGACTGATGACATTAGTTAGGAAATGAAGAACCTTGTCTTGCTCTAACGAATAACCGTTAACCTGCCCCTTTAGCGAGATCACCTGCTGAAGGAAACTATCCGCTGATGAATTGCCCGCCAAATATCTAACACATGTGTCAGAAAACTGTTTACAATCCGCAGAGAAAGTTGCGAGTTCGGATGGTTGTTGTTGCCCACAGTGGAATTGTGAGGCAAACAACGACGCAGAAGCATTGGAAGGTGGAGCTGGAGAATCATTTGAAGGAGGAGCTGGAGAAGCATTGGAAGAAAAGTGTTCAGGAATATTTGCGTTGGGAGAAGGTATGGGGGACTGAGGAAGATCAGTTATTTCTGGAGCTGCTTGAGGAATTGCAGGTGATTCAGTAAAAGAGCCGGAAACATTCATTTGAGGTTGGGACGCTGAAAAATGAGTAGTCTGAGACTGAGACAAGATTACTACAGATTCTGTGGTTAGATTAATCGTCTCCACAATCTGTGGTATTCTTGCCACCACTCGTGTCACATTTACATCATCACACCTTTGCCTTCTTCCTACTGTATCGTCCGTGAGCAGTGTTCGCAGATTCGGCGCTCGAACCGCTCGAACACTAGGACTACAAGTTGTATAGGGTAAAGGTATATAGTTCTTTGTATTTTGCCCTCGTCGTATTTTGGTCCTCGTAGTGTGTTCTTGTCCTGTGGTAGAGATTGTAGAGTGTCTGTACATACGTCGTTGGGCAGTCAGTTCGCGTCGTTGTACCCTATCCAATTTGTAGTACTCGTCCTTCGGCAAATAAGGAGGAGGTTGCAAAGGTGGAACGGTAGTTAATTGTGACACGAAAGCAGGTGGATTAACTTCTGCCGCAACACCTACTTCAACAGTATGAGGTAGGGGTCGTACCGCAGAAGTAGATGGAACTGCAGAAGGTAATTCAACTGACTCCGATTGTCGTCTAACGTCCGTCCGACTGGAAAATTCATCCATTCGTCTATCCAGTGATAAAATCTCGTCCAAGTCCACGTTTTCAACATTTTCAACATTTTCAAAAAAAATAAAATCAAAGTCGTCGTTATTAGTCTAAAATAAAAAAGATGAATTAACTATGACAAATGAATGTGAAGAATTTGTAAATTTAAATTATATTCTCTATACAATTACAAAAAGTATTTAAATTATTTTCTCGCTGCAATAAATGTAAGCACATTAATTTGAACTGTTGAAATAATTTTAAAACCAAATACAAATAAGTGTGTAAATAATAATAATAAGTAAATATACAAGAAATATAATGTAATTGTACTCACCATTATACTGCAAGAGATACTTTGTGAATGATTTATAAGAAGAATAAAGGAAGTATATATATTAAAATCTCTAGGCCAAAACACGTCACGTTTTAAGAATAACAATTTTTTATACGTGTCTGCTATTATGGAAAATAAGTTGTTTACACAATTTGTGAAGGTTAATGTTTTTATAACCCTCACAAAAATGTTTTTTTTTTTTAATTTTTTTCAAATTTTTTTGTTTTTTAAAATTTCTTTAAATTTTTTTTATTTTATTTTTTTTTAATTTTTTTATATATTTTTTAAATTTTTTTATATATTTTTAAAATTTTTTAAATTTTTTTACAATTTTTTAAATTTCTTTTTAATTTTTTTAATTTTTTAAAAATTTTTTAAATTTTTTAAAATTTTTTAAAACTTTAAATTTTTTTAAATTTTTTTAAAATTTTTTTAAATTCTTTTAAATTTTTTTTTAATTTTTTTAGATTTTTTTAAATTTTTTTAATTTTTTTTAAATTTTCTTAAATTTTTTTTAAAATTTTTTTAAATTTATTTTTATAGATTTTTTAAATTTCTTTTTCCATTTTTTGATGAGGTTGTTGCGAAAATGTAATAAACAACAAACTTAATTTTTTTCGGAAAACGTGCATTTTCTGCTCTATTAATGTTCTGATTTTACCCCTTCCTATCTCATTTTGTTCTCCAGATTTTTCTGTATTTTTTGCAACCAATTTCGATTTTCCCACTACTTTTTTTTTGGAGGGGGGGAAATTCCCCCTCCAATTTTACTTTTACCCCTACCAATCGAAATATCTAAAAAAACAAAAAACCTCAATTATCTCAAAAACTTAGAGGATTTCAGGCTATGTCCCCCCCCCCCCCCCCCCCGCCCCCACCCCTCCATCCCCTCCATCGCCCCTCCTACTTTCCCTCTCCCCTTTTTTTTTGGCCTCCGACCCACTCCCCACCACCTTTTCGCGAGCGATCCAAAAATGCAATAAAAAAAAAACTTCCATATAAAGAAATTTTTTCTTGGATACTTAGGTGTGTAACCATAATTAATTTTGTAAATAACTAGTTTTAATAGCGTTATAGCAGACAGACGCGTGTAATTAATGTATTGTAAAGTTCATGAACACTTAGGTGAGTAAGCTTACCTAATTTTGTAAATATGAAAAAATTCATGGAAACTTATTTGAGCACCCTTAATTATTTTTGTAAATAATTAATTTTAATAGCTTGATAGCAGACAGAGGCGTATAGTTAATGTATAGAAAAAATAAAAACAATATTTTCTTTAATTTTATGTTTATTTCATTCTTTCATATATTACATCAATAATCTACATCATATTAATATTTTTACTTAATTATACATTTACATAATCTGCAATCTCGTCTCCTAATACAACCCTCCACGACATCACCCTCGTACAACTGATGTTCCATACATGGCCTACATTTTATTAAATCTTCATCCAATTGATAATATTTCGGTAACCGATGCCAGACCATCTCCAAATCAATACACCTCACTTTTGAAATTAAAAATGATTTTGGAATGAACATTAAATTCCAAGCATTTATACCAACTAATGATCCTTCTGCTTCATATTGATGTATAACATTTCCAACCCTCTCGACACCATTTCGTACAATTCTAGTCCAAATACTGCCCATTCCGACTACACTATTTGTAAATATTTACAGATATCGATTAAAATTTTTTTCTCTCTAAACTGTGGTACATTAAATACTTATGCAATCGTTCGACATTAGTTAGTGCACAAACAACGGAATCACCAACGTGAAAACTGCAACTTGGTTCTTCTTTTCTTATTTTATCGGCATCAATTAAATCTACTATTCGTTTATTCTTCAAAATACTCTTCAAAAATTCTAGCTTCTCCCTTCCTTTAACGTACACCACGTTCACGTCGGCACACAATCGTTTAATAATTCCTTCAAACTCAGTCACACATATATATCCTTCTTCCCACCTTAACCCGTGATGACAGCTGTAAGCATATCTTGCGACACGTTTATCCTCATCTGTCAAAGCATTAAAACTTAGCACAGGTTTGAAAACAAAATGACTCTTTTTGAAATTATTGTCACATGTAGCCAACTCCTTCGGCATTACCCTATGTATTTCAGAACGATACCATTGAAAATCGATAACAATAGACTTTTTGGCACGTCTTGCAGTCATCATGTAACGATTAACTAACCATCTACACAAACTACATCACCTCAGCCCGAATCTTATTTAACAACAACATCCTACCCCTATTACGGTATCTAGTGCGCCGCTAATATTTTCGTTGAACCACTTTATTAAATGGTGAATACTGATATAATTTATTATGCATGATCAAACAGTATAGAGTGGTATCCTTTGGCACATTAGCCTTCGTTGTAAACTCAATTCTAACCTCTACGCCACTTTTATGTACCGCATCTTCTTGATGTGAACAATCGATACCTATTAGCGGACACAATTTAAACTGATTCAGTTTCATAAGCGGTTCGCTATGATCGTAACCATAGTAACTCTGTTGAAATCTAGCGTACATATTATATAAAACAGCTATGCGATTCTCGTCAAAATCAACACGAACATTTTCGTATGGGTATCTCTTCCCATTCAAATAAGCCATCACGTCCGTTAAATTAATTGCATCAAATTTGCTCATATTATGAGACAAACTTCCTTTTTTCCCACTTTGAAAACCCAAAATTATATACCTCGGTGTTTCTAATTGTGGGGCAGTTTTAATTGCCCAACTATGTTTAGTTGTCTCAGGAATTCCCGGATTTTCGTGAATTTCCCAACCTCTAAAAAACATTTCCATCAGAGTATTTTTCGTTGTTAATTTTGTCAGGGCTAAATCTTGAGCCATACCCACTTTAACATGGGGTACTCGCCATATTATACTATCAATAATTAATTTCATTTCTTCATCGGCAACAGTGTTCATTATCGCATCGCTATCATCAGCACATCTCTTCAATATTAATTCTTGCGGCATATGCATAATAATCTGCTTTACGTCTTCGGCAAAACCTATTAACATTTTAAGTGGAATACAAATACTAAAATTTCCTCTAACATCTAAAACTGGAGCCTTCCCTGTAGTAAATTCCCAACCGCAATTTTCTAATTTATTTATATAACTCGGACTATAAGAAAAATATCCCTTCATAGTTGATGTTATACCCACATTTCTAACTTCATCTACCTCCGATCCACTCATTACATATCTGATATTACTAAACATAAAAGCTCCGGCATTATGAATCAGAGATGCTGTAGCACTTGCTTTACTAACATCACTAGCTAATCGTAATTTCCCTTCTATTAATAATTCCGATTCGGATGGTAGAGTATATTTATCTATTTCTGGAACCACAATTCGTATTTCATCATTATTCCCATATTTTGGTGAGCCAAATGGTGCATGATTGTGGTATTCCAATTCGATAATTGAATTATCCACACGAACTTTTCTCAAAACATCTAACACTTCCATAATTAAAATAATTCTACCTCACAGTGACAATCAACTTCTCGCATCACAAATTATTCTTACACTGACAAAATATCCTCATCCTTTTTCTATAAATACTATTTTTATACTCCTCCGTATTTATACCAAAACTCTGTAACCCAAATTTTTCAAAAATTTTCTATTTTCACCTGATAAACCACCATATTTCACTATTCGCCCCATCCCGCTCCTCAATTTATTTGATGACTTTCCTGTAGATCGTCGAACTTGCTTCCACAATTTATTGTTAGTATTACTTCTCATGTTACTTAAAATTTGTTTGTAGTAGTCACTGTTTTCTTCTTAATCGTAAATAAACTGTTAACTCTTCACCTCTCAAATCAATTAATCGTCCGTTCTGATCGACGGCTCGAATTATAATATTCGTTAACATGTTCACATTCACAGGCATATAAATGTTCTCTTGCGGAACTTCTATTATTTTAAACCCTGGTGGAACATTCGGATGAAAATGATATAAAACATGCGACAACTCCCCGTTAATATATGAACCAGCAACTACATTACACATAATATCGATGGCACTCATTTTATTAATATCAACCACCTCATCACTGGTCCTCGGAATATTTCCTTGTATTTTAACTTTTCCAAAGCCTAGTAGAGAACCAATTGAATTTTCTACAGTAAAATCGATATCCACTGAAGACTTAATAGTTGCTTTCAAGGTATTATTATTTGCGCTTAAATTAAAAAAATTCTTATCATCTGTACCGAGACGCACTTGTTCTTCAATATACTTCTCTAAATCTGCTACGTCATAAGTACCCTGTGGAACTAATATATTCTCCCAATTCCCGGGCTTACCCGGGGCTATAGCATAATATCGAAATACATTATTCTCCGATGTAACATTTGAAATAGAATTATAAGTTTGCAAACTCAACATACACATTTCAAATTCACCATTTAAATATACAGGCGGATTCAAAACACATGTCAAATGTGCTCCTTGTCCTGATAAAACAAAAGCCAAATTATCCGCACCTCCATCACCATCACGTTCCATTTTATATACATACAACAATATTAAATTATTTACTAAAAGAAACTCGTTCTCAACTAATGAATCCTTTCAAAAAGAATAAACACAAATGTCCACAATTCACAGTATTCAAGTCTTGATATCTCTTATAGTTATATCGTATAACGCCACCCGCATTCGATAATAAATAGTTTTCGACCTCAGTCGGAGGTCTTAAATCACCATAACTATCGAAATACTTTATTATATCGTCATGCTTCATATAAGCTACCCAATGAGTACCTTCTCCAACATTATCGTCCAAATTAACTATTCCCTTTTCTCTTTTGCGTATGATTGCTGGTAGGACATCTCTACTAAATATACCCCGAAAATTTCTTATTTTCCATCCTCTAACATATTTCCATAAATCGACTTCAGTTAGAGGTCTTCGGGGTAATTTGCTTAACCGTTTTTTGAAACATTTCCACTGGGTAAATATACGCCACAACCAGATTTGTATGGTTTAATATATAACCCACTCCCAATTGATATTCCACACCCCGACTTATATGGTTTCACATATAAGCCGCTACCAGCTTTTGACTCCATAGCAGTATTATGGCGTTTAGTTTCTTCTAATCGATCTCTTGCAGCTTTAGATGAATTAACTGCATTCGCAATTGCTGCAGCACCTCCACCTAGCGATCCCAGGGCACCCAAAGCTGCAAATAACGGAATTAATGGTAAAAAGCCACCCTTCTTTGGTATTGGAATAATTCTCGAACGAGGTAATAAAATTTTCTTTCCAGACTTCCTCAAACTTCGATATGCCACTTTTGCATTTTCTAACATTCCTTTTCTACTGCCCGCCCGTTTTATTGCATTGCGTGCAATTCTCATTGCCTGCATAAATGATATAGAACCACCCACAAAATTCCGTTTCATGTTTCTACTCCTTTGTCTATTAACTGGTTTACTGTGTCGAGTCACTCCTTTTCGAACCCGTCTCCTCACACCCATACCTAATTTTGTTTTACCTTTCATAGCACCAGCAACTATAACAGAAGATAATTTTTCTCCAACTCGAGCGTCTGCACTCTTTAATCGTTTAATAGCAATGTCATACAATTTTTTATCCGCTATATGTCGCTCTGATATATCACCAGATTTTGAATAAGCTATATCGTGCTCTTTGCAAGCCTCATCTAAATCATTCACGCCTTTATCACCTCTCTCCAATCGCTCTTTTAATTTCGTTCCTGGTCCACAAAATCTATACCCTGGTATATGTAGTTCTACTGGAAGCTTATTTATTATTGTATTCAATAGGCCGCCACCTTTCCTTCTGCCTTTTCGATTTAAACTACGCCGTTTAACCAAATTCCCCATCTTTTATAGGCAAACGCTTTAATGTATCTATCATAAGCGATGGTTCACACTTTAACACAAAACGCTCTCAATTTTTATATTTATACACACTCTCTTTTCTCTTAATTTGCAATTATAACTATCATACAACAACCTCTACACTTTAAATAATTCAATATACTTAGTTCCTTAATTTCTACTCATAATATAAAATAAAAGACTGTATTCATAACATAATTTATTATTATTAATTTTTATATGTACATATAATTTCAATTACGATTTCTTCTTATTAGATCAATATCCTGGTAAACTTTTTGAAGATGATTTACCAACATCTCTTTTGTTATACACACACATTCTAGAGTTGATCCCTGCAAAACTTTCTCTATTTCCATATTCAGATCCCCTCCACTTACAGATAGATATTGAATAACATCCTTATAAAATTCATCATACTTTAAGTTTCTTAACGATTCCAACCGGGATTCCAGCACCTTTCTCACACGCCACAATTCTGACAAACCTTCAAATGATAAATACAACAAATCTCCGTCTTTGTCAATTTTTAATATTCTGTTCTCCCCATCAAAACATTCGCTAGAAAGTTCTAAATTCGATATGCGCATACTTGGAAACTTTCCACCACAATAATCGAAATACTTCTTCAATTTCGCGCTCTGCATCATAAATTCTGCCCATTCTTCAGAATTAAAAAATATGCATTGCTTTCTCACACCAACAATCTTCACTATCGGTTTGAAAAAATTATCTGGTAATAAACCAACACATACCCACTTTGAATGACTTTTATTTAAAAAATATATGCTCTCTGCTACTAGAGGTAAATTCCATGAAGATTCGAAAACTAATTTTTCAGAACATCTGTCAAATTCTTTCCAAAAATTATCCATTTTTCCCACTTCCGAAAAAAAATTTTCTATCATAGGATCGAGCACTTTTTTCTCCATTACCTTATTAAAATGTTCTTCGTTAGAACTCACAATTCTTAATTCACCTTCTTCTAAACTATCTAAACGATCACAGCCACACTTACGCTTCACCGTTCCCATTATATATACACTGACTTCTTAATATCGCTGGATTTATATAGTAGCCCTTATGAACTGCCGCTGGCAAACACCAACTGCGTCTTTATAAACCTCTCATCGGTAAACCTGCGCTTTGATTCTAGCACCTCCTCATGTGGAACCTCCTCATTGCCCTTGAGCTGTGCCACAGGTTCACCTTATTTAAAATATATTATTTAAATCATATTTAATGTTTTAGTTTTTTCTTTTTTGGTATTCTAAATTTTCTAAATTGTTGGGTAATACTCTTTTTACAAACTGAGCAATTTCTCTTTGAAGGGGCTGGACCGTCAATTTGTTCTTCACCGGTATTATAGTGTCTAAAACACGGTCGATATTCTTCTAGTTCAATTTGTTTGTCAGGTGAAATTAAATGCCAGAACTCCTCTATCCATTCTGGGGCTACTTTCGTTTTAAATAAATCTAATGGAATATACTCTATTAGATTTGTTTTAATACCAGATAGATGACCATAATTTTCATAAACAAACTTGACTGCTTCTAATATCAATTCTAGGTGTTGGGACATTTTGTTTTAATCGCTGGTTTCAGTATACTAAGCTTCTATATTATTTTCAACAATATTTATTGGCGATCAAAGTCAATGAGGAGGTTTTAGAATTGTTTGAAAGTTAATGGAAAATTTTCTTTACAATCCTCCTCATTGCCCTTAAGCTGTGCCACATATGACCTTGATATGACCTTGACCTTGACCTTGACATGACCTTGACCTTGACCTTGACCTTGACCTTGACATAGCCGATTCTAGCACCTCCTCATGTAGAACCTCCTCATTGCCCTTGGGCTGTGCCACATGCAAGGTCAAGGGCAATGAGGAGGTTCAACATGAGGAGGTGCTAGAATCGGCTATGTCCCTCTACTACCATGCCGTCCAAAATACGAAATCATGGACTCGTCTACACTATGGTTTTCTTGTATAGGGGCAAAAGAAAGAAATTTCTGGTTTAATCTTTCTAACAGTGGACTAACTTTTGCAAATTTGTCACCAACTTTTAGATTTGTATTGTCACAACAGTGTAGGTTTTGCATTATAAAATTAAAACGATTCCGTGAAATTGCGGTGTACACAATTTGATGATTAGCATCAGGGCTGTTTTCCCAATACAAAGATCTTGAGACACTTGTATAACCGCTGTAAATAAGCACTCCAAAAAAACATTTTATTTCATCTAGTGTAATATCTCCATTTCTGTTATGTTGCACTGCATAAAGATTACTATAATTTAGTATCATTTGCCAAAGTTTCTCGTCAAAAAAGAGACTGAACAAGTCCAAGGAAGACATATTATTTGCCGTACTTTCATCTTGCCATTTTTGTAAATTATTTGTAATGTCTTCCCTAACACATACTTTTCTGTCTTTTTTTATATTTTTTAAAATGTGACAATGGGATATCATCATCACTATCGTGATCGGTATCAAAAATAGCTTCAGCTTGAGTATTCTATATTCTACCTGGAAGATTGTTCATAGTAACAATTTCATCATCTCCGGAGTCTTCATCGGTAACCTCTTCATTAGCGTTAACGGGAGGAAACACTGCTATAGCGTCTGGTATACTGTGAACATCATCAATGTATTCTACTTCTTCTAATAGCTCATGGAGTGTAAGAGGTCTTTTCAAATAACTGAAAACAAAATAGTACGTGTTTTAACCATTATCCTTTTAAAAGGACGGTTGTGTTTGTAAGATTATGTTGCAAAAATGAAGCAAGAAACAAAGATGTCTAAGTGTAAAACCATAAAGTTATGACTATACTAACTCATCAGTGTAAAGGAATAGTAATGTTATGTTTGTAATTACGTAATTATTCTTACCTCCAATTGTCCATGACAGAACGTAAAAAAATGTTTCACACACAATTTACAATATCTGCAAGTCTTCAAAACTTACACTGCTGCAAATCTTGGCAAGACGTTGTACATGCTCTGTTTAATGATAGACTGGAGCACCATCTTTCGGAAAGTAGTTTAAGTTGTACAAAAAAAAAGATTTCTGTACCGACCTTTTAAAAGGACGTTGGTAGTAATTGGATTAAGTAAAACACTTATACTAATTTCCAGCAGGCGCGGCTCGTGATGACGTATTTGGGAGTGCAAGTACAATGATGCGAGTGCCTCGTGTGTTTTCGGTGTTTACTAAGAAAACGTTACAGTTAGTACACGAGAATACACGAAGCACTCGCATCATTGTACTTGCACTCCCAAATACGTCATCACGAGCCGCGCCTGATTTCCAGTATATATTACACTTTATTATATGTATTAATAAATTGACGACATGTTTCGCTACGATGTAGCTTCTTCAGATCTTATATTACTACTGAACACGCTCTTCACAAATGTATGGCTTTTTTCTAAACTATTTCAATGGGTTGCACTTGTCTACATTAGAATCGTCTCTTACCGATATATCGTCTAAAGTTATTGTTATCTTAATATTTGATGAAACCAGTTTAAAAGTGGGGAATTATTAAGGTCTAATTGGTCATTTAAAATGTACGATGTTCTACATTCCAACGCTCCATTGTAACTGAAATGGCATCCCACTAGAAAAATACTGCGTACATGCACAATTGTTGCAACCCCACCAAACTAGAGAAAAATACTGTGATAAAAAAACACAATTAAATTATAGGTAATGTTTACAAAATTTAAGTGTTACACGGCTTAGTGTTCTTTTACCAAACTGAGTTAGACTGAGTTACTCAACTTAGTTCAACTGTTTACTGATATTAAACTTAATTAATAAAAATCTCAAGTGAACTGTGATAGTGATATAAAATTTACTTAGGTCAGTAGACTGGCCGATAGCGTGTGGTAAGGCATTAGTTTATCGCACCGGCGACCCTGGAATCGAATCCGAAACTTGCTGCCCGAGAAGGTTTAGGTTTTCCTTCTCGTTTAAGGTTAACGCCGATAGCCAAATACCGTAAGGCGTTAAACAGCAGGCAAGAGCGGCAGCGAAGCACAGCAACTATACTAACCTAAAATATATTGCTTATTACTTCGTACTGTAATGCGATATTTATTATACACCTTTCATATGTCGCACAATGTATGCGTTTTTAACATCGCAACGCCTATGCAAGCTGTCTAAATATATCCGCTTTTATAATAACTAAAGACCGCCAGTCTCAGTCGGCTCAAAGGCGTAGGCAAGGGAGCGGTTCGGCAAACTCACTTCACCAGCGCTTCGCGTGCTAATGTACCATGCCTTCAAAATCTTTTCTAATTAGAGATAGCCATACATTTTGATAACGGTTGGTAAGAGTGCATGGACGCACTAATCATTTTGACAGTTCGTATGCCATCAACATGTGTACAAAAATAAAAAAATTTACTTTATTAAAAGTTTTTTACTAAATTAATTAAATTTAAAAGTAATAATACTAAAGGTTATGCTGAAAGTGTTGTCCATTATTTTGAAGACAAAGTTGAACTCTACGCTTCATGTTCTTAAAATAATTTACCAGGAGTTATGGGGTTATGTCAGCACAGGAATCCCTAATAGCATCGATGTCTGGTGTTAAAAATGGTATTCTTTAAATATGGCAAAATAAAATAATCTAAAATTTGGTGGATGTAATAAAGTTTCTATAAATTCGTCAAGGTTTTCCCCCGACAACTTGCTCGTATTTTGCTTATATAAATAGCCAGAAAGATGGAACCAAACCTTATCGGAAAAACAGCATTTGTCGAGAATGTATGTAAAAAACCATTGACAGTACATCTCGTACCAAAATCTACCCGCGTGATTTCAAAAAATGCTTGAACATGACTTAGCAATTGCGCATAAGTAACTGGCACATTAGGAAACTGTGGCCGGTAATCATGAACTGATTAATGGAATAAACTCATTCTCCATTATCTAATTTTCAACCAGTTCTAAAGTAACTTTCGATTATAAACTTTTTGTGTTGTAACTCTAACATGTTAATAAAATAATACAATCAAATGTAAGGTTTTGTAATTTAAGTTTGTCACTGACAGGTGTCACAATTTCAAAGTATCGCAGTGTCAATCCTACTAAAGAAAATACTTAAAAAACAGCTTACAGGAAAGTTTTTGAAGGCATGGTATATAGTAACGAGCCATCGAAAAAATTCATAATTGGAGTAGACTGTGAAATTGGGTTGGTACTTTAGCCACTTCCACATAATGACACATTACTTGATGCTTGACAGTTTCATTTGGTTTCCTTGTAAAAAAAGGTTATGGAATTGAAATGATCAACAAAAAAGAAAACAAATAATTTATTTAATATCGAAATCATAATCAAAATTTACATATAGCTACAGTTGTTGAAAATGTTGTCCATTTACATCTAAACACAAACCAATATAACTAATAAGAGTTTTGAAAAATTTGACACAAACTTATAGTTTCAATGTCAAATAATAAATGTCATTATGTGGAAGTGGCTAAAGTACCAACCCAATTTCACAGTCTACTCAAATTATGAATTTTTTCGATGGCTCGTTATATGAATATACATGAACTGCTATCAAAGTGTAAAGTTGTTTAAAGACGTATTTACGAATACGCATGGGTGTAATTCGAACGGAAAGCATTTTTTCTAAATAATGCGCACTTTTATTTCAGTAAAGTCAATGCAGTGACGTCGCTGCTTACCTACCTAACTGGCGGTCTTTAATAATAACTCATGGCCTGTGTAATTGACGTTAAAGTGTTGGAAAAGCTAAGACATGAATTTTTATTATTTTATGTTTAATAAATATAATATTTATCTGTATTTTCCTGTTTCGATTTGCTACTTTTATTGCTTGTTATTTCGTGGTTTTATTAATTTTCTTTATATCAATACACTATTATTAGTACATCTTCAAAAAATTGGTAAGTATTATGAGATTTTTAAAACAGATTTTATGACGTAAAACTAATTTGTAAAGCACTTTGAAAGAAAATTAGAACGTATTCGCATATCCACCAAATCTTAAAGATTTGGGTATAACGTCTTACATATTTGAGTAATGTAACGTACCCTTGAAATGAATCATCTATACATATATGACTTCAACTTTTTCGTATACCTATATTGAGAACAGTAGACTATAACAATACATTCACAATTTTTGCTTTAACATTAAAAAAATAATGGTTGTCACATCATTAGGCGATTCTAGAAAGAGTATTGGCCAAGCAATTGATTATCTTGACATTACCACCCAAACACCAATTTTAACTGGATGCAATGGTAGTTCTATAATTCTAGTTCTATAATTTAACTAATTAAAATAACCAGACAGGTGAAACCATGCTTCATCAGAATAGAAAGTAATATTTTATTGTCAATGCTTATATGCAAATTATATTATCATTATAGAACTGACAAAACTGGATTCCTTATAAAAAATCAAGTGGGTGAATTCGATGGACAATTAAAAATTTATACGAGTGTAAATAGGACTGGTTTTTCAGCTTCTGACAAGTTTTCATAGGAAAGTCGAAATGGATGTAGGATAGGTTAAAACAACAGATTAATTGTTAAGTAGCACTTACCTATTTGCAGAATAGGTGACATACAGAAACATGAGGATTTTGTTCAACAATTTGATTCCATTTTCCAAAGTATCGTGTGTAACATTAGTGGGATGATTAGTAAATCTACATTTCTAGCAGATCCACATTAACATTGTTTAACAACTGTTTTATTATTCACTATGTTGTGACAAGTAACAATATTCAATTTGTTTTTCTGAATACATTCCTATAAATTGATTTTATAAGTCAACTACTTGGAATATATCCAATTACCATTTTTATTTTTCCAAGCCACTTCGAAAATAGGTCAGTGCAATAAATGTATTTTGCTCGACAGTAAAGACCATTTTGAAACTAAAAACAACAAATTGTTCTATTGGAATGTTTGAGTTTTATTTTGTCAATTTCCTGACAAATTTGAATTTCAAAATCAGGCTGACAACATATAGATGCAAAATTGTAGCCAGTCTAAGAAAAAAAATTCGATCATCTATAGTTACCTGTTAAAGTCGCTTCTTAGTTTGCAATTTTCGTTACATGCAATTTTTATTGCACGCTAACCGTGGTTTTACACTTTGCAATTCTTACGTGCAAGTTCGTGAAATTATTTTTTTTTTTTTGCGTTTGTAATGAAACCCAAAACAGTACCTATTAGTTTCTTTATCTCTCATGTTTATATTTTTTAATAAAATAAGTAATATTAACGAAAATTAATAAATGATATTTCGCGGATAGGAACATTTAAATTTGAAAATATCAAGTATCAATGTAACCAACTGCATACTTTACATAAAAATAAAACTGAATTTTCAAATTAAATAATTACAATTTTTTAATGTAAAAAATGCAAAATAGAAAAAATAGTATCAAAAACTCGTTTCGAAAATTAATAAATAATATTTCGCGGATAGGAACATTTAAATTTGAAAATGTCAAGTATCAATGTAACCAACTGCATACTTTACATAAAAATAAAACTGAATTTTCAAATTAAATAATTTACAATTTTTTAATGTAAAAAATGCAAAATAGAAAAAATAGTATAAAAGACGCGTTTCATAAGGCCTTTTGTCGCACTCATTCTTTAGAAACTCACCCCTATCACGGCCCGTTTTCTAAATTGAACTCGTGTGACAAAATGATGCCTTTTGAAACTTGTTTGTCATTTTGTCATTCAGGTTGACAAACACAAATATTTATTACATATAAAATTCATCATTTCATAATTAATCTTTTAAACAACTCATGTCAACACTTAAATTACAAACGCCAAGTACAATATTGTTATTCGACTGACATTTTACTGGCGTTTGTAATGTAACTGCAATTCAAGAAACGACATACGATTGCGGATTCATGAATGACCCGATTACAAATTATCTTGATCACTCGTTAAAACATGTTCTATTATTTGCAATCCAAGAAAAATTTCAGGTGAAGAAAATGGGTGGATTGCGCATGCGTAAAATAAAAATTGTTGCAAGAAGAAATTGCATGCGATAATTGTAAACTTTAAAGCGGCTTTTACAAGCAAATTAGAAAAATATTTACATGTAAACTTTATTCAACGTAGTGATTAAAAAATTTTTAAGGCCTTTTTGCTAAGCAGAGATATAGATTTTTCCTGAATTTGCAAGCAAAAACTAGTTAAGGGAAAGCCACAACATTATTAACAAATCAAGTAGAAACCATTATTTACATGTATCAGGATTGTTCAGTTGAAGCACGTTTAGAGGCTGTAAAGCAGTTTATTGCTAAAACTGCAGAATAGGGCTCCCATTTACGCATGCGCACAAACAGGCATACGCATGCGCATAACTCAATAAAGTATGGCAGCGAACCGAGCATCTATAACAAATTAAAAAATATTTGTAAACAAGACAATTTAAGCTGTTGTTACTTTAAGCGGATTTCGCGCTAAAATTTTTTCAAATCTGTGATTGTCTATAATAAAAAATCTAGCTTTAGGGGAAGGATATATGTATTAAAATAATACGTTACGTCTAGATTAATTACATAATATATATTTACCTTAAACCAAAATGAAAATACAATTTGTCAACGTTGCAGCTGGTTCCGTATGCTAGTGGGGGGAAATTCGGATGGGAGTCCTATTCTGCAGTTTTACCGTTTTTATTTAATATATTTAACAAAACGAATGAGTCCTACAGGTGTAATAATCTATAGATTCACTGCTGGTAAGATGCCTAGGACTATTTGCGGAACCATCCTCTAACATCAAACTCTACCTCAATGCTCGAATTACACCACCCTGAGATTTTAGCGATTGTTCTAATAAGCTATGAAATCGTACAGAGACAAATCCAGATTGTAAATTTGGTGCTAATAGACTTCCCAAAGCTTACGAGCAAATGGATCTTGAATTGTTTGAACTATCTGGGTGCAAGCATTATCATGCAGAAGGACGACACCTTTGTGAAGTTCCTGGGGCACCATATTCAAGATCGTGTATGTGCTATGTATATCTGCCATATTATTAGTGCTAATCAGATAAGTGTTTTCATTAATGTATACATAATATCTATAAATACACATATTATATGATTTTCTTCGAAGTCAACAGCTGCACACATGGCTTTACAGTACACCCAAATCTTATTTAATAGATTGACATAAAGAAAAGCCATTTGTAGTTTATTATATTGATATATTTTTAATTACTTTTAACATTTAATTATCTGTACATTTTATAATTTTCTAAGCACACACTTATTTTAGCATTAAACATATACATCTTAGGTGTGCATATAAAATAAGTTTTACATCGGTCACATTCAGAGGATAAAACGTATTTTTTTTCAAGTTTTCTTACATTAAAAATACAGAGTAGATGCGATTTTTAACAAGAAAAACTAAATTCATTACATCAATTAGGAATTCTGGAAAATGGTAGCAAAGTAATTTTTACTTACTATAAAATCAAACTTAAAAGTAAACTCAAATGAAAAGTATTAAAAGAAAATCAATGCTTCTTTACAATAACTTTATTAAAAAAATATTAAACCAAAAATAAAATTAAAGAAATTATACGTTGAATGTACGATATATATAGATATATCCTTACATCCTTCAACTAAGTCATTTAAATATCAAGTTAATTTATCAATGATAAGAACATTTGTTACTATAATTAACAATAACTACTTATTGAGCCTCAAGTTTTATTTTGTATATACTAACAAATGATGTCTCTAGTAATTAAATTAGAATTTGTTAGAAGAAGCTATTAAAAATTAGCAGTCTTGCAAAAAAAAACCCATCAACTTGAACACAAGAATATATACCAATAAAATATGTGCTCTACCCCTTTATCAATTCCTTCCCGTCCTAAGTAGTGGAAAACAAATCATATACTTATGAGGAGAAAAGCAAATATTATGTACTCTCTGAAAATTAAGGGACTTCTCCCTTTATATTGTACAAAGTAATATTTATTTTAAAATATCTACTCGCCAGTATTCTATGGAAAATGCTCATCTCTTTAGACTATCATCCTATAAAAACGCCTTTTTAAATAATAAATAACATAATATTTCTAAACATAGGATAAAGTTACAGTTATGCAGTGGTAAATATTTTAATTTATTTTAATACACTAACTCTGAAAACTTATCTATTGCTATCTGGTAACAAGTAAATTTTAAATTAGCCTAGAAACATTGTATTAGAGAACATTAAAAGTGGGCATATTCTGCTAGAGTAAATATTTTTCGCTGTAATACTCTTACCACACTAAATAGAACTGCCAATGTGCATTTGTTATTTATTTATGGTGAATTTATCTAGAAAAATGTTTTATATTAATATTTATGATACAAGACGTGTCATAATTAGTAATATACCAGGCACAGTAACCTGAAGAGCACAAGTTGCTTCATTTATGATATATCGATTCATTAGTTAAAATCAAAATATATGCATACAGTCCAATTACTTGTCAAACTTTTAAATTTATCAACTATAACCTGAAAAAAATATGAACAAGACTTAACGTAACGCTCTGCAGCGCGTTTATGAATTGCCTAGTTTGTTATTGTAAACAAACAATAAACGTAATATATTTATGAGAGTTGAAAGGACTGAAGTCTTTTTGAGAAAAAGAAATCTACCTGAGAAGCAAGAATTTTTTCAGCAAAGAAAGTATTATTTATACAAATTAAACAAGAACTAATTGTATTTAAATAAGTGCATCTGCAGCAAGGATACACTTCATAGAAGTTAAGCTGTAAGAAACGTCGACGAAAGATACAGTTATAAAATGCTACGCCAAACTGCATGAAATGCGACTCACATCAAAGTCGCAGTGCAAAAACTGGAAAATTATCAAGAGCTTTGCAAAATAGTCCAGCTAGCATAAACACCTATACTAGGCAGTGGATGTCATTAGCTAGTAGATGTACCATGATCGTGAATACTATATATAGACAATATGAATAGTTGTGCAAATTGTCATTTAACATTCTAATAAAATATGACATATATGTAATGTGGTTATAATGACTTGCAATAAATGTAATCTAAAACAAAGATACATCATAACAAGAAATATTGTAGATGCAAAACGCAGTAATGACACTAATGACTTGACATAGTATAAAACATTAGTTGATTTCTAGTTCAATGCTAAAGTATTTCTTCTAAGGTAAAGCATACCTACACCACCGATTTTCGCAAAAATAATTATTGGGACGTTTATAAGAACTTTACGAAAAGAATTTATCCTAATAAAGTTTTACAGGGAAAAGCACCGTTAAGCTACAAAAACATAAAATACGTTCAAAATTACTTACGTCCAAATACATATAAAATATCCATTTTCTTGCCATTGTATAGTTTTCTTCACTTATACTAATGCCATTTTCTATATTTTCTGTGCATTCATTTTAATATGCGTATATTTTGCGAATATACGCTATGGGGGTTTACTGTCAAAAGGAACGATAATGTAAACAAGAATTTGCTTTAGAACACTGCCAATTTATGTGTAACAAATAAAATTGTTACTGTCCATATCTAATGGTTTATTCTTCACGTTTTTCTTTTTAAGGAAGATTTAGATAAATGATAAGTGTAAATTTATTACTTTCTCCCTGTTAAAATGTTCGTGTGTTACTTATTTATTTTCTAATTCATTTATTAATATTTTTTAATAACGATGCTATAATCAATATTGAAGATATTTCAAAAAAATAAATTATTACATAAAGAGTGCGTTTTAATGGTTAATTATTTTCAATTTTGAACAATTAGAATAAAATCACGTATCTATTTTATAATAGGGATTTTCTATTTAGTTTCAATTTATTATAACCGAATATAACCTTACATATCTTATATTTAGTACTACATATAATAAAAGCCAACAAACCATAAATTAATTTCGAGATTAAATATTTACTGTAGACAATTTATTTTACTAATTAAGTTCACCAGAGCACTGCTATTTTCATCCATATGACTGAAAGAGGCCTTAATTATTATGGAACAGACCATAACTAACCTCAAAAAATGTTTGTTAAGGACTGAAATTAACCAAGCACATACAATTCAAACGTAGTGAAAAATAAGGACAGAACATTACTCACTAAATAAATAAGAGTTAGTAATTGTTATTTATACACGTAGTGGTACCTTGGGAATGTAAAAAGTATAGAAAAACATTAACTTTATACCACGCCATATGTAAACACAATTCCTGTGCAAGGAGCATAGTTCTCATAGATATAAATCTATAAAACTAAAATCAGTAATATGTAAGAAATAATGGTGTATTTTTATGTGGTTCATGGAAGTCTGCATACACAATGACAAACTACATACATAAGAAATGAAGATGTACGCAATTAGAATTCTTTCGATTTAAAAACATATTTGAAGTATAAAGTAGACTTGCATTCAGTACAACTTAAAACTAATATATTTCACGGATTGAAAAAAGATAAAACACGTACATCTGAGGAATGTAAATTAATTATGAGAACAATGTATATAAAATGCAATGTTGAGTGGTGTGTCAATAGTTTTGTCCATTCCATCTAGACTATTGGCTTAATCTATTACCAAATATAATTGTGGTTACCCCCTTTTGTATCGTTTATTATTAAGTGTTTTAATTTAGTGTACTTACAAGTGAATGGCATGTAAAATAATGATTAAAAATCGTTCAAGTGTATTAAGGTAAGATTCATTTTAATTCAAGTAACATTAAATTTTATGTGTCTAGTTGATTCACCAACCGCCGATAACTAATTGACGTTCCAAATATTTTGTAAAATTTCGCGAACCACGTTATTATAGCAAAATGCACCAATCAATCAATCCACTTTCGTCGTCAACCAAAAATAATGACGTTTGTATTACCAGTCTCGTAACAATGAAAATAATTGTCTTACTACTAAATTTATAATTTTATTAATCTAGAATATATTATATGTATATAATAGTAATTGTAGGATTATTTCAATGAATAATACTAATTAAAAATAATAATTTTGCTGTCATATCAACTAGTTTTATTAAGGATATTAACACGAGATGCTGTCGAATCATGAAAAATCGTTTACATGAAGCAATTTTAAATAGTGAAGAATCATTGAAAGAGGTTATTTCTTCAAATTTACCCTTGTGTACAATCATTGTTTTAAGTCTTCAGTATTAAGCAATAATTTAATAATAAAAATATGAAGTTTGACTTTTGATTCTTATAATTCCTTAAATAAACTAATAGTGAACTTAAAAATGCAGTTTTATTTATTTATACTCACAAAATACATTAGTTTATTACTCATTCAATGTCTTTAGAAAATTTGATAAATATAACCTATAAACTTCACAAACTGTAAAGGCGGCTTTACATTGGCAAAGAAATTTGTAAATTTTGTGTCCTTCAATTTATTCGTGCGTATAATACACAAAATTGTTTTGAATTTATTGACAACTTTGTAAGTTATTAGAGGTTATCTTTTCATAGATCAGGTGAACAAATATGTTAAAAACACTGTCATATGTAGGGATCGGTAAAACATATTTTGACTTTTTGACGTCATTATTCCAAAGTCGTAGAATATTCAAAACGCGTCAATGCCGGTACATACCCCCGCTTCACATAATATTTGCCGTTTGCGAAATACAATTGTTCTCTTAATGCTGAAAATACTCTTGTTGAGAGTCCTATGTTATTTCTACTTTGCGTTCGCTATTTTCATTTCTGTTTCGTTCAAAAATGTCTATTTCACTATATTTATATTTAATTCAAATGACTTCTTGCTGTACGACGCCTGTCAGTGCTTCTAATTGGCAAAGTAAGACAAGTTTGTGCCGGCGTACTCGTACTATACTGTTTTAGTGAGCCGGACAAAATATGTTTCGCCGATCCCTAGTCATATGTTTGACATAACCTACTAAATTTATGAGTACAAACACAAACAGGTAGAACGTAAAAGTCACTATGTTATAGTTGACATTGAATAACTTCAATAAAATATTTGATTGTGTAATACGAGCATGAATTTTCAATAAATTCGTAAACTTCATAAATAAATAAATTCATGAATTTTTATATATAATTTGGTATAATGCTCACAGATGACACGTACTACAACTATTAAGTCATGGATTTTAATAACGAAAGTACAGAAACATTCGAAGTCAAGTGGGCTCTGAACAAAAAATCGTATATCTTTACTTAAGTATCTGATTTGTAATAATTATTAAATGTCAACTGTTGTCTGTCAAAAATCAATCTATCTCAGACATGACTTCATATTTTCAAGGACTACTTTGACTTCGAATTTTCTGAACACCCGTTAGATTGATTGTGCGTTTTGCTATATCACGATGACCGCAATTTTTAAGAAAGCAACAATATAAAACGGATTTTCCCAGCTTAACCGAGTTTTAATCTCTCCTGAGTAAGTGTTAAGCTATTACAGTACCAGTGCTGGAATGATCTTCCTATTTCAACATTTAAAAACGTTTTTTCGAAATAATTGTAAGCAAAGGATCTTGTAAACTGGCGGACCAAAAAAAATGTCCAACTCATTTTGACGTTACACAACATTTTAACAAAATTAACACGTTGTGAATCAATTTTTAAGTTTCAAAAGTTATTGAGATGCAAAAGTCAATGTAGGTATATTATCTGCCATATGGATCTATTTAAATATTTTATTTATCACCTATAACTTATAACAATGCATATGCTATTTTTAATACATCGATAACCCATTTTACAATGCAAAAAAAATGAGTCTGACAGTTTTTTTGTCCGCCAGTTTACAACTTAATTAAAATAAAATAATAAAGATCTTGTGCTTAATATGTTATGTCCAATAAACAATAAATTTTTAAAGTAGAATTTTTTTGCAGTTATTTTTCATTGCGATTAAGCCTTAAGATAAATGTATAATTTGCTAAATTTATTTGAAATGTTATATTTGATCCTCTATACTCCATAACCATAAAAATTTCATTGAATATGTATATTAATGTTTGATAGCTCCACCTTGGAGAAATGCAGTAACTTTGGTTTTCAAATGATTCGATCCTGTAAAAAGCAGTCATAAGCAGATATTAACTTATTTTTGTAATTTGTCACTATTTGTCGTCGAGGTTTCGTTGTTTTTACTTTATATAGTGAAATTGTCTCTAAAATCACAAATTTTATCAGTTCCTTTCAGAATTAATTTTGATATTATTCAAGTTATTATTTAGTAATGCAAAATTTGACTTTGCGTTTATAAAGTTGCCTGTCTCCACCTTTATACAGATTTTAACTAAATTAAATGACTTAATTTGAGTGTGGAAATCGTGTATATTTGGTTGTGTATGTTTCAGTTTTAAAAACTAATTAACACGTAACAAAAGTATAAATTTGCTTTTAATTTTATTTGTGTATAGGAACAAGTACACCTGCTTTTTCTAAATACATAAAAATTTTAATTAAAATTTCCTAAAATCAACTTAAATAAGCAAAAATCCCTACGAATTGTAAGGGAGTACAAATAAAATGTTCTTCATATTTACCAAGAAACACAATAAGTATATAATTGCTTTCCAAACCTAGTTTTAACAACACACTAACATACAGTAAGTTTACGTTACCCCTATTTAATTAAAAAAAAGAAATCGCTAACTTAATCAAATGTCTACGAAAGGAAAAATCATACTATACAATGAGGTGTAATAAAAAAAAAGAAACATTCTCTCCCTATCTCTTCACAAGCATACGTTTCCTGTTTCAATGCAATCTTAGACAAAAGACAAACTAAATCATCAACGTTAACTGAATAAAAACTCGAAAACAGATTCCCAGTTAAAAATGTGAGCTTCTCCGCAAATTTGTTCTTATTAATAAAGATACCAACAAATTCTGAAAACAGAATTAAAAATTTATTCATACAAAATGAGAGCGCATGATAAAGTTGCATTAATATTATATTTCTTTATTTAGTTTATTGAGGGGGGGGGAGTAGGAAAGTCTTTTCGCACGACGGATATTTTAACACATTTAATTTTTGGCTACTGGCCACCTAAACAATGATATTATAAAACAAAAAAAAAGAAATTAAGATCATTCTAATATATAAAAACTCTGTATGTATTTGAATGAAACGAGAGAACAAAATTGAATTTAAGCTAAGCACGCTATATTGTCGAATATTATATGAGAGTGATAGTGCGGTGGGTAAATTCAATTTTGTCTAAACAATTATTAAGTATAAGGGGCCAGCCTGTTTAACTGTAGGTTATACTTTGAGGAACGCCATTAACAGTCTTTGATTTCAGGACATCGTTCTCGTAGGACATCACTGTCTCCTTTCCATTCTCATATATTCTGAAATAAAAATAAGAAGCATTAGTAACGTTAATGTTTAGTACGTGAAAATACATATGAAACTTAATTTAAAAATAATTATTTATTTATTTAGCGTATAGTTTACATGGATTGAAATTTAAAGTTACATAAACATCTACACAAGTCTACAGAGTCAGTGACTTCAAATAAGTCATTCATCTCACCTCCAGATGCTGTAAGGGGGCTCTTAACTGTAATATGGTGAATAGCCTGACGAGGTCCTCCGCATTCGCAAGTCGGTGTCTCAGTCAGTCCCCATTTATGCAATGAGTCACGACAGATGACGTGGGACCAGTGTTGCCAGCCAGCGCTAACGTTGCATCGGTAGATTTGCCGACAAATTTCGGTAGATTCCGTAAAAAATCGGTAGATTTAAAGTTTTTATAATATTATTACTAGAGAACGGATGCAATTTCCATAAAACGCAATCGGCAATTGGAATTGTGTATAACGTCGCTCAGTACATCCCGGCGTAATTCAATGAAGTATTTGTTTGACTTACTCGGCCACCTGGTCTCGCTGCGATAACAATGAACAACTGAGCTATTGTATTCGGAGAATATAGTGTTTTTTAAAGTGTTTTCATGAGCGTAGATAGAAGCGGGGCTTTTATAATGCATTTTATTTATTAGTTTATATTTCGTAAGATAAATAAAGTGCTGTGAGTAAGTTTCTTGTTTTCATAGTTTTAACTGTTAATACATCGTAATTTTTGTGATAGATCCTGTTTAATATCGTTTGATTGAATCTACTTCTCCCAATTATTTAGACGTAAGTGTGCATTGAATTTCGTTCAATTTCAATAACTTACGCGTACATTAGTTTTCATTTATTTAGACCTAGAGCATTGTTTAAGTTACTTTTTCAGATATGATACGGAAGAACGTCGAGAACGGCATCGTAAAACAATGGCGAGTTGGATTGACGGTCATACTGATTGTATGGCCATTGTCAGTGATTCCGAAATTTATTACAAAATCCGTAAAATATCGTCAAAAATTCGTCACTTAGGATAGCAAACACATCTGAACTCTGTAAAACTTTTATGGCGGCTAATATTCCATTAAATAAACTTAGTAATACCACTTTAAAAATATTTCTGAAAAAATATACTGGTCGAAATGTTCCTGATGAATCAACTTTACGCAAATATTATGTTTCTAGGTGCTATACGAGAACAGTAGAACGCATTAGAAGCCATCTTTTAAATCAATACATATGGATAAGCGCCGACGAAACGGTGGATATGTTAGGACGCTGTGTGGTAAATGTTGTAGCTGGTGTACTACATCCAACTATTCCATATAACGCATATGTAATAGCAACAAAAGTTATAAATACAGTTGATGCGGAAACAGTTGCTAAAACGATTAACGAGAATATTCAAAATATACTTCATTCCGACGACAGGTACAAAGAAAAAGTACTTTTATATGTAAGTGACAGAGTTGTTAAAGGAAACATATCCTAATTTGCTGCATATTACTTGTGTAGCACATGTTCTCCGCAGAATCTGTGAATATATCAGAGCACCTTTCTAGAAGTTGATAGACTTGTATCCGCTTTTAAAAAATTTTCAGAAAAGCACCATTGAGTAGCTCTTTTCAGGAAAAAATTTCCATCTCTGTCACTGCCTTCCACTCCAGTAATAACTAGATGGGGAACATGGCTGGAAGCTACTAGTTATTATGCTGAGAATTTCGATTGTCTAAAACATTTCGTAACACTGCTAAAGGAGGATGCTAGAAGTATTGGTGAGTGCAAGGAGCTCACACAAATACCAAATTTAAAAAATCAGTTGTACTTTCTTCACGAACACTTTGGAAAATTGCCAAAACTAATCACTTATTTTGAAAATCGAAATCTCAAATTAAATGACGGATTAACCACATTAGATGTGGCTGTTAATAATTTTGAAAAGTATTCCAAGTGACTTCGGATGTGGCCTTCGGCAAAAGTTTGAAGCAATTCTTAATAGAAATCCAGATTTAATTACATTGCAGTAATTATGTGTGGAGACCTGTTATGATGTCATAGACGTGTTTTGAAGCACCCCGATCGTATTTTTTTATCATTTTTTTCAATCAATCGACGCGAGCCTTTTTTGAGCGATTGTCAAATTATGTGGGATCCAACACGAACAAATTTTCTTTACGACAAAATACTCATGCAAAATAGAATGTATGTTGGCCCCACTAATGCTCCAGGATACCTCTGTCTCACGATGAGTCACATGAGGATTTTGCAATATCAATTCACGCACAGCAACAATGTTTTTCGGAACAATAACCAAGTATGGACGACCTTAACGAAATTCGTCAGTGAGCGAAGCACGGCCACGATTGAATTTAGTATACCACCGATATACGCTGGTTTTTTATGATGATTGATCGCCAAGAGTCGAATTAAGTTCGTCGATGCACTGTTGTTTTGATAATCCACGTCGAAAGTTGTAAAAAATGCTCAAAAGTTAATTCCATTTTTAGGCCGAGATTAATTTTTTAAGTCACTGTAAACAACACAAATAGCACCTGTACGTCAAAACGTTCTGAATAGGTATTCTGTCAAAAATGTCGGACTTTACGATAGAAACATTGGTTGTCAGATGGCAGCACCAGCATCATCTATTCTTGAAATATAAAAGGCATCCCTTATATAATAGTCTCTCTCTTAATTATACAAAATTATACTCGTTTCATCATTTTAGACTCCGACTGTATATGGAAAAGCATATCTAGATAAATACCCAACCGAGAAAATAAACAATAAATCTTGTAATAAATGGATTTGTAGGTATGAAATAGCGACGCCATTTGTATAGAACATAATTAGTAGAAATCAAATAAACAATATGTATATTTTGCATTCCATTTATATTTAGTTATATTTCTGTGAAATAAGCGTTTGTGGAACCAATGTGACGCTAACAAGTAATAGATATGCTACGTATACAAAAATATTCGCGTCAAACTTAAAATTATATTGGCTTCCAAATTGAATAGCACCGTTTTATTTTTAGTGCATATACATACTATCGGAGAGCACATATTATTACGGCATTAGATAAAATTATGAAAGAACATACACAAACAGTGCAGGGGCCACGTGTATGTTATGAATGCATTTTAATACAATCGTTTTGCACAATGTTTCGAATGACTTAACATAAAACACACGATGTATTAGTCACGGGTACTGTGTATCAGTGGCGTCTCATGCCAAAATATCCTGTTAAATTTGTTTGGCAAACGTCGGCATGTTCTTAATATTCTGAAAGTAATTGAAATGAAATTGTATTGGGAGTATCTAATTTTATATATAAAAAAAGATTTAATTACATTTTTGAAATAATAGAACTATTTATGAAATAATTAAGTTTAGCATTTATGGCGAAGAAAACGGTGCATTTATAATCTACGGCCTAAATCTATTCAAGATTATATTTGACATAAACTGAACTTTCCGGGAATATGTTCAGAATATTACTAAGCTACTAAATCATTGAGGAGGGTGTCATAACTAAAGATTGATAATTTGCTTACTGTTAAGTCAATATATTTTGCTTATACGGGGTGCTACCCAGAAATTACCGGGAAGGAATGGTAGTACAGCTTTATAGCGCTAGATGGCGTGAGCTACGTCTATACTAAGTCAGTCTGTCACACGCATATTATATATGCTCAAACAATTCTTTCGTGAGCGTACTAACCTCTTAGTAGTGATTTTTTTGCCGTTGACAAATCGAGTTGATGTGGACGTTCTTTTAACGTTAGCGTTAGCTCCTCCGGCTCCATTTGCAAACGTAGTATTCAGGCTACTAATAGACGTGAAACTTCCGGGACCGGGTGCGAAGAAATCATCCATGATATTACCACCTAAGCTCAGACCGAATGGATTGAAAATGTGTGAGCTAAGCGCATTGGATGGATGAGAGTTCCTGTTTCGCCTACGATGACCACTGCTGTGCAACTCTGCAAAATTTATAACATCTAAATATATATTTCAAAAATAAAACTACAAAGGTGATACAAAAAGTAAGATAAGAACACATTCCTACTCTTGCCCGAGATCCCTGCTAAATCGTCGCAGGAGACCATAGCTTTACCAGACAATCGTCAGATGGCGCATATATTGTGTCGGGTCCTCGCAATATCGGTTGTATTATGACTGCGTTTACAGAAACATCTTCGAATTTGGAAGTATGTAATGCTGTCAAGTTGTTGCATCTACAGGCCTCGTCACTAGCAGAAATTCATTGCAAATTTGTTCAGGTGTAGGGTGCTAGTATCATATGACGGAATCAGGTTCGATGTCGACATACGAGGGAGCATTTTTAAGTTCGGGGGGAGTTGAATGGTAGTAGGAGAGCTCTTGTATGTCGTAACGTATTCAGTGGCTCATTATTAGCTAAATATTTAATTGCAACAGTGGTATTTAAACTATTTCGACCAAGCAACTCGATCGGAGAAAATCAAAGCAAGAAAAGTGTATTCAAACCTTACTGAAAGAGATGTAATGGATTTATGGAGATTCTTGCTCGGGAAAAAACTATGGTTTATTAGTGGCATAGTCTCTTTAAACAACGCAGAAATCACTCGAAAACGACCCATCAGTGGATCATTTCATGAAGATCACGTTGAGTTTGAACAAAAGAACGATTATTTTTATAAATTTTTTGGATAATAAACGTTGTTGGAACGTGTATTTTGCTATAATGAATTGTCAAACAATACTAAACACAAATGACAGCTAGTGACATTTCTACCATTTTAAATATGGCTGCCATAACGTTTTAAAAACATATGTCCCTATTACATAGCCAAGAGCATGCGTAAATTATTACGGCGCCTAGTGGGAAGTATGTGACCATCCTCATTCCAGCTCAAATCCAGCACCCAATGGTTCCTATTTTTACATACCACAGAAGCAATGAAGAAACCTTCGGGTGAAAGACGATTCACAATAGATACAGAAGTTCAGCAAGCTATCATGACTAAACCTGGATAAACGAAAGGATCTACGACACGATAATATTGTATCTCACTTGTGTACATGGAACAATTTAGATAAATATATATTTTTTGACACAAATAAAATTTCTGTAAAATATTATTCTATTGTGTGTCATATATTAATATTCCGACTCGTAATCTAGGACACAGTAGAAGACTACGTGTGCAAATATTAATATACCACGACACAACAAAAGCATTCAATTTAAAAGCAGTAATTTACAGAGAGTTTATTTGTGAGGAACAATGTTCACTCATGAGCAAAAGTATTACATATTTTTAATATGTGAAATAATTTATTACCCTTTCCTTATTTCTTTATTCTTTATTGAGAAAACATAATATCTATGACTTATTTATTTGATTTTATGTAACATAAACTAAAGTTGATAAACATGTGTTTTTATTAGAAATTTCTTAGATACTCTTGTGGAATTTGTTGACATTCTTCCTCAGGTGTTATTCGTAGGTCTTGTAGAGTTTTTGGAGGCAGATTTCGTTTCTTAAATTTTCTATTTAAGTAGTCCCATACGTGCTCTATTGGATCTGGACTCTTTGCAGGCCAGATCACTCTCTCAATTTCAATCAGTAAGATACTGTTGTACAACATCTGCAATGTACGTTCGTGCGTTAACATGGATCAATCTGAACCTATCAAACCCAATAAAGCCTGCGTATGGGTAAACATTGCCTTGAACGATATGTTCCAAGTACGCCTGTCATTCTTTGAGTGACCTCCACAAGCTCAGTACGTCTTTCTGAAGACATATCCGCCCAATACATCACCGAGTCTCCTCCAAAAGCAATATTTTTCACCAAAGTACATAGTGTAAAACATTCATTTCTTCGTCTGTATACTAAGTTACGCCCACTCGGATGATACAATTGAATCCGTGTTTCGTCACAAAAGAGCACATTACTCCATTGCTCGGCAGTCCAAGATAAATATTCTAGAGCAAAGTTTCGTTTTTCTGTACTCTGCCGTGGAAGCAATTCTGGGAATTTTGCAGGCCGTCCTACTTTTAAACTTTATTCCTTTAACCATTTCGATACCGTATATCTGCTTACATTCATCCCAGTAGCTTTCGCATGATGTCCACTAAGGTCAGATGCCGTTGCATGATTTCTTAGAGCTGTGATCCGTAGTAAATGATTTTGTCTTGTACGTATTCATCTCGGCCATCTGTTGAATCTGCCGGTTTCTCTATATCGTTTTAGAATACGGCAAACAGTGGATTGGCGCATATGCAAGCGTTCCGATATTTCCATTTGCGTCAGACCCACTTCAGATAAGGCAATAACTTGAGCAGCTATCGGCTCGCTGTAATTAGGCGTATGTTCCATTTCAGCGACAGTACCAAGTAGACGTTTATGTCAACGCAGTCTGATGATACCAATCTTTTTTTGGTAATCGGGGAACCAGTTGTTTATCTGTAATATGTTTTTATTATTATTATTGTATATATCTATATTCATCATAAACTGAATGTGGAGAGTGTTCAGCGTCGTGTTTTGAAGTATCTTACTTTTAAAACGAGTGGTGATTATCCTCCTAGAAATACTGACCATAACCTACTTCTCAGGGAACATGATTTGGTGTTGCTGGATGTCCGGAGCGAAGTAACCTGTGCTAACTTTCTACGCAGTGTTGTACGTAATAACATCGATTGTCCTTCGATACTTGGAAGACTGTGTTTTGCTGTGCCTCAGTTTGCGTCTCGCAATTCTGCAACTTTTGCCTATCCCGTGTGCCGGAGTAATGCATTGGTGAGGAGTCCGATTTATCAAATGTGTATATGTGGGGATAAATACTTAAGTGACATATCTTTTGAACCGAAGTTTAGAGTTTAAAGTTTGATTTTCTTTTTTTTTTTTTGATTTACGTTAACTGTGTATTGGATATATTTTTGTTTGTTTGTTTTTGTAAATTTATTCATGTACGATACCTTTTCTTTGTGCCTATATTTGGCTTTGCTTTTGGGCGCTTAATAAACTATTATTATTATTATTATATATGTTGTGACAAAAAATAGTCATAACTAGAGAATACAATCCCGGAATCCTGGCCGGGTTTTGATCCCGTAAATCCAGAGACTGTACTTGGCTAATCTCGGGATTTTCGGGATTGCCAGTGTAAATTCCGTAATCCGTTGCGTCTTGACAATGACCTTACCTAGATTATATTACGGGCACTGATTACATAAAGACAAAAAAATCAACCTTAGGTACGCCGTACGATAAAAGAACTACACAGGCACAGCCCAAATAATATGTAACTTAGAAGGGATTTCTCCGCCCGGCATACTTCAATACAATACTGTTAAAGTAATTCCCCAACGGGCCAACAGGGAAATCACCCGATCACCTCATATGATATATCATAATATTGTTGCGAGGGATTCCCCGTCGGGGATTCCCTGAATACGCTTATTAGGATTTACTTTTTTATTTATTATTCTACCAGCGACAAGGTTACGTCATTTAAATTTAAAATTCAATTATCTGAAAAAGTTATTTTAAATGGCGGGAGACTTTGTTCAACATAAAAAAAATAGTGATACGTCGTCAGCGTGGAGTTATTTCTTAGTTGCGAAAGACGGGAATAGTCCTAAATGTAAGCGATGCCCTGCCATTCTCAACACTTTTGGTGGATCGACTAAGGGATTACATACACATTTGTCATCAAAACATAACATTAACATTTTAGCTGACGTTAATCGTTTAACAGCTTCAACAAGTCAAGATTCTGAAAATCTGAACGCAGCACCGCCGCCACCTAAATGAACGATTATTTTACTAAAAGTGCCGACGATAGCCTGGATGATGTTGTGGCAAGAATGATTGCATTAGATGGATTTCCATTCAGTATATTCATAACTTCAGACGATTTGAGAACATTGCTCTTAGCAAAATACACGGATTTACCAAAATCAGCCGTCACAATTCGAAAGCTTGTTATGAACTACAGTGAAAAAATCAGAAAGCAAGTAACTGCAGGATTAAAACATTTGAAAAGTGCAGGTAAAATATTCAGTCTATCTTTCGACGAGTGGACATCAACGTCCAATAAACGATACATGGCTGTCAACGTTCATTCATATAAAAAAATTTGGAGCTTAGGACTCGTTCCTATTCATGGAAGTATGACGGCTGAAAATTGTCTTGTATATTGAAAGAGCGTCTAAGTAAATTTGATATTTCCCTGGAAACTGATATCGTGGCTACTGTAACCGATGGACCTAACGTTATGATAAAGGTGGGACAGCTTGTTTGCACTGAACAACAACTGTGTCTCGCACATGGTATCAATTTGGCCGTCTGTGATGTGCTTTATAAAATAAAGAATTATTTTCAAGACAGGCAAGACAGCCCAACCTCAGACTCAGATGATACTATAAATGAACCGCTGTGACTGCTGATTATATGAACGATAGCGATGATGACAATTTAGAAGACTTAGACTGTTCAGAATCAGGTTTAATCTTAATGTCACAAAATGAACTTGCGCGAGAACACATACCAGAGTTAACGAAAGATAAAAACATTAACGAGCTGATAAAGAAAATCCGCAAAGTTGTAGTGTATTTCAAAAGATCACCATTGAAAAATGAAACAGCACTTTAAAAATATGTGAAAATTGAACATGAAAAAGAGCTGTCACTTCTTTTGGACTGTAAAACCAGGTGAAATAGTCTTTTAACCATGCTGGAACGACTTTCTCTTTTAAAAACTTGCATTAAAAGAGCTCTTATAGATCTCAATCATCCAATTCTTTTAAAAGATGCTGATTTTGACTTGGTAAATAAAATGGTTGATGTGCTGACCCCAATTAAATTAACAATAGAAGCAATCTGTCGACGAGATGCTAATTTATGCAAAGCTGATGCCGCTTTGAAATTTCTTAAAAAACAATTGTCTAGCAAAAACTCAGCACTCGCCAATAAAATGAACACATCCTTAGTGGAACGTATAAAGCAACGACGAAATGATGATTTAACTGGTGTGTTGAATTATTTACAATCCACGAAAAGATGATGAAAATCAGTTATTATCGGATTTGGAATAGCTTGACTTATTTCCAGTTCGTACACAGGCTTTAGTGAGGGCGCAAATAAAGAGTATTGTTAAGACTAAATAGTTGAAATGACACGGAAGAGGAAGAAAGGTCAGGATCACAAACGGATGATGAGCCAAGGCAATAACTTACAGCTGGAAATTAATAAGAGCATGGAATCCCCAGATCCTGAAGTACAAAACGAATCGGGGTTGGTAAATAGTATTAGACGCGAAAGGAGCCTGTTCGAAAATGGAAGAGTTCGTGGATATCACTTAGAATTAGCATGTAAATATCTATTGTCTATTCCTCCAACCAGTGTAGAACCTGAGCGAGCGTTTTCAGCTGTTGCTTATATTAGCAATAAACTATGAAGCAGGATTGGATGTCAAACATTGGATGCTTTGATATTTCTGCGATTCTATTTTCGAAATTCTAAATAGTTTTTTGTATTGTCTTTTTTGTTCCCTATTTTAGTATATTGTGTATTGTGTTGTGCAACAATATTAATAAATAATTTTTAAGAAATTACTTACCATACCACCCCGTCACGAAAAACATTAATAAAGTTTTGAAAGAAAGAGGTCTCCAGGTTGCCTTTCGATCCGAAAATACTAAAGTTTTTTTTCATTTGAGCCCAATTAGAAACCAGATAGTCTAATCCCGGGATCCCGGGATTGAAAAACATGCTCTGGATTGTATTCTCTAGTCATAACTAAACAAAACTTTTCACGTAGCCCCAAATATTAAAAATATGCAATACTTTTGCTCATAAGTGTATATTTATTTAAATTGTTACATGTACAACATGTAACATACATAATGTCGTTTTCTCATTGTTTTGTCCAGTTTTAATCACGATGTGACTTTCAGATTTGATGCAAATTTATTCTATGCCCGGCATCGATGGCTGTGAAATAAAGTTTGTTCTAAGACCTTACTTTCTGAATCATCTCCCTATATACATAATCATGTTTCACAATGGTATGTCACCACAAGAAAATTACTTTCAAAAATTTTATGACAATTTGTTCTATAACTATTTCCAATATAATATACGTATAAAAGACACTTAAAAATAAATGCAAACAAAGAGTGCATACCTCCGAACAGATCGGCGAACGGTGTGCCACCAAAGAATTCTCTGAATACCTCTTCCGGATCTCTGAACGTGAAGAAACTGAAGCCCATATCGAAGTCGTCATCGTGTCTGCTGCGTGATCTTGGACCTCCATTTATCAATCCCTCTTTGCCGTATTGATCGTAAACCTTCCTTTTCTTCTCTGCAATTTGAAATCACTATTAAAAACGTTCAATAAAAGGAATCTTTTCAAGAAAGCTTGAGAAGCGACAGACAGATGTCCTTCGTCAGCTGCACCTAAACTGGAAGTGACGGAAGGCTCTAATAAAGTCGTGAAAATAAAAAAAAAAGTTTATTGGTATTTATAAAAAAAAGAAAAAAAAACGAAGTACCTTCACCCTAATTCCTGAGATTGTAGAATGTATAGATCTGTTAAACTGACAATTTGAAATATACATTTCATATAGGTTGTGTATTATTAGTGTATTATTGTTATATATAAATATATAAGAATTTAAATATGTAGTATTAAATTTCATGTAATAATTTCAATAGCAAGCAATATAAATGAGATATTCAAGATTTTAATTAATGCTAATTAAGTTTACTCCAGTATGTATATATAATGAAAGTAAAGTATTAAAATTTTGTATAAATATAATTAGCAATTACAAAATTATATTACAAAATATTAGTTTTTAATTTACGATTTTCCCAGAAGTAAATTTAATGATATGTAAGTGTAAGGGGAAATTTTTATATTATCTACCTAGCCATGAAACAATTAAGTGACAGTGCTGTCAAATAGTTGTCACATTTAGATTTATACTGACCAAATTTAGTCCAAAGTCACAGAGTTTTTCTGTTTTTACAGAACTTTATTTAAAAAAAAAATGAGTGAAATTCAGAACATAGAAACGCGATCAAATTCTTGACGAAAGAAGGAAATAGGCCCAAAAATATTGATCAGATGATGACTAACATGTATAAGGAAGATGCGTCGTCATATTTTATAGAAAAATTTTGGTCTAAGCAATTTCGATGGGCTAGGAAATCAATTTAAGACGATCCAAAATGCACATAGTCTATCGAAGTAAGATCTAAGGAAAACATCGAGATGATTGAGGAATAGATCTTAGCAGACCGAAGAAGGAAGGTGTCAATTATTGCTGTTGAAGTGGAGATATCAGAAGCCACAATATTAAAAATTTTACGTGATTTAGGAATGAGAAGTGCGAGCATAATGGATTCCCAGAATGCTTACTTCCGAACAATAATTTTGTCGGCAACAAATTTGCGAGGATTAGTTGAGGGTTTTAGCTGGCAATAAAAACTGTTTCTTGAAAATTATAGCAGGTGATGAGGACGTGGTTATATCACAGGGACCCGTCGACAAAACAAGAATTCATGTAGGGGGTGCACAAGGAAATTGTACCACAAAAAATGGAAAAGAACGCAAAATTCATCTGGAAAATTGATAGGCGACGATGTTCTGGAATACAGAAGGAATCTTATTAATTGAATTCATAATAAAAGACTCTGCAATTACAGGAGAAGAATCTAAGGAAACAATCCAAAATTTACCAAATTTGAAAAACTGCCAGACAGCAAAATTTTGCTCAAAACATTACGCTGCTTCAGGACAATTGCAGAGTTTGCAAGGCTCACCAAGTCCGAAAAATAATCAACGATTATGGTTTTATAGAGATGGAGTATCCACCCTACTGTTCGGACTTAGTAGATAAGCTATGGGGGGTTCTAAAACAAAATCCCATGTGTATTTTCTTATGGAGGTTCATTTCGCATTTTTTTTTTGTAAGGCGTCATTGCGCATGCGCCAACCCCTGACGTCATGCTCCAATTCCAGGCCTGTTGCTGGAACAGACAGGTCCGTCGTTGGAAACAAGTTGAAACAGATAGGTCTGTCTGTTTCAGATACAGACAGGTCTGTGTTTGAAATCGACAGGTCTGTGTTTGAAACTGATAGCTCTGTCTCTAAAACTGACAAGTCTGTCTCTGAAACACACAGGTCTGTCAATTTCAAACACTGATCTGTCTGTATCTGAAACAGACAGATCAATCTGTTTCAATGACAGACCTGTTAGTTTCAATGACGGACCTGTCTGTTCCAACGACAGGCCTGGAATTGGAGCATGAGCATGACGTCAGGGGTTGGGCGCATGCAGAATGACGTCTCACCCCCAAAAATGCAAAATGAACCTCCATAAGAAAATACATTGGATTTTGTTTTAGAGCCTCCATAGCTTATCTACTTGACTTAGCACCGAGTCATTATTATCTTTTCCCTAAACTAAAAAATATCTGCGTGGACTACGTTTTCCTTCAGATGATTGCCTGAAACAGTGTAGGTGTAGTTTGGATGCTTACTAAAAGAATTTTCTGGAAGGTATAGCCTTATTATAAAAACACTGGAATAAGTGTGTTCATTCATAATAAGGTAGCTAATATAAAAATCGTCTCTCGTACGTAAGTTTTTTGTTTGAAATATATATAGTCTTCTACGTCAATACCAAACCTAATCAATTAATTTGGACGAGGGGGTATTGATATTTAGTTAGCCTATGCCATTTTCCTTGAGCAAAACAAAATCTTGTTAATAGCAAGAAACAATGACCTTTTTAAAAGTATCATTGTAAAATCTTACATCAAGAAGTTGAAGTACAGTTAATTAAAAAAAAAAAAAACAACTCGAATGCAAATGTGAAAATCGATAAATTGGGAGTATCAAGGCATTATTAAATACTTGTATTTGAAGAGGTTAAGTGGTAAGGTAATTTACGAAGATATGCTTAACACACTTGGCGATCAATGCCCATCATGCGCGACCGCCAAAAATTGAATTTCGTCATTGAAAAGAGGAAAACTTTCCGTTGAAGATGAGAAGCGGCCAGTAAGATTTCGGTGTCCACCCCCCGAAAATATTGACGCAGTTCATGACATATTATAAGACCGTCGAATTGGGTTGAAACATATAACTGGAGCAATAAAGATTTCATAAGAACGCGTCCATCATATAGTTCACGTCGATTTAGATATGAAAAACATTTCTGCAAAATGGATTCCTAAATGCTTGAACGCCGAATACAAACGTACAAGAGTGAAAGCATCACGGTTAATTTGTGCCCGTTTTGAAGGAGATCCAGATCTTTTGAACCGTCTTGTGACTATGGATAAAACATGGGTCTATTCTTACGACCCAGAAACAAAACAGCACTCGATGGAGTGGAAGTATCATGGTTCTCTAAGACCTTAAAAGCGCCGAGGTCAAGCATCGGCTGAAAAAGTTCTGCTTCAGTTTTTTGGCAGCACGTAGATTGTTTCATTGGAAACAGTCTACTCAAGTCACTTTGTTATATTATGAAACCAATGAATTGTTACTCTTAATGTAGATTTCTAAATAAAGGGAGTTAAAAAAAAGGTTTTTGTGATATGCGTGGAATAATTATGATTGATACCTAAAAAAGAGTCAGACCATCACTGGAGATTCTTATTCTAAATTACGAGCAACCCCGAGAGAGAAAATTAAGGAAACAAGGCGTGTATGTTAGCGAAAGTTGTGTTGTTTTTGCAGGACAATGTCCTTGCACACAAATAGCGCATAACCATGAATACAATTCGTGATCTATGATTCGAATAACTGGAACACCCACCCTATTTCCCAGACATAGCCCTCCTACAGACTATTACCTGTTCCCTCAAATGAAAAAAATTGTTAAAAGGACGCCAATTTCTGTGTAACGAAGAGGTAAAAATGAGTGTTTCAATATAAGAGTGCAAGACGTGATTATGATGTGACAGATCGAAAACTGACAGATGGAAGTTAGTAAACATGGAGCATTACACGCTAGAACAACGCGTACTGATTGTTAAACATTATTTTCAAAATGGTGAAAGTTTGATTGCCACCATTCGTAAAGTGCATCCAATATTCGGTCGACAGAATGTTCCTAATACAGCAACAGTGAAGAGAATAATGGGAAAATTCGATCGGACTTGTGCGGTTAGTAATGTGAAACACACGGCACGAGCTCGTAGAGGTCGTTCAGAACAAAACATCACCGCAGTTCGCGAGAGTGTGACCGAAAGTCCAGAGACGTCGATTCGTCATCGTGCACAAGAATTGGACATTGCAACAGCCACTCTTCAGCGTATTCTGACTCAAGATTTGCATCTCCACCCCTACAAAGTCCAATTGACTCAACAACTTCTGCCAACAGACCATGCACAGCGAAAAGAGTTCACCAATTGAATACTTGAGCAAAAAGAAGTGAATGAGACCCATTTCCACCTCGATGGCTTCGTAAATCGGCAAAACTGTCGCATTTGGGGTGAATGATTCATCAGAAAGCAATGCATCCGAAACATGTTACTGTTTGGTGTACATTGTGGTCTGGAGGAGTAATTGGACCGTATTTCTTTGAAGATGCGGAAGGTAATGCAGTAACGGTGAATGGCGAACGTTATCGTGATATGATAACGCAGTTTTTTGTGCCTCAATTGGAAGATATTGCTCTTGACGACATGTGGTTTCAGCAGGACGAGGCCACATGTCATACCGCCCGTGAAACATTCACTGTCTTGCACGAGTTTGCTCCTGGTCGTGTTATTTCCCGATTTGGTGACCAGAATCCTTGCGATTTGACACCTTTGGATTTCTGGCTGTGTGACTATCTGAAGTGACGGGTTTATTCTGATAAGCCAACCATCGAAGCATTGAAGGCCGAAATTAGACGCTCTTTCCATGAAATACCGCCACATGTATACAATAATGTTATTGCGAATTTTGTCAAAAGAGTACGCATATACCAGCAAAGCCATGGCGGTCATTTACAAGATATTTTGTTTCTGGCATAATTCCCAAATGTATACATTATAAATCAATAAATATTTTAATACTTTACTATAGAAAACCATGTTTTATTGAATCTTAAAATCTTGCGCTCTTCTTGAAACACCCTTTAGAAGCTGTGGAGGGTTGGTTTGCAGGCCAAGAAGAATCCTTTTTTAGAAGGGTTAAAAACGTTGCAGGATCGCTGTATTAAGTGTATTAATTTAAGAGGAGACTATGCTGAATAATAAAATATTCTAAGTCCCAACTTTAAATTGTTTCAATAGTAGGCTAGGAATATATCAATACGCCCTCGTATAAATCAGCCAATATATTTCTAATTACAGGAATATTGGAGCAAACCTAATACTTTGTGTTAGGAAGTTATAGATTCGAAAAATATGTTCAAAAGCCGGTAGCATAATAAGCAAAGTAGATATTGAAATCTTACTATTAGATAAAATTAATAGGCATACAAAACAAAACAAAAAGATATAGTAATATTTCTTATATCATTATTATGTTTAAACATATTTTTAAAGTGAAAGTTTAAAAATAAAGTTATAAAATAATAGTAAATAATACAAGTTCGATCAAAAGTATAAAGGAGTAGTATCTCTGTATCTTATAAAAAAAAGTAATAACTAGACATTTATTTAGCAACAGGATTCGATTTGGTGGAAAACATGTCCCGAAGATGTGACTGACGCGATAATCGACAATTGAGACTGATCGGTTTATTAATACTAAACAAGATAACACCAATGTTAGAAAATATATACTTGTTTTATTATTCCTTTCTTTTAATAATAAATCGTTTTGAAATTATGCTCATCCTTTCCTTGTTTGACAAACTGTAATATCCGCGTACTATCTTAAAGTTCATAATGTATACATCTTGCAGTCACATGACTATAGTCAGATTTTCCTCACATTCCAGAAACCTACTCAGTATTAGTTAATATACAGGGTTAGTTAAAAGTATGGAGACGGCGATTTATTGTCGTTAATATTCATTTTAGGTATTTATGTTCAATATAAAAGTTTGTTGGGTTATTTTGATCTACATTTGAGAATATTTGATTTTTTTTTCTTCAATTGTTTTTTAGTTCCTGTCCGCGCTTTTTTTTTTAATGGGAACTAGTAAATGTTACTCTACCATTCGATAGTTTTTTTTTCACTTTATAAATTTTTTTTGTTTTTTTAAAATTCATTTTAATAACTTTTTTATAAGAAAAAGCCGGTTCATGTGTTTAACAGATGTTCGGTACATCGCAGATAGACAGAAGCGTAGCGATAAACAAACTTGAGCCACATAATTTTATCAGTGGTTATTGTGTACGTCAAATCTTTGACAGAAATAATTCATTTGTGCAATTTGTTGTAGTTAATATTAACAATGGCGAGTTTAAGTGAACATGAACGAATTGAAATACTTATGATGTTGGGTTATGGAGATAGACGCAGAAGTTTACAGGACGTTAGTAATTTATTTAATGATACGCATCCAAATAGAAATCCAATTTCTAAATCCGTTGTTTGTAAAACTTTAAGACGCTTTGAACAAACGGGTAGCGTTAAAGATTTGCCAAGGAGTGGTAGACCTAGAACAGCAAAAAGTGATGATAACAAACTGGATATTTTATTGGCTGTATCTGAATATCCCCATTTACCAACCAATCAACTAGCGGCCAATTTCAATATTTCACAGTCATCGATCGTGTCGTTTTTAAAAAGTGAAAAGTATAAACCTTATAAGGTACACCTTGTACACGAGTTAACGGAAGATGATTTTGATAGGAGATTACAATTTTCTGAAGAAATGTTAAATATTTGCAATAATAATGAAAATTTTGTCAACAACATTATTTTCTCAGACGAAGCTACCTTTTGCCTTACCGGTGAAGTAAACAGACATAACTGCAGATACTGGTCATCGGAAAATGCCTCTTGGTTTTTGGAGCACCATACGCAGTACCCCCAAAAGGTTAATGTTTGGGTTGGCATTCTAGGCGGTCATATTATCGGTCCCTTTTTCATCAATGGCAATTTAACTTCGGCTCTGTATTTGCAGTTATTGCAAATAATAAATACCTGCTAGTGTTACGCTCTATCCTCATGAAAACAATGAACACCTGCCCAATGACAGTATCTGGTTCCAGCAAGATGGCGCCCCACCACATTGTGGTGTAAATGTTCGTCAATATCTGGACAACGTTTTTCCCCACAGATGGATTGGAAGACGCGAAACCATTGAATGGCCAGCCCGTTCGCCAGATTTAAGTCCTTTAGATTTTTTTCTTTGGGGATACGTAAAAAACAAAGTTTACAAAGAAAAGCCCGATAACGTCGAAAATTTACAAATCCGAATTACCAGAACGATACAAAAAATTCCCCGAGATTTTTTACAGAACTCTGTTCGGGGTTTTGTAAATCGATTGGGTCATTGTCAAATTACTAATGGACGACAATTTGAACACTTACTTTAATTTAATTTGTTATTAATTTGTTTAACTTTTCTTGTAAAAAAGTTATTAAAATGAATTTAAAAAAAAAAATTATTTTAAAGAGAAAAAAACCTCTATCGAATGGATGAGCAAAATTTACCAGTTCCCATTAAAAAAAAAATGCGCGAACAGGCGTATCTAAAAAAAACAATTGAAGAAAAAAAAAACAAATAATCACAAATGTAGATCAAAATATCTTAACAAACTTTTATATTGAACATAATTCGCTAAAATGAATATTAACGACAATAAATCGCCGTCTCCGTACTTTTAACTAACCCTGTATACATCTGCGACAACTGATTAGCCTCGCAACAAAAATACAATTTACAGAATTATTTTAGGTGGAAAGACAAGTATGTAAGTTTTATGTGCATATACTTTTATTTGTCAGTTTTTGACGCAGTATACAAGTTTTACTTTACATGACTGTTACAAGGGAGTAAACCACGATAACGAATTAGCCTCATCAATAAAAACTTTATTTTTAAATAAATTGTGTTAAAGACAATAATAAATAGTCAAGTTATATTAATTTTGGAAGTCAGTAAAATACGATGGGACGTGGTAGGTTGTGTACGGAATAAATACAGACTGAGCCAATAAGTTTGGGGACAAGTTGAATTTCCCGCTGTTTTTTTTTTGTTATCTTAAGTTGGTCAGTGACTGTAAATCTTCGAAAATCATATTTCGGCATATTGCATAGTTGGCTCGTGTTTGGCGTTATAAATATAAATTTATTCTGCTTTTCATTCAGTTTCTGTATAAGTTTGTTTGTTAGATTTTATTGGAACTGTTTTCTTCAAAACAAGCAGGTAACTGTGACGAAAGAAAGATAAAAATTCAGAATAAAACATTAGAGGTTATATTGTACTTCCTTATTGTCCTTTTATTTATTATAGACAACATACCTTTATCCGAGGAGCAAAAGGCATTCATTTGGAAAGCTCATTAGCTTAACGAGGATGGAACATGGTCATACTCGATACAATCATGTATTCAACAGTTTGAAGAAGCATCTCCTGATTTACATGTTCCATATAAATTGTTTGTCCAGCACAAGGATCGAATTGTTTCGCACTTTGAAAATAATAATTTTGTTTGCAAAAAGAAATCAACTGGTCGACCAAAAGTTCTTGTCGAAGAAACTGTAAATGATTTACGACAGAGAATAGAACAAAGTCCAACTAAATCATTGAGAAAATTAAGTGCTCAATCAGGGTAACCTGCACTAAATTTTCATTTAATATTACTACATTAAAGTTAATTTTAGTAAAGTTGAAGATGTGTTTTTCAATATCACTAACATCTTTAATTATATTTTACTGTATACCAAATTTGTTCTATAGGTGTGGCTTATTCAACTTGATAAAGAATCTACATATGCACACCTACAAAGTGACAGCTGTGCAGCAATTATTATCCATTGATCATGGACTGCGTATTCAACAGTGGCGGCTCTTTAATGAGAGCAAGTGAGCAATTGCACCCCCTGGAATTATGAAACAAAACAAACCAAGCGGCGACTAATTGAAAATATTTATTTATTATGTATATTATGTATTCATAGTTATTGACGAGGAACGTGGCACGCTAACAACGTACATACACCAAGCGTCGTCACAGATATACTGAGCAAAGCCCTACCGTTGCTCTGTTAAGGCATTAACATTACATTGATGGTGGGGATAACTGTATTTTGCCGTACTTCAATGTCGTATAATACATACCGTTGGAGCAACTAAACCAGACTGCTCTCGGGCGTTATTGCGATGAACTCCGTGTCTTCTTTAGAAAACAACGCGTTTTCGTGTTTAACGTATAATGAAAAAATTGCAGTAAAAAATCTTAAACGGCCGATGCCTCAATTATGTTTAGAAAATAAACAATCTGTTAAAGGTAAAGACGTTATAAGAAAATTCAAAATGAATATTTATCAGAAAAATTACTGGATTTGTGGGTGTGAAATTAAAAATACTTTGTTTTGTTTTCCGTGTCTTTTGTTTGGTGGTGAGCCGTCTTGGTCAAAGAACGGAATAAGAGACTTAATTCATCTTAGTGCTAAAATTAGTAAACATGAAAATTCCGAAGGGCATTTGAAAAATATATTTAGTCTAAGAATGTTAGGAAAAAATAACATTCAGAATGTTTTAGATTCATCATATAGAAAAGCAATTCAACAACACAATGAAAAGGTAACAAAAAATAGGCATGTGTTAAATTTAATAATAAATTGCATTAGATTTTGTGGCGCGTTTGAACTGGCACTTCAGGGTCGTGATGAACAGCAAACGTCGAATAACAAGGGCATTTTACGGGAATTGATAAATTTTACGGCAGAATTGGATAAATCGCTCAGAGATCACATCGAAGCAGCACCGGTTTTTAAGGGACTATCAAAAACGATACAGAATGAGCTGCTTGATGCAATGTTGAACGTGTATCATGAACAAGTTTCCAGTGAAATTAAAGCAACCGACTTGATATCTGCGATAGCTGATGAAACCACAGATGTGTCCAATGAGTTTCAGTTGGTGGTTGTTTTAAGATATATTGTGATGATGCTAATTCTTTATCTGCCTCCATCCTTAACGAAATTAGTTTGCTTGTTGATGACCCAGAAAAACTGATTGCACAGAGCTATGATGGGGCAGCAGTCATGAGTGGTGCTATTAACGGCGTGCAAAGACATGTCCAAGACCAGTATCCAAGGGCTAATTTTGTACATTGTTATGCACATCAGACAAATCTAATTATGTCACATGCTACATCGAGCAGTAGTAATTGCAGAATTTTTTTGCCAATCTGACGGGATTATGTACATTTTTCTCCACTTCACCACAACGAGCTGCAAGATTGGAAGAATTCCTTCAGAGAAAAAGCTTACCTCGTTCTTCAAAAATAAGATGGAACTTCAATTCTAGGACAGTGAATACAATATATGAGCACCGAGAAGAAATAATTGAAGCTCTAGAACAAATCGAGGGAGAAGCTAGTTTACAAACTACCATTCATCAAGCTAGTGCCAATTTGCGAATTTTAGAGGAGGAAAATTTTATCTATTGGTTAACTTTTTTTCATAAAATTATGCCACATGTGGACATATTGTTTAATCAATTACAAAATGTCAATACAGATGCATTAAAAATCAAGAATAATTTAGATAATTTTGAACGCGCTATTGGAAAAATTCGAACCGAAATCGCTCACACAGATAACCAGTTGGTTAATCAAAATGACCCAGAACTGACTCCTCGACCATCAAAGCGGCGAAGGGTAACTGATGATAGCCAAAGAAGGAGGGAAACTATTGAAGTGTGCGATATTATTTTGTTAGAAATAAAAATTAGATTTCGGTATACAGGGCACTTAATATTAGCAAACTTAATTTCTTTTAAACAGTTCTCCTCTTTTCAAAAAAAATTTCCGGAAGATTGCCTTAAAGAAGCAGTAAAATTTTATCCATGCCTCAATGAAAGCAGACTACGAACTGAATTAAGCGTTCTATATTCTAGAGAAGAATTTAGGCAAAATATAGAAGTCTGTGCTGTGGTCTGCTAGGTCTTCTGCTGGATGGATTAAGCGACACCTTTAATGAAGTTGTTACGCTTTTAAAAATTGTCATTACAATCCCAATGACAACGTCCGAAGCGGAACGTCAGTTTCCACGGTTGAAGAGAATAAAAACTTTCCTGAGAAATACAATGAAAGAAGAGAGATTAAATGCCCTTACTATGTTATCTTGTGAAAAAGAATGTATAAATGATTTCCCAAACTTTAATGAAAAAGTGATAGAACTGTTCTGCAAGTCAAAGACACGTAAAATGGACTTCGTTTATCGTCAGATGTAATTAAACTGTGTAGTGTAATATTTACTATTCCCTCAAAACAAACTCTACAATGAACAGTACCTGTCTGGAACAGTACGTCGGTGAAATTTATAAGGATTGGGTAAGCTTTTTTGTATTACACTTTTTAATTTTGAAATTATGCACTCCCTATGTGAACCACCCCGAGCCGCCACTGGTATTCAATATTGTGAATTGTTTAACAATTACATGAATGACATTGAATAATGACGATACTTTAAATCTAACATTTATGTGTGATGAAGCAGGGTTTCATTTGTCAGGCTACATAAATAGTCAGCATTATCGAACATGGGCAACAGATAATTCACACCTATGTCGAACATAGTCTGCAGCCATTGAAGATATGCGTATGGGTTGCATTGTCACGGCGCAAAATAATTAGACCATATTTTTTCAATGACACAATAAATGCTGGACGCGTATTTTCAGCAAGATAGCGTGGTGCGCTATCTTGCTGAAAATACAGGCGTTGCTAATTCGACTATGGAGTTTTTGCAACAATTTTACGATGAAGGACTAATCAGTAGAGGAATCTGGCCACCACAATCACCTGATTTAACATCATTAGATTTCGTTTTGTTTGGATATTTAAAAAAAAAATTTTTGAAAATCGCCTACATAATTTGGAAGAATTGCAAGATGCTATTGTTAGAGAAATAAGAAATATCAATGCGAATACTTTGACAGCGTTATCTCAAAATATGAAAAGACGTGTAAATTTGTGTTTAGCAAGTGATGGTGGTCATTTTGAACATTTATTATAATATTGTTTTAATATAAGAGATTATGCGGTTTATGTAAGAATAAAATAAACTTCTTGTTTGGATTTATACTACTTCCCTATTTTTCATGTTTAATGTATTTTTATTGTACTAAGTGTTTTTATTTATGTTTTTTATCAATAAAAAGTATGCTAGATCATAGAATTTTTGTTGTGTTATAACAGTTGTGTTATAAAATCTTAGCAGATTAAATATTTTCTTAATATTGTATCTTTAGCACCCCTTTAAAAATGTTCATTGAGACGCTTATGAGTTTACGACAGGTTGGTCAATTTAAAAGAATTAAAAACTGGCGGGAAATTCAACTTGTCCTCATTCTTATTGGCTCACCTTGTAGATAGAATTAAAGCATTGCACGAAGAAGGTTATTCCAATCGAAAAACTCCTGGTAGAATCAATAAAAGTTCACGAGTTGTAAATAATTTTGTACGAAATATGGATATCTATGGAAAAAATTACAGAGGTGGCATTCAAACTGCAACTATCGAGAGGGAAAGACAAAATTTTCTACGCGAAGCTTCTAATTCCTGTTCTACTGCCAGAAAAATCAAGAAAAATCTGCGGCAAGTTTAAGGAATGTACAAAAAATAATTATGAAGTGTGCACATCAAAATCGGCGTAAATTACAGAAAAAGCCGGTTTTAGCGTAAAGACATACAGGAAATAGACTAAACTCTGCGATAAATCATATGGGCTGGATTGATCCGTGACGAACAATTATTTTCACTGCCGAAAAACGATTCTGTTTGGATGGTTCCGACGAATATTTATATTATTTTTATAACTTGCGAAAAGAAGAAACGTTTGCGGCTCGATATCATAACAGGCAAGGTGTGCTATTTCTAATAACGGTGTGGTGCATCTAGAGATTTTAAATGGTATTCAAAATGCCCGAACGTACAGGGGCCTATTAATAAGAGTGAAACACAATATAAACAGGCCCATGGGAGGTTTACCATGGATTTTCAACATGATCACGCTGCGATTAACACCGCATAGATTATTAGTACCTTGTTTGAAAACCAAAATATAGAATTCCTAGGGTGACCTAGTATATTACCCGATTTAAATATGATTGAAAATGTCTGGGGATGGCTTACGAGACGATTATATGGTGATGGTCAACAGTATCACAACACTATACAACTAAGAAACGCAATAGAGACTGCTTGGAACGTCACACTTCAAGAATACACTTTGTCCAAATCGTTACCAAATCGAATATTTGAGGTTATTCCCAAGAAGGGAAGTCACGCTCATGATTAATATTGTTACGTTAATTCGTTAGTTCGTTACCTTTCAATTTTCTAGTACTATTTCCATATTGTCGTGAATTTTTCTCTGCTGAAGAAACTAAAGAAGATATGAAAATTATTTGAAAAATTTTATTCCAGGGAAATGACTTAAAAAAATTAAAAATTTTATAACAATTTATTGTAATGTGTATTTTTGTCCATGTCTGTAGATTGCACGGGCCTATTTTGATGTTCGAAGTCCGCGCCAAGCAGGAAGTCATAATAATACAGATATATATATTATTATTATGTTGATTTATATATTTTTATGTTAGGTAGGGATGCCTTGCCGTTTGCTGGTTCTTCATTTTAGAGATTTGATAGTCCTTTAACAGATAGGTGGTCTTTTTTTTTATTAATATTGAACAGAACTTAATTTTGTTTAATGTAGTTTGGATAACTTCGTTTGGGATTTTTATAGTGTTTTGATGTTATTAAAATTCAATTACGGGTTATTACAAGTCTTTTAAACTTGTAATTTGAATAAATTGACCTATCTGGAATCTCTCAGATAATAGTTTTTGTGACGTGACGTATACAAGACTAAATGTATGTATTTTTAATATTATATTTATATAGATATATTTGTAGTAATAATTCTATTGAAATCTGAAGTTTCTTAAATTTATAAATTTAATTTGTAATATTTTTGTAATCATTTAAAATATTAACAAAACGTATTAGACTGTTTTTTTTGAAGATAGTTTTTGTTCATTTAAGTTATCGTAGTATAGCAGGAAAGCGGGAAAATTTATTTTGTTACAAGCTTGACTTGCGCTTGTTCAATTTTGGTTGCGTGCGAAAAATAGAGAAAGTTCTATTTTACGTTTGATTTGGAGGGGATAAAGTAATTTATGACAGCTAATAAATTTTGTTGATATTTATTTAGATCTTTGTTCGGGAGTCATACAAGAGTTTTTTTTTATCTCGTGTACAGTCATATTTTACACGAGTTTTTTCTCTAATTGCCCTCAAGCCTGCCTTATACTTAATAAGGTAGTTTTTTTTGTTTTCTTTTGTAAATTAAATGTTTGTGGTGTTAATGTTAGTTTTATTTCTTGAATTTAATCCGTATTATTTCTCTTCTATACCACGATATTCGTGAGAATAAACCCTGAAGATAAAGAAGCTCAAGGAAGGTGCCCACCCAATTGAGTCTAGTTCGGCGAGACTACTGTGGATTGTGAACATAAGTCAATAAGCAATTAAAAATCACAATTCATAGCAATATGCACAACCTGAGTTGTCCTTTTTTTCGTGTGAGACTATTCAGATGTCGCGGTAGCTACGCCAAACATTTTTAATTGAAGTGGCGATTAATGTAAAAAATTGTATTTAATATTTTAATTTAATTATGGTTTCGAGCAATATAACGATTAAAAAACACTATAGTTTATTTCTAAAATAATTGTGTAAATTGTATCTTTTTTTGTGAGGCTAATCAGTTGGCGCGGAGTGTACGTTCGAAAGTTTTCAAAATACATCGAGTTTTATAAAGAACACGTGCTCGTATGAAATTACAACTCAGTATTTTTGTTAATATATAAGATTTAAGTATTAACACAGAAATTACTTATTGCAAGAGATGTTTACGAAAAGATGTTTTTTTTAAGAGACGCACCCAGTTACAAAAGAAAGATTGCGAATTTAAAGATAAGCAAGTTCATTGTATGCATTTTGATCTCTCGGCGAGTTATAATTTCTTACGAACAAGCCTTTTTTACAAAACGCGATCTATGAAAACATTTGCACATAATAACTTGCACTAAGTAGGACTCTGGAATGTGGGGAAAAATAACAACTCTACACATGACCACATCTAAGGCACGAGATTCCCTTAAAATGACGTGTGTAGTATTACAATGCGTTTTTATGTGTATTAGAAAGAGATAAAGTACAATTTGCGATTCACACTTGGGCAGTGCGAATTGCAAAGAAACACTTGAATTAACCGTACATTTCTTCCTTAACTTCACATCGAATAACGCAATCGAAATTTAATAATTTGACTATAAAGAAACAGGTCTACCAGTTTCTATACTTTTGACCGATCATGTAAATTTAGTTGGTTATATTATTCATTTCAGTTAATTTTCAAAAATACGTAATACTATTAAAATAACTGTAAACACATTAAAGAAAAGTATAATTATACAACGAAGTATGCAGCGAGTGAAGACTAATTCTATAAGTCATACTCTCTCAATGAAAACAGCAAATATATCCTCCATTGAAAAAGCAAATAACATGCAAAATTGGATGAACGTTTGGTTATTTAAGTTCAAGTTATTGCTGATGAGATAGACAACGATGATGTAGATATTAGAGGCGTAATTGGCGATAAAAAAAGGGGACTAAATATTTTTGGCACATGAAGTACAGGAAAATCACAATTACTTTGCGTTTAGTGTCGATTCATGCCAGAAATATTTGTGCCGCCATAATTATAGAACTAAGAAAACTAAAACAAATTATAAGGAAGAAAAACCAAGGAAATAGGCCTAGTTCGGTCAAATAATACTAGTGTAACAATATAAAAAAATCAATATACATGGATTTTTATACGTAACTATACAAGTGCAATAGAATAATATAAACGTCAAATTAGACAATATACCATATGAGCGAGCGCTTTATAGTCATCTATACTAGTTTGTAACATGCGGAAATAAGAGGCCGAGTTTACCGCCGTTTACGCGACAGTTCCATGCTAGCTAGCTGTCGAGTGAAAGGCGTCTATTGTAAAATTTCATTTGATCGTAATACTATTTATTGTTCGCAGTTAATCTAGTATTTTTTCTTGTTAAATCTAGCTGTCATTTTTTTTTCCGCTTCAAGAAAAGCAATTTGTTATTAAATGTCATTTCGGTGTCGAGTTATGTAGGAGTTGAATTTTCAGGTATTTTCTTCCATATTTCCTTCGACTTTTTTCTGTCATTTACTACCATTTTTATTTCCTTCCATCTTGTTCCTCTTTTCTCAGCAACTGTCCGCACTTCCTCCTTCCACGTTCTTCTTGGTCTGTCTCTCATCTTTTGTTCCTATTTCTTTCGCTTCGAATATTTGTCGCATAAGCCTATTCTCATCTCTTCTCACTTGTCCTTGTTCTATCGTTGTTTCGAACAGGTTTTCTCAAAATATCTGGTTTCTTGTTTCTCCTTCTATTCTTCTTAGGAATCTCATTTCTGTGCTTGTGATTCTACTTTTCTGTTTCTGTGTCGTTGTCCAAGATTCACACGCATATGTCAGTGTCGGTTTTACCATTCTTTTAACTATTTCTGTTTTTATTTGTTTTGGTATTTCTTTTTTGCTTAGAAAGTTACTTTTTATACTATTGTACAATCTACCAGTTTTCTCAATTCTCTCACTTACCTCATCTTCTAGTGTTCCATCTTTACTTATTACGAGGTGCATTCAAGTTCTAAGGCCTTCGATTTTTTTTCTTCAGACTGGAAAGAGATAGAAGCATGTGCATTGTTTTAAAATGAGCGTGCGTTCATTGTCAATACGTCACAGAGATGGCAGCAATGTACGGCAGATGGAATTGTAGCGGCAGCGTCGAGAATGAGAACTGTTTTAGATACTTAAAATGGCTACGTTTTCCTTACTTGAACAGCGTGCAATCATTCGTTTTCTGAATTTGCGTGGTGTGACACCAATTGAAATTCATCGACAGTTGAAGGAGACATGTGGTGATGAAGTTATGCATGTGTCGAAAGTGCGTTCGTGGGTGCGACAGTTTAATGAAGGCAGAACATCGTGTGACAACAAACCGAAACAACCTCGGACTCGCACAAGCCGGTCTGACGACATTATCGAGAAAGTGGAGACACTTGTTTTGGAGGATCGCCGAATGACAGTTGAACAGATCGCCTCCAGTGTTAGCATTTCCGTGGGTTCTGTGCACACAATCCTGCATGACGACCTGAAAATGCGAAAAGTGTCTTCCAGGTGGGTGCCACGAATGCTACCACAAGGCTGCTCGTGTGGCATGTTGCCAAGCAATGTTGACGCGCAACCATGGCATGAATGGGACTTTCTTTTCGTCGATTGTGACAATGGATGAGACGTGGATGCCATTTTTCAATCCAGAAACAAAGCGCCAGTCAGCTCAATGGAAGCATACAGATTCACCGCCACCAAAAAAACTTCGGGTAACCGCCAGTGCTGAAAAAATGATGGTGTCCATGTTCTGGGACAGTGAGGGCGTAATCCTTACCCATTGTGTTCCAAAGGGCACTACGGTGACAGGTGCATCCTACGAAAATGCTTTGAAGAACAAGTTCCTTCCTGCACTGCAACAAAAACGTCCGGGAAAGGCTGCGCGTGTGCTGTTTCACCAAGACAACGCACCCGCACATCGGGCTAACGTTACGCAACAGCTTCTTCGTGAAAACAACTTTGAAGTGATTTCTCATGCTCCCTACTCACCTGACCTGGCTCCTAGTGACTTTTGGCTGTTTCCAACAATGAAAGACACTGTCCGTGGCCGCACATTCACCAGCCGTGCTGCTATTGCTTCAGAGATTTTCCAGTGGTCGAAACAGACTCCTAAAGAAGCCTTCGCCGTGGCCATGGAATCATGGAGTCGACGTTGTGAAAAATGTGTACCTCTGCAGGGAGATTACGTCGAAAAGTAACACCAGTTTCATAGTTTTCGGATGAGTAGTTAGTTAGAAAGAAAATCGGAGGCCTTAGAACTTGAATGCACCTCGTATTACTCGTAAATATTCAAATTTATCCACTTGCTCTAGCAAGTGGTCTTCTAATTGTATTTTATGGTTTTTATCTTGTTGTCCTTTAACCATTGTTAGAGTTTTTTTGTAGGTATTTTTATGCTTCATATTTAATGATTTCAATTTTGGTCATATTATCTTGCAGCCGATCTTCTGTTTTCCCTAATATTATTACATCATCTGTATAGCATAACTCTGTCAATCTAATACCTATTAGCTTCCAATATTCGACATTATACGGCTTTAGCCTATCTTTACTTTGTTTAAGAGCTTCATCCAACATTAAATTGAAGAAAAGTGCGCTCAGAATGCATCCCTGTTTCAGACCGATTTTCGTAACAAATGGTTTTGATTTTTCATTTCTTAGTCTTACATAGTTTGCAGTTTTGTCGTAAAGACTTTGTATATCGAAGGATCTTTTTCTATTCCCCTATTATCTAAAATTTTCGGCCTCAGATTACACCATTCAATAAAAATTAACGTTTTTTTGCTACACATTACACATTATTGTGTTACACTGAAGTTTATCAATATCGATATGTTTTTAATGTTACACTTCCTCAAAATGTTTTTATGAATGTTTTACGGCGATTATTTGTCCCTGCGAAATCCCGGAGTAATGTCCAGCATTAATCAATCAGCAAAGAACGATTTTGCCTTGATATCGCTTTTTCATGGTTGCAACATCTTGGTGGAACCGTGCCTCATGTTCGTCGCTAACGGCACCCAAATTTGCCGAAAAGGAGCATCCAGAAAGTGAATTTTCAATGACATGTTACATCCCATTTCCTTGTAAGCACTATAAGTACCTAATTCAGAAATAAGATCTCTGTAATTTTCGGTTTTAATATTTCCAAGAAAATTGATCACAACTCTTTTAAAAGCTCTTAGTTCAACGCGTCAGCATGTTGTCGAATTCGTCATTTTTCATAAGTTTTCGTATTTGTGGTCCAACAAATATGCCCTCTTTAATTTTTGTCTCACTAACTTTTGGAAATATCTGTTTCAGATACAAAAACCGTCTACCGGTCCGATCTAGTGTTTTAAAGAAATTTTTCATTAAGCCCAATTTGATATGCAGTGGTGGTAGAAATACGTGTTTAAGATCAACCAGTGGTTCATTAGTAATATTTCTTTGACCCGGAGTTAGTGCTCGACGTAGTAACCATTCTTTCTGTATAAAATGACGACTTCCTGCACGGCTGTCCCAATCGCACAGGAAACGGCAGTATTTCGTATAGCCCAGCTGCAATCCAAGAAAAAGCGGTATCACTTTTAGGTCTCCACAGATTGACCACTCATACTCTTTATATTGGATGTGTTCTAGGCAGTGGCGGCTTTTTAATGAGAGCAAGTGAGCTATTGCACCCCCTGGAATTATGAAACAAAACAAACCAAGCGGCGACTAACTGTGAAAGTATTTATTTATTATATATATTATGTATTCATAGTTATTGACGAGGAACGTGGCACGCTAACAACGTACATATACCGATCGTCGTCACAGATATACTGAGCAAAGCCCAACTGTTGCTCTGGTAAGGCATTAACATTACATTGATGGTGGGGAGAACTGTATCTTGCAGTACTTCAATGTCGTATAATACATAGCGTTGGAGCAACTGAACCAGACTGCTCTCGGGCGTTGTTACAATTAATACGGTATCATTTTTATAGAACAACGCGTTTTCGCGGTTAACGTATAATGAAAAAATCGCAGTAAAAAATCTTAAACGGCCGATGCCTCAATTATGTTTAGAAAATAAACAATCTGTTAAAGGTAAAGACGTTATAAGAAAATTCAAAATGAATATTTATCAGAAAAATGACTGGATTTGTGGGTGTGAAATTAAAAATACTTTGTTTTGTTTTCCGTGTCTTTTGTTTGGTGGCGAACCGTCTTGGTCAAAGAACGGAATAAGAGACTTAATTCATCTTAGTGCTAAAATTACTAAACATGAAAATTCCGAAGGGCATTTGAAAAATATATTTAGTCTAAGAATGTTAGGAAAAAATAACATTCAGAATGTTTTAGATTCATCATATAGAAAAGCAATTCAACAACCCAATGAAAAGGTAACAAAAAATAGGCATGTGTTAAATTTAATAATAAATTGCATTAGATTTTGTGGCGCGTTTGAACTGGCACTTTGGGGTCATGATGAATAGCAAACGTCGAATAACAAGGGCATTTTTCGGGAATTGATAAATTTTACGGCAGAATTGGATAAACCGCTCAGAGATCACATCGAAGCAGCACCGGTTTTTAAGGGATTATCAAAAACGATACAGAATGAACTGCTTGATGCAATGTTGAACGTGTATCATGAACAAATTGCCAGTGAAATTAAAGCAACCGACTTCATATCTGTGATAGCTGATGAAACCACAGACGTGTCCAATCAGTTTCAGTTGGTGGTTGTTTTAAGATATATTGTGAACGCGAGACCGGTCGAAAGATTTTGGAAATTTCTTCTGCCTAGTGGACATGATGCTAATTCTTTATCTGCCTCCATCCTTAACGAAATTAGTTTGCTTGTTGATGACTCAGAAAAACTGATTGCGCAGAGCTATGATGGGGCAGCAGTCATGAGTGGTGCTATTAACGGCGTGCAAAGACATGTCCAAGACCAGTATCCAAGGGCTAATTTTGTACATTGTTATGCACATCAGACAAATCGAATTATGTCACATGCTACATAAAGCAGTAGTAATTGCAGAATTTTTTTTGCCAATCTGACGGGATTATGTACATTTTTTTCCACTTCACCACAACGAGCTGCAAGATTGGAAGAATTCCTTCAGAGAAAGAGCTTACCTCGTTCTTCAAAAATAAGATGGAATTTCAATTCTAGGACAGTGAATACAATATATGAGCACCGAGAAGAAATAATTGAAGCTCTAGAACAAATCGAGGAAGAAGCTAGTTTACAAACTACCATTCATCAAGCTAGTGCCAATTTGCGAATTTTAGAGGAAGAAAATTTTATCTATTGGTTAACTTTCTTTCATAAAATTATGCCACATGTAGACATATTGTTTAATCAATTACAAAATGTCAATACAGATGCATTAAAAATCAAGAATAATTTTGATAATTTTGAACGCGCTATTGGAAAAATTCGAACCGAAATCGCTGACACAGATAATCAGTTGGTTAAACAAAATGACCCAGAACTGACTCCTCGACCATCAAAGCGGCGAAGAGTAACTGATGGTAGCCAAAGAAGGAGGGAAACTATTGAAGTGTGCGATATTATTTTGCTAGAAATAAAAACTAGATTTCGGTATACAGGGCACTTAATATTAGCAAACTTAATTTCTTTTAAAAAGTTCTCCTCTTTTCAAAAAAAAATTCCGGAAGATTGCCTTAAAGAAGCAGTAAAATTTTATCCATGCCTCAATGAAAGCAGACTACGAACTGAATTAAGCGTTCTATATTCTAGAGAAGAATTTAGGCAAAATATAGAAGTCGGTGCTGTAGGTCTGCTAGGTCTTCTGCTGGATGGATTAAGCGACACCTTTAATGAACTTGTTACGCTTTTAAAAATTGTCATTACAATCCCAATGACAACGTCCGAAGCGGAACGCCAGTTTTCACGGCTGAAGAGAATAAAAACTTTCCTGAGAAATACAATGAAAGAAGAGAGATTAAATGCCCTTACTATGTTATCTTGTGAAAAAGAATGTATAAATGATTTCCCAAACTTTAATGAAAAAGTGATAGAACTGTTCTGCAAGTCAAAGACACGTAAAATGGACTTCGTTTATCGTCAGATGTAATTAAACTGTGTAGTGTAATATTTACTATTCCCTCAAAACAAACTCTACAATGAACAGTACCTGTCTGGAATAATTTTTTAGCTAATTTTTTTTGTTTTGTTTTTTTGATACAGCTACGTAATAATTAATATTACGTTATATTATTAAAATACTTAGTTTTTCTTTGCGCCTAGAGAAAATTTTAAACGCCTCCGTATCAGTAAACATTGCAAGTTCATCTAATGTTTGTCGTGTGTTTTGGGTAGCAGCTACGCATGGAAGCAATGATTTTGTGTAACATCGACTGACTATAGAACGCTCGCTTAGATGGTATACAGACATTTCTACAAAAATTACATTACTTGAACAATTAGCAAAATAAGTATTTGTACACGATGTAATGAAATTCTTAAATACAGTTATCAAAATCGTATGTTTTTCATATCAGAATATAGTAAATTTATATAAGACTTATTCCGTCTAGAAAGTTAGGGGAATTACCCAAGTTTTCTCTATACAGAGTGGTTGGTTTTTCATTGTACACTGAATATTTTCGTTGAGAGTATAGAAGATCCCAACATAATTTATTACGCGGAGCTCCTATGTGTATCAATAAAAATTGTGGACATTTTGAAGAATTTCTTCAATAGTATTTTTGCTTGTTCTCTTTAACCAATTACATATATCTTATTTATGTGTTTCTTTTTGTTGTTATTATGATGGCGTTGTTAATTTCCCAACGAAAAAAATATATATAATTCTGTGTTCAGAATTGAATAAGCTAGCGAAATATCCAATAACAGGTTTAATAAAAAAAAAATTAATTAGATCATCTTTTGTTTTTCAAGTGGTAACACTCTATTTCACAGAATCGGAAAGAGGGCAAAAAATACGATATGATTTCTTTAAAATATGATACTCTCAACGAAAATATTGTGTGTACAATAAAAAACTAAACCACTCTCTATAATTTTAATGCTAATGCAAGGTGTTTATAGAAATGTAAAAATGATGAAATGAAAATTATTTTCAAGAAAAATAATATTTTAACTGTCGAATTGACGAAAGAAAATGTTGCCAAGTTATGGACAAATTTACTAATTATTTTACACCAGCAAGTAGTTTCACGAAATATATTATTTGACCGAATTTCCCCAAATAGTAACACTAAAATAAAAAAAAAAACTAGGTAAACACATTAGTTTTGTTAATTTGATGGTCAGATTGCGAATGTTAGGGTTGGGGTGGGATAAGAAAAAAGAATAACTGATTCAGCCTTTCACGCATCTTATCTCTATGTATTATAATTGCTTGTACTACCGAAGAAACGATGGAAAGGTGTGTGCGTATCAAAGTAATTCCTGAAGGATCTTGATGACCTAGTGCTTGTTGTCCTCTGGGAGAAACGGTTGTCGTAGATTTTTCGCTTCGAATCTATATTATTTTCAAGTAAGTGGGAAAAGAAAAACCAGTTAAAAAGATGTAATATGAATAAGAAAATGTTGGGTTATATTTATCATTTACAATTACAATATATACAAACATACAAATTTTTATAAGTGAGATCAAACATATTCCTCAACTATTAAAAATCTAATGAACAGATCTCTTGTTTCTTAAGTAACTTGAGTAATTACTTCTATTATAATTATTAGTGTTAGAAATTTTAAAGCGACTATGATTTTTATACTAAAAAAAAACGAACAAAAATATATACATTTCTGTTTACAAGGGGTGTAAATAAAGAAATTCTAGCAACACTGTTTGTTTCTCCTTTAACAGAGCGGCAGGCCAACTTTTGATGCGTCTTCGGTAGGAGTTTGTACGGTGTAAAGTTAATTGGTGGTCCGTAGTTATTTTTCTTCGTGAACACGACTTTTCAAGTGCGTTCTGAAAATGGGTGACAATTTTCTATATTTATGATTTCGGAATTCTCGAATTTTCTCTGAAATAATTTTCATATTTTAGCGAGTTTTTCTATTTTCAAATTTTCCTAATTCTACATTTTTGTATTTTTCAAATTTTCTCCCATAATTTTCATATTTCAGCGATTTTTTTCTGTTTTCCTAATTCTATATTTTCGGATTTTTTAATTTTTTTTATTCTCAATATTTTCTAATTTTTGGGATTTTTCGAATTTTCTCACATTTCAACGATTTTTCCTTTCGAATTTTCGGACTTAAAAAATTTTGAGATAATTTTCATACTTTAGCGATTTTATTCCTGTTATTTAAATTTCTATATTTTCCGATTTCTGGAATTTTCTCTCAAATAATTTTCATATTTCAGCGATGTTTTCCTATTATTTTCAAATTTTCCTAATGCTAAATTTTCGTATTTTTCAAATTTTCTCCCATAATTTTCATATCTCAGCGATTTTTTCCTAGTTTAAAATTTTATTAATTCTATATTTTCGTTACGGAAATCGGAAAATATAAAAATTTAAATAACAGGAAAAAAACGCTGAAATATGAAGATTATACCAAAATTTTTGAAGAGTCCGAAAATTCGAATGGAAAAAAATCGCTGAAATGCGAGAAAATTCGAAAAACCACAAAAATTAGAAAAGATTGACAATAAAAAAAATTAAATATGAAAATTATGCCAGAATTTTTCAATTTATTATCCGAATATTTTCAGATTTCTGGAATTTTCTCACATGTTTTCCTATTATTTTCAAATTTTCCTAATTCTATTCCTTCGTATTTTTCAGATTTTCTCCCATAATTTTGTTATCCCCAGCGATATTTTTTCAAATTTTTTTCTATTATTTTCAAATATTTCAAAAATTCTAGCATGATTTTCATATTTCAGCGATTTTTGCAATTATTTAAATTTTCCTATTTCCATATTTTTTTATTTCAAATTCTTTCGCATAATTTTCATATTTCAGCGATTTTTAATTAAATATTTTCGGTTCTTTCAAATTATTTCGGATAGTTTTTCATAGAAAAGCGGTTTTTTCTATTACTTTCTTATTTTGATTTTTTCAGATTTTTCAAAAATTCTGGCAGAATTTTCATATTTCAGCGATTTGTAACAATTCGGCGAATACCACAAAGACTCCTGCAGTTTTAAATTCCTCTTCGGAAAGAGTGTATAAAAATTTCTCAAGAACAGCTGAATAAGTTTGCCTGCCCTCTGCCAAACAGATGTAATGTTAGAAACTATACCCATTACTGATATACAATATTGATATTAATTAACTAATAGATAAGGCTTATTTGTGAGCACAAGCTCTATCTATCTATCTATCTATCCATCTATATATAGAGCAATGTTTGTATGTGCGTCCGTTATAGACTAAAAAACTATTGGACGGATTTGAACGCAGTTTTTGCAAAATGATTCGCGTTGTCCGGAGAAGGTCTAAAGCTATTGAAATCCTCAATCAGTAGAAAGTTAGGGGCCTAATAATATACTGTCAATGGTAGAACTGCTATTATCTAAATGTGGATGGTGCCACAAGGCAGTACTTCTCACATTGACGTCCACGAGGTTAAAAATGCTGTCGCACATGCGTAGAAGTAAGCTCGAGCGCTGTTGTTTTGACAATTGAATTTATTTACATTCTTACTTTTATAAAGTTAAGGTTAAATTTTGTGCAGTTCCGTCATATGTAAATAACTAATTTTAACCAAATACAATAATTGATATCAAACTTTCGATTGTTTTGATTTAATTAATATACCGTAGCCGACAAATTTTAATTTCTGTTTGCGTATATAGTGTATGCTTATTATATCCAACGATGCCTGCTTTCAAACAGTGGAGGGAGAAGCAGAGTGGTGGACAGACACATTTAACATGCCCTATTCCCTAACAAACACATACCGGGTGTACAACACTTATTTCTCCACGTGCGTACATTAATAGTTGATTTCAACATACATGTTTTTACATCTCAAGAAAAGATATAAACCATAAAATGGTATTATGCCGGTAGACACCTCAATGTACCTGTATATATCTGATATCCAGAAAAATTAAATGTATGGGCTGGTATTTTAAATAATTCAACTGTCGGTTCTTTCTATAGGGACATATCAAACAAAACGTTTACAGTAATCCCCACGAAAGAATGCACAGTATAAATGATTTGCGGGAAAAGATATTGAGAGCATTCTTAACTTTAATGCCTGATATGCTCAGTAATGTCCGCCAAGAATTTTATTATAGGTTGGCATACTGCCAAGTAGGGCTGGGCGAAGTATCGATACATCGTCCAATACCCGATACCATAACTGGTATCGGGTACCCGATACCTGATATAACGAAGGTATCGATTCCAAAGCATCGATACTTTACCGATTCCAGTACTCGCTAAGTATCGATGTATCGGGTAGCGATGTATCGGGTAGCGAGGTATCGGGTAGCGAGGTATCGATTCCAAAGCATCGATACCTATCGATACTTTAGCGATTCCAGTACTCGCTAAGTATCGATGTATCGGGTAGCCATGTATCGGGTAGCTTACCTTTGTGCATTTTTTTAAATGAGTATGCGTACATCATAGGTATATAAGTTGTTGTTTTATGCAAAATGACAATTTAGAATTTTCTTATTTTTCATGCAAGGATTAAAAAAGAACTACATACATAAGTCTGCAGCTAGTATAATTATAATTTTACCTTTCGGAGGCCAATATTTCAACGTCAGTAACTTCACTATCACCGTCTCTTTTGTCTTTCTTTTCAATAATATTAAAATATGTAAAAGGATGAACACATTTTATATGCTTTAGCATATTTGTAGTATTACCAGTATACTTAAATTCTTTTTAACATACATTACAACTCACGCCCTGGTCGTTAATTTTATCAAAGTATTTCCAAACTACACTATTTTTTTTCGACATTTTGGTACGTACGTATCCACTTATTACACCAAGTTATAAGAACAAAGTGATGAAGCTTAAAATGATATGAAATATAAGTGCTTATATTAAACTTTAGACGACGGATAAAGGTAGGAATTATAATAAATCAAAACTAGGAAACAGCAAAAATTTGTTGACACATAATTTCTATAAAGCAGTGTTGAAATATAGGTGATATTCATATTCATATAAATATAAAACACTTTCCTATTCTATAGAATGCACAATACACACACGACTGTAAATTGGAACTAAAATAAACAAAATATAATACAAATATGTAGTATTAATTAATATAATAAGGTAAAAAAAGTTGGGTCAAGAATTCTTATCAAGCTATTGTAGGTATAAAACGTGCTTGGTTTGTTTCTATTTTGAAATGAATATTTTAGGCTTTTTGTATAATTTTGTAATAGCACGCATATTTGCCTATATTATTTTATCTTTCTGCGTTTTTTAAATGTATATATAAATAACTTTTTAAGTAAAGAATTTTTAAGTATGTATGCATAATATATATATATGTATTTAAAAGACGTTGGTTATTATGCGTAGCAAATTCCATATTATGATATAACTTTAATTATTACAAACAAAAAAAAACAAAATATCACAATATTGCAAATTTCATACCGTAGTTATGGTAGAATCGGTAAATTAATTTTACATCTCTTGAAACCGATATCAAACAATCGACACCTAGAAAACGGGTTATGAATACTGATTCCTAGGTATCGAATCAAGGTATCGATTCCAAGGTATCGATTCAAGGTATCGATTCCAAGGTATCGATTCCAAGGTATCGATTCCAAGGTATCGATTCCAAGGTATCGATTCCAAAGCATCGATACCTATCGATACTTTACCGATTCCAGTACTCGCTAAGTATCGATGTATCGGGTAGCGAGGTATCGATTCCAAAGCATTCGATACCTATCGATACTTTACCGATTCCAGTACTCGCTAAGTATCGATGTATCGGGTAGCGACGTATCGGGTAGCGAGGTATCGATTCCAAAGCATCGATACCTATCGATACTTTAGCGATTCCAGTACTCGCTAAGTATCGATGTATCGGGTAGCTTACCTTTGTGCATTTTTTTAAATGTACATAAAGGATGCAATAACTTTTTAAGTATGTATGCATTATATATTTTAAAAGAATGTTATTATTATGTGCATCAAATATCCTTATTATGACATATCTATAATTATTAAAAAACAAAATATCACAATATTGCAAATTTCATACCGTAGTTATTTATGGTAGAATCGATAAATTAATTTTATATCTCTTGAAACCGATATCAAACAATCGACACCTAGAAAACGGGTTATGAATATTGATTTCTAGGTATCGATTCCAAAGTATCGATTCCAAGGTATCGATTCCAAGGTATCGATACGTTACCGATTCCAGTACTCAGAATCGATACCGTGCACAGACCCGATACATCGCTAAGTATCGATACCTCGATTGGTATCGGTACCCGATACCGAAAACGCCGGTATCGCCCAGCCCTACTGCCAAGAACTATGTGGTGGATTATTTGAACCTTTAATTTAGAATATTTATTTTTTATGATTATCGGAGAAGAGTTAATTTATTTTCTTTTCATAAGAGTTACATTTATTTTCTTTTTACATAATTTAGTATTAATATTTGATTTCATTTTATTTATACGAGGAAAATATAAGCTTTGTTGTACATTCTCATAAAAGTAATACACCATGAAATAAATATTTTTCTGTAAATATTCGTGGCGAATTTTATACATATTTCTAAGATGCGTTCTACAACCCTCTAAAGCAATAGACTTACTGACTAGCTATAATCTGACTAAACTGTATCGTACCCCACTTAATCTAATTGCATACATTCATTGGCAACCTCGCTATATGTCTTTCTTTACTTTTCTCCGTCGCCCTCTTTTCGTCTTCTACTTTCGTTCCAGAAATTAAAATTTATCGATTACGGTATGTATATACATATACTTAAATCTAGCAATAGCAAAGCATTTCCGGGTTCAACTAGTACATACATAAACTAAAAATACCTCCTAATTGTGTTGAGCAGTATGGTTTGATAAATTTATTCATATAAATTAAACTTTTTATTTCATATTAATATATACAAAATATGGTTTATTTTACAATTTCGATTGATATTCATAAATCAAAGTACGTGGAATATCGGCTTGTTAGTAATACTTGATAAAATGGAATGATTGCATATTGAACACTATTTAAACAAATAATTTTACTCACCATCTGACAAAACTTCATAGGCTTCTGATATTTCTTTGAAATGCCTGGTGGCTTCGTCCATATTTTCTGGATTTTTGTCGGGATGCCATTTCAAGGCTAACTTGCGATATCTGTAAAATAATATTTTCCATTATTTCCATTAATATTGGCAAATTTTATTACAGACAAATCGATGATTTTTAATGAAATAAAATTCCTAAACAAATGACTATGACAGAAAAGAAAACGTGGTATTTGAAGGAACGATTAGAATCCTGTTTCCACGATTATAGAGACTCAAATTTCAAAGCCAATCAAATTCCTTAACTTTCACTTAAATCCTGAATTATATTTCTATTATATGCGATTCGATCGTTCGACAAAAATGGCATAATTTTTGGATCTTCAACAAAGTTAGTTAGTGCTTAGTTTTTCGGATGCGAAGGAACCGACATTCAAATGGAATGTGAATACAACGTTCCGAAAATAAAAAATGACTGGATTAAAGTAAACTTCGTTTCGTATCGGGTTTGTGTAAAAATTCTAATCGATGACTAACGCAGTCTGTATTTCTAAGAAAATAAATATTTTCCAAAATGTATTTAAAAAGGATCAATATTTAAATATTCACAATAATGTTTCAATAAAAATTCAATAATAAATTTAGATAAAATTAGAAGATCGTCAGTCTTTTTTACGACGCCCTTCGGTTCGAAGTTGGAAAGTTTTCCGATAAGATTGAGAATTTATCAATAAAATGACAATTTTAAAATGTTGTGATAATCTTCTTTTCGGTGTTTAATAAAAACGCAGGATAATTAAAAATAAACTATATTCCTAGAAAGTAGACTATATAACACTCAAAAAAACTAGCTGTAATAACAAAAAAGTTTGAAAAGTCAATCTAGGTTACTTTGAAATTTTGATAGAATAAGACGCAAGTATATTAGTATGTGTTTGTTGTTCCGTAAACGTAAATCCAAATGACATTTGATAATGTCAATCACAAATATCAGTTAGTGCATAAAATAATCGTGCGTCGAATCTGGTTTAAATAAATCGCTTCTCAGTTTTAAAATGGCTTTCACTTTAGAATATAAAATTTTTTTAGTCCAGTCTTATTTTCGAAGTGGTAATAAAATTGATGGTTTATGGGTTTATTCAGTTCAAGATTGCATGGTAGAATTTCAAGTTGAATTTCCACATTTTGTAATAGATTATATATAATTTAAGAATACTTTGGATAGAACTTTAAAACTTTTTTCTGAAACTGGTAGTCTCTTAAGAAAATCAGGCAGCGGAGCAGTTAAGAAACGTACACCTCAAGTTGTCAATCGTGTTGAAGAAATAATGGAAAATGAACCACAAACATCTGTTCGACATTTGAGTCAACAAATAAACCTTTCTGTTGGTACAACTCACAAGTTATTAAAAAAAGATATGCAACTTTATCCATACCGTGTCACAGCAGTACAAGAATTGTTAAAAATTGATTACCCATGTAGACTACAGTTTTGTAATTGGTTTGTAAATATGAACAATAATGGAGAACTTTCGCAAATAGTCATCTTTACTGATGAAGCATGGTTTTATAAAACGGGATACCTAAATTCACAAAATACAAGAATTTGGAGTAGCGAAAATCCACATGTAATTAATGAAGAATCGCCACATCCGGAGAAAATTGGTGTTTGGGCAGCGATAAGCCAAAGGCGAATCATTGGACCAATAATTTTTCAGGGAACGTTAACTGCTCAAAGGTATCGTACGGAAATTTTACAACCATTTGTCAATCAGTTGCATGATGATGAACTTCAAAATGCATATTTCCAACAAGACGGAGCACCTTGTCACTGTACTGCAGAATCTTTGGATTATTTAAGAGAATTTTTTGATGAGTGTTAATTAGTCGAAATACTGAAATTGCCTGGCCTGCACGTTCATGCGATTTAACACCTTGCGACTTCTTTTTGTGGCCTTATCTAAAAAATAACATATTTCGAACACCTATATTGAATTTGAATGATATGCTACAGAGAATCGAACAGAAATGCATGGAAATTAATAACAATCCAGTAATGTTGCAGAATAACATCAGAAATTTTGAACGGAGGATTTTAAAGTGCATTGATCTTGAAGGACAACATTTTCAACATTTGTTATAGTTTTCAATAAATACCTATTATTTGTTATTTATTTGTATGTATGAAACTGTCAAAATATACGACTTCGTAGGTTAAGTAGTAAATTTTAATTTACGACATACTTCAAAATGTTCTCAGTAAATCACATGGTACTAGATTGACTTTTCAAAGGAACACTTGTTATTTATATTTATTTATACTATGCTAGTTGTGTATAGTGACCAAGAAAACAAGGGATGAAAGGTATATGTGACTATGTGAGTAATGCCTTCATCCAAAAAATCGTGGTACAATATTCACGTAGTAACGAAAAAATGATTTTTCTTTGTTCGAGTCCGGTCCTGACGCAGGTACATACACTGGCTTCCACCTCTAATTCATCAGTAATTCTTTCTACCGGGTAATTATATTGTTTTATCGGTATTTGTCAGTACCACCACAAGTTTAAATACAAAAAAAATTATATGTAAATATGTAATTCCATAAAATAATTAAAAACCAGGTATCTATCCCAGCGGACACGCTACATAAACCTTTTTATTTTACGACGATTTTTGTTTTATTACAAACATACTAATTTTACTTTTAAAAGAAGTCTAACGTTCAAATTATTTACTTTTAATTACATTTTAATTAATGCGACATAAGGTTTGTCGACATATTCGACGTAAAGGCTTATTATTGATATCCACAAAAAAAAAATTACCACATGTGCGGCCGAGAATGTTTTGGTAGAAAACAATAACATTCATTATCTATGAATAGGATCTTTTTGTTAAAAGTATTGTTCGGAGTTTGATTGATTTTTTTGCAGGTCAATGAACTTGAATTACAGCAGTATTTCGATAAATATACCAACGTGATTCAAAAAGATCTTCATCTCAGTAGGCACTGAGAAACTAGTACTTGCAAATTATTATAAGCCACTTGCCATAAACCTATTGTTGAAAGTATGTATTGTCCAGGATGTTATCGACTTTTTTTTTACAGGTCAATGAACTTGATTACAGCTGTATTTTGATAAATATAGAATAAATAAAGATATGGACCGACTTTAACTACATTTTGACCTTAAAATTTTGGAAATTTTTGATTAATTACAAATAAGTTTCTTTTTTGATTTTCAGTTAGACATTTAAACGAATTCTTCAGATTCATATAGCTGGGGCGCTATTCAGCGGTAACCCTGTATACACTTTTATAACTACGATATTAAATATACGACGATAGCTGGTTGAACAAGTCATCCCTCCCTTAACTGCTTATATACTCCTTGGGTAGTTCTCGAACATTCGCTTTCTAGTCTATTTGGAAAAGTCTTATGACGTGCACAGCCAGTAACGTTCTCGGCTAGGTCACCGGGTGACATAACGTCGTATAATGCACATCGCAATATATAGGAATGAAAAAGTAACAAATCTGCATAAAACATATCTGTATGTGCACATAGAAATACAGCGCGTATTTACCAGCGTTCACTTCAACCACAAACGCATGCGTTTCCGTCTAACAACTTTGTCAAAGCGGGTATATGAAGTAACGACTGAAAAAAGTTCGCTTTCTGGTTAAGTAGTGAATTTTCTCCTAACAAATGACACCAGATAATCTCGCGACATCTGACGGACAAAAGAGACTACGCCGATGAAAGTAATTTTTCCTTGAATAGAAGTCCATTAAATCATCGTAACAACGCTTGATGCGAGCTTTTGGATCGATATGTTAAATTGTTTTGGTATATGGCGTCATCTGGCGACAAGTTAATGGACTTACATTAATGTAATCTACTAACAGAATTGCTACCAAAAAAAAAAGCCAAGTTTTCCGGCCGACTGTGATATCTTCAACTTCTTGGGCGGTGGTGTGTCTTTTTTATGCCACTGCATGACATCTTGCTTGGACTTAGGTTCATAATGATGAACCCAAGTTTCATCCCTAGCATCGGGTGTCCCAATAAGAATGCACAATTTAATTTGTGAATAAAACGCATAAGTTACTTGAAAATTTGAAACATTTTTATTTGTAACTTATCAGTTATACATTGCACTTACACGTGGAAAACAATATCGGACATATGTCCGCCCAAACTTCGTTGACAAATTCTTACTCTTTTTACAAAATTATTTATAACATTTACGCCGCACATTTCTGGATCGATTTCCATAATAACGCGCTCGATTTGATTCTTTAACTCATGGATTATCCTCGGATTATTCATGTAAACACGTGATTTCAGGTATCCCCAGAGAAAAAAATTACACGGCGTCATGTCGCATGATCTTGGCGGCCAATTCTGAACTCCCTAGCGTGAAATAACACGCTCCGGAAATCTCGATAACTCGCTGCAATAAGGCACGAGTCTCGCGCGCAGTCTGGCAGGTGGCGCCATCTTGTTGGAACCACTTATTTTGAATGTCTCACGAACATGTTCCGATAACGTTCACCATTCACCGTAACTGCATTACCTGCAGCATTTTGAAAAACGTAGGGCCCAATCACACCACCTGCATAAAAGCCACACCATACAGTTGCTCGTTGTGAATGCTTCGGCTGTTGAACTGTTATGCGAGGATTCTCGTCGCCCCATATCCAATACGTTATGCCTGTTGACAAAGTCGTCCAGGTGAAAATGCGCCTCATCAGTAAAGATAATCTTATGTGCGAAATCCTAATCCAGATTTAGATTTTCCAATACCCAATCAGCGAAGTCACGCCGTTGTAAATGATCGTCTGGCAATAGCTGTTGCGTCAGTTGGACCCTGTAGGGATGAAGATGAAGGTCCGCTGACAGAATTCGTTGCATGGTGCTCTTCGAAACATTCAATTGCTGTATTCGACGGCGAATCGAAGTTCGGGGATTTCGGGCAACACTTTCCCTTACTGCAGCAATATTTTCAGCAGATCGGCCGGTACGATTTCTTCTTGGTGTCTTTACATTACTAACTGAACCACTTTGTTGAAATTTTTGAATTACTCGACGAATTGTCGATGAATCTGGTACGTTTCGTCGACCGTATATTGCACGCAATCTTCGAAGTGCTTCTAAGGAGCTTTCACCGTTCCTGAAGTAAGTTGTGACAATGACAACGCGTTGTTCGACAGTAAGACGATTCATTTTCACTAACCGCAATACGTCTAGTTGACAGCTAACCAAAAACACGAGTTGCCAACCGATCGGTACGAAAATGGCGCCCTTTTTAAATTGTGCATTCTTATTGGGACACCCGATATAACAATTAGGGAACATCTCACGCACTCGTTTGCATTCTCGGCATCCATCTTGGGCTGGCCTTAGTCATGCCAGGATAAGTAAATTTACTATTTGACCAATTCATTCATGACTTATGATGTTACTAAGGTTTACTGTAAGAATTTAAAAAATTTACAGGATGTTCCATTTAAAATAACTAATTCGATGTCTATTTCCGGTATAACCGGAAGTGACACAGCAAATCTGATATTTTTCTTGAATTCTTTTCCAAAGGTATACCCAATTTTATTTAAAATGAATGAACCATTACCATACTTTTTACTAACACCAATGGTGTACTAATAAAGAGTCACTGAACACGTTGCGACATGAAAGAGCTCTCGCACGACCATCCAACATCCCTACTCTTATTCCGCGAACTTAACTCGTATAACTCGAACTGCAAAACGTCTCCGAACGACTTTTGCCCATTGGTAAAGGTAATTATTATTATATTACTATTATCAAAATTCGAGAAGAAAAAAAAACTTACGCCTTTTTGATTTCTGCTGTGGACGCGCCGCGTGGAACTTCGAGGACCCTGTAGTAGTCCACCATCGCGGCGCTACTACTGTCTTTGCGCCCCAGTGTTAAAGTACCAAATTACTGAAACAAAATAAAGCAATATTAGTGAAAATTCCTTGTCACAACTTAAATTATATTCTCATACACAAGAAAATAAGGATAAATACATTAATTTGTTTTACAATTTTAACAATACTACAAAATCTTGAATTATCTTTAAAAAAAATTGATAATTTACACCTAAAAACTAGTTCAATAGTAATTAACATACACGTACGTACTATTCACCGTTAAAAAAATTTGGAAGTAGTTCGGAATTCCCAAAAATTACAATATATTGGAGATTAGTGATATTTATTTTGCCACTTAATGGTATAGTGGCGGCATTATTGAAGTATGATGTTGTTTCTACCATCAGCAGTAAATACAAATTCAAAGTTAATCAACAAAAATGAATTAATAAAGCCATGATAGAAAAAAATTGCTTTAATTCTTAACAGGTATATGACTTAAAGTACATAATTAAATGAAACAATGAAACATATCATGTTGCTTAAGTAAGTTTAGTACCGTGTATAGCCTCCTCTTGTTGAAATGACAGCGCGAAGTCGACGTGGCATCGAATTAATTAAATTTAAAATATTTTCTTGAGGAATTGCTTCATATTCCTCTTGTAGTGCGATACGTAGATCTTGCAGAGTATCTGGTAGAACAGGAGGACGACAAATGGCTCTTTGAAGTTGATCCCAAAGATGTTCAATTGGATTTAGGTCCGGGCTGCATGCAGGCCAATCTAATCGCCGTATTCCGACCTCATCCAGATATTCATTCACTACGTTTGCCACATGGAACCCTGCATTATCGTGCATTAACATATTATTCTGATACATTAACATTAACTGATCGCTAATAAAAGGTGCAAACGGGATGACATTTTCCTGAAGAATATCCTCTATGTAGCGGTGAGCGTTCAGAGCTCCATTTTCAACAAACAAAAGATTGGTGCGTCCTTCATCGCAGATACCGGCCCAAACCACAATGGAACCCCCATTGAATAAGACTCTTTCTGATATTGTGCAGTTTAGAAACCTTTAACGTTTAATTTTGCCGATTTCGCGACCAACAGGTGACCGTAAACAAAACCTCGATTCATCAGTAAACAGAACATTACTCCATTGCTATAAAGTCCAGTTAATGTGTTCTCGTGTAAATCTAAGTGGCAATTGCCGATGCCGCTAAAGTAACTGTGGTCCCGTTGCCGATCTACGGGAATGAAGTCCATGTTCTGCAAGCCTCCTTCTTATCGTTGTTTCACTTACAACGACTCCACTTACTATTTCTAAATTATGTCGAAGAGAAACAGCAGTAGATCTCCGATTTCTTAAAGTATTCAACACGATGAAACGATCATCAACATGTTGATTTTCTCTTGCCTGATCCTTGTCGCCTAGTAAAATTACCTGTCTCTATGTAACGATTCCAAGCATCTTGAACTGTAGTTCGAGGTATTCTAAAAGTGCGTGATACGTAGCGCTGACTACGACCATCCTCAATTAAAGCAACAATTCGATCCACGTCCGCAGTGGTTAGTACCATGTTGAAAGAACAATATTAATTTATAACTATCAAATAGACTCAATACAATTATCTGACACATACAAACTTAGTGTTTTTCAAAAGAAACTATGTATAATAGTAAGCTTAACAAAAATTACGAACATTTTATTGCAAGAAAGTGTTATCTTCGGATATTTTCATGTACTAGGTATAAATTTTCGAAAAACACAAACTCCGATCATTCACGACAAAAAGTAAAATGCGTGATTACGATATCACACCGTTACAATGAATATACAATGAGAAATATAGGGCAGGCACGAATTGGGGGCCAATATGAAATTATAAGGAAGGGTTTGGTTCTGTATCTGGAAATGTGCCACGAATTGAGCACCAGACTTCTTAATAATTGATGTAATCACTATACTCATTTATTTGCAAAATACAGTGTCAAAGACTAGATATAACAATGTATTTATACTTAATCTTTGATTGTTTATTTTTAAAAAAGTACGAATCCAGATAAAAATAGATATTTATTTCACAATTGACAAAGAATCCATTTAAACATACAATAATTATACATATTTACATTTAATATTTACACTTTATGAAAATATGACGCAAATTTTACACAATCAATACGTTTATCTACTAAATAGTCAGCTAAATCTACCGCAGCTTGATGCATATAGTCGGGCTGAAATTCGGCCAAATCCAAAGCAAAGCAATCTCCAACCTCCTCGGGTTTTAAAAAAGACAATCCAAAAAGATATCTCATCCATTTTCCAATTTCACTTTTTTCATCTTGGTATTCTTTAGCCAACCCTAAACTCTGTATTTTCCTGTACCAAGCTTGTCCAAGATGAAACCTACATCCTGTGATCTTCGTGGTGGGCCATTACGCAGAAATTGTTTTGTGACGGCCACAATCATTTTTTTCCACGAATATTTATTCGGTAATTTGCAACTGCGTTATCGTGTAGATCAACGCCTCCCATATATTTGTTATATTTGGCAATCATATTTGGTTGTGGTATAGAGATGTCTTTTTTTCTCTACGATTTTACCGCTTCGCAAACACATTAGGCAGTGCAGCCTCACAATTGGTTGCTACTGTAATCACAGAATTGTCATTCCAACGGACCACGCTTATTTCATTTACGTGATCGTAACGAGAATCCATTGTACCACGAGGTTTTCTTCCTATAGACTTACAAGTCTCTAAAGGGCATTTCAGCATTCTATTCTCACGTACAGTTCCAGTAGCAAAGTATCCTTGACGTTTCAGATGAACTAATAGCTTGTAGCTCGTAAAAAAGTTATCAAAGTATACCTTATGAGTCGACTTATTATCTAATACGTTCAAAAGATTGATGACCACTGTTTCACCCAAACCAAATTCTCTTTTGGCATTTTCACCAGTTTTTCCAGCATAAGGTATAAATTGATATAAATACCCATCGCTAGATGCCAGACACCACATTTTGAACCCGAAACGTACCGGCTTCCTTTTCAAAACCATTTTCGCTGAATGGCGGCCGAAGTAGGGTACCATTTGCTCATCAATTAATAAGTGATGTCTAAAAACACCATACTTTAAGAAATTGCTGTTCAAGAGATCAACCAGCGGTCTTACTTTCGCAAATTTGTCTGCCTTCTCTAATTGATTGTTAACTGCAAGATGCATGTTCTGCTTTATGTCGAGAAATCTGTTTCGAGACATCGCATTTTTCACAAATTGAACACCTTTATCTTCATCAGATGACCAGTAAAGTTTTACCTGTGGAAGAGTGTGATACCCACTCAAAATCAATATTCCCAAAAAAATTTCTAGATCATTTTGATCTAAGGCGAATTGAGTACGGTTATTATCTCTCGCATATTTTATGGAGTTTGAAATAATAAGACGGCCAACGTTTTTATCAAACATTTGCATAAAGAAATCAAGCACAGACTTTCCATGTAGCGCCTCAACAATATTCTGTACATTCCCTTCCTCATTTGACGTAGCATTTTCCTCGTAGTCAACGGGCGTTTTACACCAAATAATGTCCTCAATTCTTGCCGTTTTGCTTGTAGATAAAGCTGCCTCATGATGTATACCATCCTCTATCTCAATTTCGTTATTCGGACACACTATCTTAAAAGTTCCCGCTATATCTACATGCAAATTTTCTACTCCACCTATAACATTATCATCAATGTCCTCCTCGTCCGTTATGTCATCGACGTCGGGTGGTATATAACAAATATCAATTTCCTCATTCAGATCAAGATCTTCAACAATTGCCCTAAGTTCTTTCAAACTCAACGGTCTGGTAGGATCATCGCGGTATTTCACATGACTCTAAAATAATTTTATTATCAACATCAACGACCAACACATACTTCAGAAATTGTTGTACTTACCATTGTGTAATATTTCTGTAATCCTCAAGATAACACTATTATGAACTCTAACTTCTTCAACTTCTCTATCCCACAGCGTAAATGAACTGAATAAACTCGCATGACACAACGGATACCCAATAAACTTCCCCCAGACGTGAAAAAGCATGTTCAGACAGGAATATTACTCATGACTACAATTACACCATTTGTCCCAATGTTGCGTTTTCGCAACGCTGTTTCAAATCCGTTTGAGAAATATTTCCGGAAAAAAGAGGATTGATTTTTTTCCAAAATAATGTTACGTGAAGTATCTTTTATATGAAACCTCTTAATGATAAATGAAAAAGTAAGCTGTATGTTATTTAATTTGCATTTACACAAGTTTTTTTCTTGAAAATTCCATAGTTTTATTTTATTTTTATTCAAAATTGTAAATGCGATTAACCGTTCCCAAAATGTTTATTAGGTTCTTCAAATATTTTTTAACGCAATGCTACTGACAGTACATCCAAAATTATTACTTTTTAGTACGTGTTGCGTTAACGCAACTATGGGAATAAATGGGTTAAAATATAATAATTAGTGACAAGAAGGTATAAATTTAATTAATCACTTTGACAGTTCCAGGTAATATGAAAACCCAATATAATTTGAATTTGAGACAATTTTTTGATAAAACGCAAGTATGTATTCTAAATTTAAACCCATAAATGAGGCAGCTCGTAAATTTCTCTAATAGTTTTGCAAGTTTTAATGCTATCAAACACTTCAGAAAAGAATACATTTTCTTCTTAAAACCTAGAATAAGAAAAAACCTTTTCTATTTTGCAGAAAATCCATAGCCACAGTTTATATCTAAATACATTTTGAAAAAATTAATACCTTTTTCCAGACTTTAGAGTAGTATATTCTGTCCTAGTTAAAAATACATCTAATATTAAATAAATACTATTTTTTTAGTTCTTACGCATTAAATTACACAATTTTAAAACAAATTATGAAATATTTACCGAATAAATGTGATATATCCTTTATTTAAATCCATAGAGAAACTTCACAATAACTGCTACCTGCTGTCGTGATTTTGAAAATTGTCTAAATGACAGTATTGTAGCTTATCATCGCCTACTATCATCATTGGTATTATCTATACATTATCGATATTACTCTTATTTACGAAATCGCAGATTAGATATTTAAATTACACACTCGCGTTTGTATTGGATGCTTTATGTAAATGCGCTGCATAAAAAATGCAACCTGATCATTCTACAAAGTATCCTGTAATATTAATAATATTACTAATGATGGATGAATTGGAAATGAGTAAAATTGTAATTGTGCAGTAGATAAGTTGCCTTTATTTTAGACAATATTCATATTTATAACTAACTATTTAACTGTTTCATAACAGAATAATTGATTGCCTGTTCGGATTAGAAATTACAAACAATTTATTTAATTTCTCATTTCAAAGATAATGGTCTTCATCAGTAACTTCTGGCTGATAGAAGGAAAGTATGCTATTATTCAAATTACCTAGTATGTGCCAAGTCCGGTTAAAATATAAAGTAAAATAAAGAATATGTATAATGTTATTACAAATAACAACAAAATGAAGATAAAAGTCGAATCATATAGAATCATATAGTAACGAGCCATCGAAAAAATTCATAATTGGAGTAGACTGTGAAATTGGGTTGGTACTTTAGCCACTTCCACATAATGACATATTACTTGATGCTTGACTGTTTCATTTGGTTTCATTGTAAAAAAAGGTTATGGCATTGAAATGATACTACAACAAAAAAAAAGAAAACAAACAATTTATTTAATATCGAAATCATAATCAAAATTTACATATAGCTACAGAAATTGTTGAAAATGTTGTCCATTTACATCTAAACACACTACTGAAATGGATGTTTTTGGATTTTCATCAATAATATGCTGAAGGGCTTCAATATTATCAGCTGTACGTTTAGATGGCCGTCCACTTCCAGTTTTTCGACCGACGCTACCAGTCTCTCTGAATAACTTTACACAATTTGTCAAAACATTGTAAAAATCATTGTAGTCAAACACTAATTCAGGATGTTCTTCACTAAAATCAGCCATGCATTCCGTAAATGAATACTGCCACTCGCCATTTACTTTCACACCCGTACGGAAGTAACATTCGATAATTTTTGCTTTTTGTTCTATGTTGAATACCATTTTGTAAATAAATTTAATTTTCTTAATAAGAGTTTTGAAAAATTTGACACAAACTTATAGTTTCAATGTCAAATAATAAATGTCATTATGTGGAAGTGGCTAAAGTACCAATCCAATTTCACAGTCTACTCCAATTACGAATTTTTTCGATGGCTCGTTACGTTATTCAGTACAACAGAACAATCTATTTATCTGCGAAGAAAATGAACTGGAAATTGATTATTCCACATCACTTGTGTTGCTTAATTTACGACAAAAAATATTAAATAGTAAGCTACTCAAAAAACATAGCAATTACATATAATATCATTAATCAAATATGTATAACTTTCTAGAAAGAATTACATAATACATACGTGCTATTATGTATCTTTCAATACTTTTTTCTTTAACAATTTCAACGAAGTTTAAAATAAATGTTTACTAACAAAGAATATGGACGTTTTTTTTTCTAATTTTTTCAACCTCAAAATAGTGAAACCCCCGAAATAATGAATCCACCGTGCAAAAATTAGTTCACTAAATCGCGACTCTACTGCATAAATAGCGGTTTTGCTGGATGATCAATACTTCTGAGCACGTCTCTAAAGTCCTAAGTTTTAGAAATAAACTTCCTATCACATAGTACATGTGATTAATTGTATATAATTTTGAAATGCAGAACTAAATATCTTGTTTATTCATAATAGTGTTATTAAGTGTGTGGTTAAGATGATAAATGAATCAGAAAATGCGAGAATATTCTATAGAACTCATTTACATAATCAATACACTGGTTGAAAGTATTTTTAAAGGGGAAGAATGAATTAACAATTTTTTATATCATAATATATAAATGAATTTCTGAATAACTATACAGTCTATATAAGACTTTCCAAATTAAGAATAACATTTATTTACGTTAGCCAGACACATACCTAATTATAAAAGACGATTTTCTTTTAAAATTCACGAGATGTGCACGGAGATGTAAACCGGTACTGCTACGCCGCAGGGTTTCATTTAGTCGGTAAGCGATCAATATCGAAGTCTAGAATGATTCCAAACATCAAACTAAATAACGACATAGTTACCGACCGACACACATTACTGGGAGTATTGCTTCTGATACGCACACAAGGAGATTAACAACCGAACTGGTGGCTAATGATGCACGATGACAAATTTTACACATTTCAATTAAGGTGTAATTAAGTGAAACTACTCAAAACAGACAGTAATACTATCTGGTGAACATTATCAGTATTATCACCTTATTTTGGATATTGAAAGAATGTTTTGACGCAACAGTGCCTTTTTAGGTAATAGTGGTATTATCGCAGTTTGTATTACGTAAAACAAATTCAAAGTTACAGTTTTAATTTAATGACAGGCAGTAACTTTCTCTAGAGTCAAAATTATAAGTTAGCATCGTCGAAGTGAATATTTACAAAATCAATTTCACATAATTATTGTTTTTCGAAGATGTATGGAAAAAATCAATGTATACGCTCATTTAGTGCGCGTCATCACCGCCATTTTTAAAGGGCCTGGATGCAAACAAAACTCATTTGTATTAGAAACTGCCATGCGAGATTAGAAAAAAATAAATTGTACTTAATATAAATAACAGTAATTAGTAGAGAACGGATGCAATTTCCATAAAACGCAATCGGCAATTGGAATTGTGTATAACGTCGCTCAGTACATCCCGGCGTAATTCCATGAAGTATTTGTTTGACTTACTCGGCCACCTGGTCTCGCAGCGATAACAATGGACAACCCAGCTATTGTATTCGGAGAATATAGTGTTTTCAGTGGTGTCGAGTACGTAGATCAAATAAATAAGTTTATCGTATTTCGTAAGAGAAATAGCACGTACATTCCTTTTCTTTTCATTTAAGCAACATCTTCCAATTATTTTCACGTAGGTGTGCATAAAATTTCGTTATTTTATTTCGTTTATTTGTGTGTGTGAAATGTTATTGAAAAATTTCAATAAATCAACCGTAAAATGTCACGTAGGATCGTTAAAGCACGAAAAAAAATTGAACCCGTTGGAATCTGACAATTTTAACGAAGAACTCTGTGAAACTTTTATGGCAGCTAATATTCCATTATTTAAATTGAACAATCCAATTTTGAAGACATTTCTGAAAAAATATACTGGTCGAAATGTTCCTGATGAATCAACTTTACGCAAATATTATGCTTCTAGGTGCTATACGAGAACAGTAGAACGCATTAGAAGCCATCTTTTAAATCAATACATATGGATAAGCGCCGACGAAACGGTGGATATGTTAGGACGCTGTGTGGTAAATGTTGTAGCTGGTGTACTACATCCAACTATTCCCTATAACTCATATGTAATAGCAACAAGTGTTATAAATAGAGTTGATGCGGAAACAGTTGCTGAAACCATTAAGGAGAATATGCAAAAAATGCTTCATTCGGACGCCACGTACAAAGAAAAAATACTTTTATTTGTCAGTGATAGTGCTGCGTATATGTTAAAAACAGGCAGACTATTGAAGAAAACATATCCTAATATGCTGCATATTACTTGTGTAGCACATGCTCTCCACAGAATCTGTGAATATATCAGAGACACTTTTCCGGAAGTTGATAGACTTGTATCAGCTTTTAAAAAAGTTTTCAGAAAAGCACCATTGAGAGTAGCTCTTTTCAGGGAAAAATTTCCATCTCTGCCACTGCCTCCCACTCCAGTAATAACTAGATAGGGAACATGGCTGGAAGCTACTAGTTATTATGCTGAGAGTTTCGATAGTCTAAAACATTTCGTAACACTGCTAAAGGAGGATGCTAGAAGTATTGGTGAGTGCAAGGAGCTCACACAAATCCCAAATTTAAAAAATCAGTTGTACTTTCTTCACGAACACTTTGGAAAATTGCCAAAACTAATCACTTATTTTGAAAATCGAAATCTCAAATTAAGTGACGGATTAACCACATTAGATGTGGCTGTTAATAATTTGAAAACTATTCCAAGTGACTTCGGATGTGGCCTTCGGCAAAAGTTTGAAGCAATTCTTAATAGAAATCCAGATTTAATTACATTGCAGCAATTATGTATGGAGACAATTTCACAAAATCTAACGGCTAAATATGAAGAAATAAAAGAATATTTCCAATATACATCTATAACCAGTTGCGACGAAGAAAGGACGTTTTCTATTTATAAGGATGTACTTAATTCAAAGAGAACAAAATTGACAGAAGAAAACCTTGAGAAACTATTGCTAGTCAATATTAATACTCCTTTACTCAACTTGAACGACAAAATGAACAAATAAAAATGTTCCAATTATAGTAATAAAATTAAAAACTTTAAAAATACAACTTTTCAACAAATACATATGTATTTCGTAATTTTATAGATCACCACCCGTTTTCCAATTATATAAATAAAATTAAATATTTTAGAAATACAGCCTTTCGCCAGTACTGCACTGGGCTTTGCGTCATGTGGTAAGCGTGTCCGTTCTCTAGTAATTAGTACAGCTTGTTACACTTCGTGTGTATACAATAATGTTCAAATTAATCTTAAATTATATTTCTTCAAATATTTTGAATTCAAAAATATTAATTCAACTTAGCCATTTTATGTATATATTCGTTGGCAAAGAAAAAGTCTTTCTTTTGTTATCGTACTATACGACCGACCCGAACGGTCAACTCATATCTAACGTTCGTTTACAAACTTATTTAATTAACTACGTACTTTTCTTCATAATTATATCATGTCGCATATAATTTTAAAGCTTTTCTCTCAAGGAATATTAGGAATGATATTTGTTTCATCGATATCGCAACTCTTAGCTCGCGCTTTTAATTAGTTCTCAATTTAAGACATCGACAACTACGAGCCCTCTCCACTTTTAGCCATAAAACAAACCTACCCGCTTCCAACTACCGATGTTCTCTTACACCGAACTCATCCTGAAGGTGATAATTAATGTATTTATAATTTTAGAAATTTGTTGTATATATTTGTCTTGCAGTGTAGGTTTAAACAACATTACATTTTACAGCCACAGAATTCGTTCAAAATCCAGTAGGTTGAAATTCTTGGATAGCAGTATCAGTATCAGGATCAGTATGTCGAATATTAAATGAAATTTGTGCTGTGATAGCTGAACATTTGTTTCCTAATTATGTGCAGTTTCTAACAATAGCAGATATGAAAAATAAAATAAAAAGAGGTTAAAAAATTAGTTGATCATAAAATGTTATATGAAATATATCTCTATTGTAGTTTCTATGAACAATGGGGTGCTCGAGGAGTTGTGGGGGTAATTAATGGAACTCATGTTGAGATACTTGCTCGCTCAGTAAATAATGTGTATCACCCACTGTATGTATATATTAACAGAAAAATAAGATATTCTATAAATGTAATGCTTGTAAGTAAACATTACGTGTATAAACATATATTGATATAGTGAAGGGTAAAATATCACATTAAGGGCTAATTCTAAATATATTTCATTTTTAGGTTGCAGATTCCAATTGCAAGATAATTGGATGTAGTGCATGAAATCCAGGATCAGATCATGATGCTGCTATATGGCAAACAAGTAATATTAGAAATTACTTAAGAGAGCAATACGAACATGGGGACACCTTAACACGTTTAATAGGTAAACAGCTACATATATGCACATATACTGAACTGTGTATTTATTTTCAATTCCAAACAGGGGATAGTGGTTATCCTCTTGAGCCGTGGCTTTTCACACCGTTTGCTAATGTACAAGAAGGCACAGTCGAGGCAAATTTCAATAAACATTTAAACAAAACCAGAAACGTTATAGAGAGAACAAATGGTGTGCTATAGGGCAGATTTAGGTGTCTTTCCAGACATAGAGTTTTGTTATACTATCCAACTAGAGCAGCAAGCAGCAAAAATTATTCATACATGTTGTGTACTTCATAATATTGCAATAAATGCTGGAATACCAATACAAGGTCACGAAATTGAATACAGAGAAAATATGTCTCATATATTTAAAAATTAATACAAACAATTATAAAAACATTGTTTATATATTATTTCTGGCCATAAAGATTTTCTCTGACTATATATTTGTATTAACGAGGTGAATAAATTAGCATTAATATAGTTCAATCGTTTTGTTGCACTGTACTCTTTCATTGTCGTAATTTTAAATGACTGTCATCTGTATTCCTCGTGTATATGTTTTCTATGCAGACATCACACTGCTTGATCATTTTATTTATTCTTTTGGTGACAAAACCAGCCACGTAAGCAGCAATCTTTTCTCCTAATTTTGTGGTAGCGACATTCATAGGTGATAGTGATATTTGGATCTTTTTTGTTTCCTTCACATCTTTGTTAACTGCCTTTAAACAATAAAATTATTATTATTTACATGTAATTAAAATATCATCAAAAAGTACTATCATTATTAATGTTATATTAACCTACTTGAACAAATTTTTCCAGAGTTAAGAAAATAACAGTTATCATTTTCGCAGTTGCTGCCCATTGAGTGTTTTAGGGTAAAATTTTTAACCAAAAGATGTAAATAAATAAAATGGTGTAAATGATGCAGCTGTAGGGTTTGTAAATCGTACTCCTCTTTGTACTTTCATGTTTATAAAAATAATTGTGAACATTAAAAACTACTTCTCGCGTTTGAGCGTGTATCATTTTATGATCCCCTAGCAAAGACATTATGTTCCGTCAAATGTCAATGACAAATGTATTCCGAGAATTACTGGAGTAGTGGGGGTGGACGTTTTTAAAAACGGCTTCTGCGCACCCCCTCCTCGCGCCATCTTAATTGGCGCTTGCTATACATACATATACCGCCTAATTCTGAGCAAACGCAACGGCCTGAATGTACGAATATTTCTCCCGCTTCGAATACAATTCCCCTGAATGCTGTAGGCGTGTCAACATCAATGTCATACTGTCGTGAGCAAAAAAAACGGGACAGTGTCAAAATCGTTATGTCAATTTCCTATATTTTTAGCGTTGTAATTTTAACATTTGATTAACTTTCAAACTCTAACGTCAAATTATATATCATAGTTGATAATTCAAAATTGAAAATGCCGCATCTTTCGAAAACTGATAAAGCTAGACTTGTTACTAGTTTGATAAATGGGAAATCATTAAGATGTGTATCTGTTCAATTTAATATTGGTAAAAGTTAAGCCGCAAGTTTATATAAAAAAAATGGAGGGAAGAGGATAATTTAAATCGGAAAATAATTTCCGCACCTAACAGAATTTCGAATACGCAGGAAGACGAAACATTAGTTACTGAGATTAGGCACAACCCTTTCAAAACATTAAAGGAAGCTATAAGAACAACACAATTTCCTGTCTCATCTTGTAACACAATGGTTACAGGAGAATGAAATTTAAACTTGAGATATCCAGCCCTACAGTTTAATGAGATAGAGCTTCTACCCAGGAAGAATTTTGGGAGATTGTTTATAATGCTTGGCATCAAATTTCTACAAATTTTGAACAAAATATTGTCGCTTCAATGTCTACAAGATTCGATGCAGTTAATAATAACGGTGGAATGACGAAATACTAATTATTTTAATGTAATAATTATTTTAATTTAATAAATTATCTTTCTCTATCGTTTTTAGTAATTTTTATTTACATTTATTTTAAAAATGTTTAATAAATGTCAATAAGACACACATTTTTGACAATTCCTGACTTACTATTATGAGTAAAGATAGCCACTTAAGTAGTCACAATTTAAACCCACGCAGAAACAGTTACCCGTTTTTTTTGCTCACGACAGTATATCATACATACTTACATATTATGGAGCCGCGTAAGAAAAATTATCTGATTACCAAATTACTATTAAAGGACTATAAATTGTTTAGTCCTGTGTTATGGTAATGAGTAAATTGCAATACGTTATTCTACAAAGCGTAATGAAATTATTAATAAGCGGTTAAGAAAATTGCAAATAAGGCATCAAGAGATTTAATAAATTAAATTTTAATAATGAAGGTCACAAAAACTGTTCATAGTAAACTAAATAAACTTCAGAAATAAATAAAAACTAAATTAAATTCTAGTAATGTTAAGAAAAATTTACTCTTACAGATAAAAGAGTAAATTTTTCTAAATTGTTCATAATGAGAAATTAATTATATAATAACGGAAATTCATCCGTTTAAACTCATCACCGTAAAATAATTGATGATGTTTGGAATATTTATAATTACGAAAACCATTTAATTTTAGTATGCGGTTAACGGAAGAGCAGCATATGCCTAAATCGTTGGAAATATCGCTAACTGTCAAATTTGAATTTAGTTCTGTTGCAGCGCATACTAAAATGAACGTATCATTAGGAACTCTGCGATTTGGGAATAATGGTTTTAAATTTGTACAGAACCAGTAATGTCTATTTTCTTTTCTTATTTTCTTATTTTCACTATTCAAACGCTTAAGAGACTCCGTATAGGGTGACAGTGGTGACACTAATTTGTGACATTAGTTGTTAAATGGTTGCGCGACAGACTGGTTTGTGATTGGCTAAACGCATTCAGGGGAATTGTATTCGAAGCGGGAGAAATATTCATACGTTCGGATCGTTGCGTTTGCTCAGAATCAGGATATTTTAACAGACAGATTACAAAGAAGAAAATATACATTATTATAAAAGTAATTAATTATTAATGTAATCTTCGTTAGATTCGGATGATGAGCTTGTGTCTCCATCAAACATTATGATAAATTGCTCGATATCATTTTCTATTTCGTCTATTCGCCACATTTTTTCTTCAACTACAAAAAAAATATATATATAATATGATCTAAATATTTGTGACAGTTTGCCTTTATTGGTATACTCGATGTAATTTTTTCAATTATGTTATAGTAGCTACATTTCACAACCATGTTTAATTAAATTTCAAATGTCTTTTAATTTGAATGTAGAATTATTCATTCTAATAAATTGCTTGACTTGCGCCCATACTAATACATACTAATTCAATGGGATTCAATGTGCAATGGTAATTTATGTTTGACACTAGAAGCAACAAATCTCACTTTAACATTCCTTGTTCGATTGGAATATTTTTGATAAGATAACAAATTAATACACATAAAAAACAGAAGAGACTTTTTTCAGATGACTGTGGATAACGTTAACCGCTAAACTAAAAACTACTAAAACTACTGCCAACTGCCAATTCAGACGCTGAACAGGCAATTCAGCGAAAAATAGAAAGAGACACACACTTATAGCAATGATTAACGATGAAGTGAGATATATAGCCCCTCATAAGCCCCTGAACTTCATTCTCTACTATATCTGTAGCATCCCCATCTGACCACTCAAGCTTTATTACTTCTAATAAATCGCCCACTTTTATTTACTAGTGCAATTGAAAGATGGCGCTCTCTGTTAGTTACTATATAAATTGTGTACTAGAAAATTTCAAGAGAATCTAAATTAATAACTTAAATGACGTAAAATAATTTCTCAAAAAATCATTAGTAACTCATACATCCCTTGGTAAATACGCGTAATATATTATCTACGAGATAAATATAAATATATTAAGCGGGTTTGAACAAATATTTGCTTAAAGTTTAAATAATATATCATTGCATATCCACCCAATTCGTCATAGATTTCAAATCATTATATGAAACGTTTTCGCCTAGTTTAATAAAATTTGTAAATCAAATAAGCTTTCTTACTTGACAAGATCTAAATTCTTTCGGAGAATACAGATAGAATGAGAAAAATAAATGGCTTCATTTTCAGGAAGACGATCATTAGTTAGATTTATTCAGATATATTTCGTGTATTTGTATAATGGATAAAATGAATAATGTATTCGTGTCATTTGACAACCTTTATAAATTACGTACGTATATTTTGACATGTATTTTCTACAAAAGTAAAGATTATAATATAAAAAAACTTCCTCACAAATTGATACAAAATTTTCAATAGAATATCCCGTTTATTATTTAGGTTCACGAACGATCAATGACTCTTAAAACGTTACTAAATCATTGAAAAGTAAATCTGATTATGATTTAGTATACAGGCTGATTCATTTTTAGCCCTCACCATGGGATCTCTTTTATTATTGGAGATAGAGTATAGGTTTAAATTTGGCAAAGTTGTTAACTTTTGTGTTTGTTATAAATCCGTAAAGAAAATAGACCTGTGACAAATGACCTTTGTTATTAAAAAAAAAAACGCGAAAACCCCATTTTTTTCTTTTACCTGTAGCACCGACATTTGGCTTTGTAGAGAAAAAATAAAAACACATCCTTGTGGCCATTTCTAAACCTCTATCCAGTGGTGTACTCTAAATTTTTATACGACGTTTCGTTTCTTTCTGGCCATCATCAACTATCTAATTTCTTATAGGCGCCATATTGGATTTAGACATCTTCAGAAAGAGTTTTTTTTTTCTGATTTCAACCATGTACCACATGCTGACTATAATTTTTGACATTAGGTTTTACTTGAAAGAATAAATTATAAGATTAAATAAGGTAGCCTTTGGATTTTCAATCTGTCAAACATTTCATTTATTGTTCATTAATTGGATTTTCAATCTGTCAAACATTTCATTTATTGTTCATTAATAATACAAAAATGCCATACACTAACGAAGAGAAACGAGATATGATAAGTATTTTTTATTCTTCGAAACGAAATTAAACAGTAGCGAGTACAAGATAACAAAAACATTAATAAAAATACATAGAAAAGTAAACAATAAACAATTACAGTAAATGTTCAATTATCTGGCCATCTTCGGTAATGCACAATTGGGCACGCCCTCTGGCATTTTGTACTGCCCTTTGTATAGTTCTTCTAGGAACTGCATCGAAGGCATTCTGAAGTCTGTCTCGTAATTCTTCAATGTTTTGTGGCTCATCTACTTTATAAATATTATATTTACCACATCCCCATAAAAAAAAATTTAGCGGACTTAAATCAGGTGATCTCGCAGGCCATTCAACAACTCCCCTATTTCCAATCCAACGGTTTGCAAACTCTTGATTTAAGAAATTTCTAACAACAGCTGAATTGTGTGCTGGTGCGCCATCTTGTTGCCACCATAAATATTGTAATTGATTTAAAGGGATATTGTCGTCAAGATAGTCAGATACGTATTGCAGTGGATTTTACTTTGAAATTGCTTTATTTAATTTTAATTCACACTACAGCTTATATCGCCGGCTATTCAGTCTAGTAGAATCCTTGAGCTTACGTCTCTGGGTCGATCCTCTCGGATACCGGTATATTAAAAATTAAAACACAAGGTGTCAGATAATTTATACACACATTTTTCCTTTTACATTAATATATATATTTAAAAAATAAAAAAGAAAAAAATCCCTCTACAAAGTGTATAGGGTGCTAAAGCGTCATTAAACAGTAGCAATGAGGAAACACTCTTTGTGAACATTGACTCGCACACAGAGAAAAACCTCTTCTGAAACACGATCAAATATAAAACTAATAAATATTAGTGAAATCTGTCAAGTTTAACCTCTACTGTGACCCCTTCAAACAAATATCAAAAACAAATTAGTTTTCAAAACTCACGCTAGTTGAAATATTTATTCATGCATCAAATAACATGACAAGGTCAATCCCCACTACAATTCCTCCAACCTTAAATTCAAAAGAAAATGTTCTCGACGTATAATATTAAGAAAAACAACTTCCCTTAAAAAAAAACATGACAAGCTTTCGCTAATATCCATATACTACTTTCAAACACATTATTATTACAATAAATACAAAATTTATAGCACTGAAAATAATCCTAATATCTAATAAATAAATAAAATAATTTTTATCAACTTACATTAAGTTTTTGTGTGATTTTAAAATACACGAGAGGCATCTTTTTCCACAAGATTTCAAATAAATATGAAAAACTTCGCAAAAATAGAATTAAGATTACTTGCACCTTACATTAAATGCAAAACAAAATACAGACCGATTTTATATAACACAAAGAACAAAATTGATTATTTTATTCTTTAAACTGAACACTTTAACAGTCAAGATACCTCTAAATCAAAAATGAAAAATTCTTCATATCCGCCTGGCTATCCCTACCATCTATCAAATCAAAATATACAGACAATACATTTTATCAAATACAATATCCGAAAAAGCGGCAAATTCAATTCCTTGGTCCACCTAAACATACGAGGGCTAATCACAATTTCATACATTAAATATTTTATTTATACAACATTAGATATATCGATCCCCATCTGAAATAAATAAATATACAAGTGAAATAGCTAATTTTTTTATAAACTGTCCCTAGTACAGAGTTCACTAATAGTTCAATCTTTTTCCTTACTTGTCCATGGAAAATCCATGACATAATGTACGTAAAATGTTTAACTATCTTTCTCCATTTAAATGTTCTTCATACATAAATTGGTCCTAAGAGACGATTTGCCAAAATACCCATCCAAACGTTTATTCCAAAACGATGTTGTGGTCTTCTAGCCCTGTTTTGTCGGGGATTTTGTACTGGCCAATAGTGCTCCGTATTTCTGTTGAACATTCCAGAATTTGTTCATTTTGTTTCATCGGACCAGATGATTTTGCTTAAAAAATTTTCATCATTTTCTATCCTTCCCATTAACCAATTACAATATTCTAGCCTTCTCAAATTATCTCCAGGCAGTAAAGAGTGACTAACATGGATCCTGTATGGTTTAAACCTACTTTTAAGTAAAGTTCTCCAAACTCTGGACTGGCACAAATTTAATTCTGACGCTACTTCGCGTGTAGAAATTGATGGATTATTATTTATCTATAAAAATACAAGATTAACATGAAATTTGAAAACACGCTTTTAATTTACCATTTGTAAAATATCTTGTCGATTTTCATTTAAATTCCTGTTCTCTTGACCATTACGCGGCTTAGTAAACGATCCATTCTCGACCAAATTTCTGTCGAGATCTAGAAAAATGGTACGATGAGGCTGTTGTCGTTCTGGATATAATTGTAGATATCTTGTACTTGCTACTGTTGAATTTCGGTTCGAAGAATAAAAAATACTTATCATATCTCGTTTCTCTTCGTTAGTGTATGACATTTTTGTATTATTAATGAACAATAAATGAAATGTTTGACAGATTGAAATTCCATGGCTACATTATTTAATCTTATAATTTATTCTCTCAAATAAAACCTAATGTCAAAAACTTTAGTCAGCATGTGGTACATGGTTGAAATCAGAAAAAAAATCTTTCTGAAGATGTCTAAATCCAATATGGCGCCTATAAGAAATTAGATAGTTGATGGCCAGAAAGAAACGAAACGTCGTATAAAAATTTAGAGTACACCACTGGATAGTGGTTTAGAAATGGGCACAAGGATGTGTTTTTATATTTTCTCTACAAGGCCAAATGTCGGTGCTACAGGTAAAAGAAGAAAATGGGGTTTTCGCGTTTTTTTTTTAAATAACGAAGGTCATTTGTCACAGGTCTATTTTCTTTACGGATTTATAACAAACACAAAATTTAACAACTTTGCCAAATTTAAACCTATACGCTATCTCCAATAATAAGCGAGATCCCCATGGTGAGGGCCGAAAATGAATCAGCCTGTATGAAGAATTTTTTTGTTAAGTAACAAGAATTCTTAAACGATCATTAAAATGATGTCATACGCGGCCGGTATAATATCCACATGTAGAACATATTCTTTAATAATAAGTACAATTACTAATAAAAATATAATTACAGTACGACCAAAACCTCGTGATAGCGATGGGCCGGTCTGCGCATATTGTATTAGAGTGGGTGGAGTTATGCGATAGCCGTTATGCAATATCAGTTATGCAATATCAGACCGGCCCGCCCCTTTTATCAGCGCGCCAAATAGAAATGTATGTCATTAATAACTATACTAAAATGTACAATATAAATTCGAAATGTTCTAGAATGTATCAAATGCAGGTTCTTGGAATAGGGGTATCGTTTATGACCAGTCCGATACAAAAGAAAGTTTTTCCCTTGAAAATATGAACAAAATACTACAGTATCTTAAGAATTTTTAACATTCTTAAATTCCAGTTATTTAATAATAATAATAATAATAGTTATTATTATTATTTATTTTGCCCAAGAGATTAAATCCAAACAAAACCACAAAGTTTTTACTGTATGTGACAATACAACAATAAATAAATAAATAAATTCCATAAAAACATAAAGACATTGCTAAATAATTTGTTTTGCGTTTCTTGACGAATACACCAATAGAGTTCTGCACAATATGTTAGTTCTTGGTGTTGAAAACATAAAACATGGGGAGTGTCTGGCGGCAATGCATGGTACCAGTAAATTTACTAGCGCTAACAGTGCTGCTGAGGCTATCTCGTTCTTTATGAGATTCGCCACCAATAATGCGCTCATCCTTTGTCTTCGTACCATATTCGTAGCATATCCAATCCATGCCTCACTATCAAATCCTGTGGTCTATATTTGGTTCTGGATAGACTGCTACGTGCTTTCAATGGAAACTGTATCCGCTAAAAGAAAATAACGAAAACGGCACTTCCAGTAACTTAAATATATAAATTATATTGACTGTAAAACCGCATAAAGTGTAACAACCATGTGCTATTTAAAAAGTCATTATGAAATTCTCCATTGACAAATACGTCTTCAGTAAGCCTTGTTACTAGATAAAAATTTCGACAGCAAAAGAGGTAGATCTAACTCAATGGTTATATAGATCAAATTCATAGTTCTAAAACCAACCGATAGATGAGGCGTCTCAAAAGAAGAAAATGAATTATGTATGAAAAAACATTTTGCTACATCAAAATTAAGGCTATAAAATACGGAACCGAACTGATAAAGAATTTTAATTAAATACATTTATTTAAAGAATTTTAATAAAAAACAATTGTCCAGTAAATAGACACAAGATATCACTACTCAATTACAACGACTTAAGGGAAATTAAAAGCAAAAGCCATACGATAATTCTAAGTAAATTCATAAAAGACAAAACTATAGCCCAATCTTATTAACGTTAAATAAAGATTCGCACAAGAACTGTTACAATTTAACCAAACTAACTGTTTACAAAACAAACTCTATCATCTTTACCGAAAATTCAAACGCCGTTTACAGCAAAACATATGAACGATACTAAATCCACACTGTGATGTAAACAAGGTTGCATACACATCCTTATTGATGTATCTTCAATTTAATTAAATTTAAATAATAGGTACTTCCAAATTACAACAACGAAATTTCCAATTCCATCTAACGTTAGAATAAATATCCGCAAAAGAAAAACATTCTGAAATTTTTAAATATCGAAATTACCAAATATAAGCAAAATTTTACAGATCCGTTCATAATTTATTGACTAAACGACCAAAAATTGAAAAAAAAGAGGCCAAATTTGACTGTAACAAGACATCATCTAGCTTGTTACTCAAGTACTTTAAAAATTTAGGCTGAACATGTTCAATTTGAATTACATGTAGGTTATAGATTCGGTACCAAACGATAGACGCATATTCCAACTTATTAACGACACATTCGAAATAGAGATTTAATGGTAACAACATCAGTCAAATTTCGGGACATTCTAGTAATAAAACCCAGAGATTTAACAGCAGATCCAGGAATGTTTAAGACATGGTCATTACTGTCGAATGTAAGACCAAGATCCTTTATAGAGCTTAGTTTTTCTATAGCATTACATCTTATCGATGAAATAAAGAGAGTTTATATTATACCGCCTGATTCTGAGCAAACGCAACGATCCGAACGTATGAATATTTCTCCCGCTTCGAATACAATTCCCCTGAACGCGTTAAGCCAATCACAAAACAGTCTGTTGCTAAACCCCCTCCTCGCGCCAACTTAATTGGCGCTTGCTATATGTATGACATCGATGGTGACGCGCCTACAGCATTCAGGGGAATTGTATTCGAGGCGGGAGAAATATTCATACATTCGGGTCGTTGCGTTTGCTCAGAATTAGGCGGTATAATTCAATTTCCTTGTGAGAGTCACAACACAGCATATAGAAATATTTAAATTAAATTTATTCATGCGATATCAACTGTGGACGGTATTCGAGTTCTTTTGCATCAGTTATGTTCGTAATAGTGTGATCTATTTTAAAATCATCTGCATAAGCCAGCACTTTGCAATCAAGTGATTCGATTGGGTCATTGTTAAATATATTAAACATAAGTGGGGCCAAGTTGGAACCTTGAGGAACTCAAGAAGTCGGGTAGAAAATCTAGGTTTATAGCCATTGTGTGTAACATAAATTTGCTCTACCTGTCAGACATGACTTCATAAACCTGAGCAGAGAATCGTTAAATCCGTAAGATGACCATTTTTGTAAAAGTAAAATTTAGTCAATGGCAGCAAATGCGCGACTGAAGTCCGTATAAATAACATCTAATTGACTAGAATTGTCTAAAGCTTCAGCTATATCTTGGGTTATGTAACATAGGTTTGTTAAAGTCGAGCGATTTTTCACAAATCCATGCTGTGAAGGATTCATCAAAGAAGAGTAATAGACAAACACTAAGAGAACAAAGCCACATGAAATCAACAAAGAGAATAAAGGAACCAGAAGCAAAGGACTGGAAAAAATGAAGTGTTCTGGAGAAGAGATTCTTAGTAAAACTCAACTCCTCGCGTCTTAGACTTTATGATTACGAAGAAAAATGATTATTTTATAAGCTGTTGGATAAATACATCAATAACTTAAAAAAATGTAAAAATGTGAAAATCAGTTTAGAAATGCATTTGGCGAAGAAGCCTCATCCAAGGCAACAATTTATGATTGGTACAACAAATTCGAATAAGATGAATTTCGTGAAGGACGGCCAAGAACTGCTGTTACTTATGAGAATATTTCCGGTGTTCTAGCAATGCTTGAGGAAGATCGACGGACATCATATGAATTTCATTCAGGCGACATTGGGCCGTGATATGAGTCAAATACAAAACATTTTACAACAGTTATTCCTGAGAAAACTTTGTTGTCCATGGATTCCACATCAACTGACTGCCGATCAAAAAGAACAACGTACAGTAAATATCGTTTATAACGACATGTGATATAACGACATATCGGATTTTGAGACGAAATTTCAAGGTCCTGGCCAGAAACAATGCTTTATAAACGCGAAACCTATCGGTTATAACGACATCGGATATTACGACGAAGCTAATATAACGACGAAAAATAGCTTGAAATTTGGATCAAATTATCTTTTATAACGACGGACACGTCGCATAGTAAGAAAACGGTGGGGAAGTTTCGAATTGGCTAGAGGAATTACAGCGTTATGAAAAGGCAAGGCGAAATGCGACAGATAAACGTATTTATTCAGTAGTTATCTAGGAATTAAAGGTACGTTGTCGACGTCGAGATGGCGAAACGAAAGGCGTTTACAATTGAAGAAAAAGCATCAATTATTAGGCGCTTGGAGGCTGGAAATTCTAATATCAATATTGATAAAGAATATAAGGTAAGTTTTGTTTGATTTCTATGAGAATAACATGCATACTAATATTATTCTTGTTTATTTAGGTGGCGCATTCAACAATCTCCACGATTTGGAAAAATCGAAATAAAATAGAGGATTTAATTAATAGATCTTCATCATTACAAACGAAAAAGATCAGATCTTGTAACGCGTATAGAGTAGACGAGGCCCTATATGAATGGTTCAAAATTCAGAGGAGCCACAACGTTCATTAGCGGTCCGATATTGCAAGAGAAAGCAAATGATTTTGCTCGACGATTAGGGTTAGAAGATTTTAAATGCACAGTTGGATGGATTCAACGATTCCGAAAAAGACACAATACTGTTTTTGGTAAAATATGTGGCGAAGCAGTAGATGTACCTAAAGGGATTTTGACGACTGGTTAAATACAGTGTGGCCAAATTTAAGAAAAGAATATACAGACGAAGAAATATTCAATGCAGATGAGACTGGTTTATTTTTCAGAATGATGCCAGACAAAACGATGAAATTTAAAGGGGAAAAATGTATTGGTGGTAAACTGAGTAAGGATAGATTGACTGTTCTTGTAGCAGCAAATATGACTGGATCGGAAAAAATGAAACTTGTGGTTATTGGCAAAGCTAAGCATCCTCGATGCTTTAAAAATATAAAATCTTTACCTGTTGAATATGAAAATAACCAAAGAGCATGGATGACATCAGCATTATTTGAAAAAATAATTGTACGATGGGACAATAAACTCATTCGGCAAAAAAGGAAAATCCTATTGCTTTTAGACAACTGTCCAGCTCATCCAAATATTCAAAACTTAAAAGCTATAAAACTTGCCTTCCTTCCACCAAATACCACGTCAGTTCTTCAACCGATGGACCAGAGTGTAATAAAGTCCCTAAATTATAAATTCAAATTATAAAGCTTTTAAAAGACATTGACGAGAATGGTGTTCCTCAAAAACTAGATATCCTGCAGGCTATTTTTCTACTTTCCAAAGCTTGGGATCGCGTTTCTCAACAGATAATAGCAAATTCCTTTGCACATGCTGGGTTTAATTTACACACAGCAGAAAACTCTTTTGATGACGATAATTTACCCTTAGCTGAGTGGCTTCGACTACAAAATGATACGGAAGAAGATAACTTACCTTTAACTGAATGGGTCCGCACTTTATCTGTAGTTATCCTGGCAACACAAGAGGGTTGGGATAATTTTTCAAATGTTGATGAAGAACTCGAAACAGAGGAAGATATGACAGAAGATGAAATTTTAGCTGGGTCCAGTGCAAACTTGGAGTTAGAAATAAACAAGGATGAAGTGGAATTGAACGAAACTACGGAATTTCAACCACCTACTATAAAGGATGCATTTTCAGCAGTTGAAATGATTCAGCATTTTTTCACATTTAATCAAAATTTGAAAGACGCTAAAACAGATTCTGCATTGCTCCATATGGAAAAAATTATTGAAAAACACTTCGTAGAAAACAAAAAATTACAACACACCAAAATGACAGATTTTTTTATTAAAATTTAAATATGTATGTATGTATATATGTACAATGCAGTCCGTGCCTATGTATTATTATATACATATTGCAGTGGAATGTGCTTTTAATTTTTTTAATTGCTAATTAAATTTAATCTCACACTGCAACGTAGTTTCGCCGGCTGACTTCAGTGGTATGGCCTTCCTTGAACTCCTACTTCAGGGGGTATCCTCACGGATATGGGCCAAGTTTAAAATTTAAAGTAAAACAATAAGCATTAATAAAAAGTCACATTTAGTTTGTTTACAACTTTAATAAAAAATTTAAAAAAAGAAAAAAATCCCTTTACTGAGTGTACAGGGAGCTAAAGCAAATTAACAGTAGCTTAGGAGGAAAGACTCTTTATGATAATGACTCGCACAAAGAGAAAAACCCCCTGTGACTCTCGAGCAAGCATATAATTAATAAATAATTAAGAAATTTGTCAAGTTTGACCTCTACTGTAACCCCTATAAATCAAATGTCAACAACCACCAAGTTATCGAGTACGCGTGACAGCCTTACAGTCATGCGCAATAAAACATGACAAAATCAAACCCAATAACAAAAAACCCAACCTGAATATAAAACGATCTAGAATATCTTGTCTTAAAGAAAAAACTCCATTACAAAAAACATGACAATTTTCTTGAATATTCATATACTAATTTATATCTCAAAATTTATGCAAATTTTAAACTACATTTACAAACATACTCAAATTATCACAATAGCAATTATACAAATTAAGTGTTTTATTACTTACATCGATCTAAGCACTTTTAACACTAAACAATGTGAGAGATACCATTATTTAAATAAAATATCAATAAAGAACGAGCTCAACAAACACTCGTAAAAATCGTAATTAAATTTAAATGCACAAACAACACCAAAATCAAAAAACAATCCGACTTTACTCAAAAACAGGAGAATAAAATGACTTTTTATTCTCACTGACCATCTGGTTTCAAAGGCCTGGTATCTCTAAAATAAAATATCATGAAAATCTCTTACATCGAAATTCAATAGTACAACATTTAGCCGCACCCATCGATCTAATATAATATGCATACAGGGTCATTCAAAAATATAATTACAAACATAATAAATATAAATAAAAATTCAAAATACATTTTAACTCCAAATTATTCAAATATTGTTCAATACTTAATTCTTCCTTTTTTTCTTCTCTCTTCTGAACGGAAAAATCCATGACAATATGTGTTAAATTGTTAGTAAAATAAGTTGAGTAGGAAATGTTTTTTTTAATTTGTATTTTATAAAACTAGAATATTGTTTTCGTTGTTTAAGTGTATTTTCTAAGATAAATAAAATGTGTTTATATAATAATTTGGTATTTGGATATAGCGACCTACTCTTATATTATAACGACCGAATTTGGTTGGTCCTTTCAACGTCTTATAAACGATATTTACTGTATTGAATGGTGCGGAAAAATTCTGAAAAAATTCTAAGGCGGCATTTTAAATTCGGTTTGAAATATCGTTACTAGTGATGAATCATGGACATATTCTTATGATCCTTATAAATAAATTCATTCGGTTCAATGGGTCTTTCGAACAGAACCTAAACCTACAAAGGTCCGGCGAATTTGCAGTCCTGGTAAGAATATGGTTGCTTTTTTATAGAACAGGCCATATTGCTACTATAACATTAGAAAATAGACGTACCGTTACTGTCGATTAGTATACAACATGCAAATTTTTAAAAAAGTTCGTGAAAAACGTTCAGTGTTCCTCTCGTATTTTTGTTATAGCCGAATAGCTTAAGTTTCATTCTACTCAACACAGACATTTACAACGTTTTCAATTAAAACGTCTTCATATCCAAAAGAAAATCGTACAATTATTTCTATGATTATTTTATAAGTTGTTGGATAAATATATCAATAACTTAAAAAAATGTGAAACTTCATATAAATTTTTTTAAAGCAGTACTAAATGTCATCATTTAGCGCTGTTTTTTTTTTAATAAAAAAGCCTTTTCTACCATATCAAATTGCAAATATGTGACATTAAATTTTTTAAAATTTAAACTACGCTTTGATATTTCTTCCATTCAATTATGGTGTTTATGTATAACATCTGTGTTCTTTAATTATGAAATAAGTTATCTAGCAACTTGATACTTTTCTTAACACATTCAACGTGTTATCGCTTGCAAATTAATTGACAGCCATTTATAAAAGCATCTGTTGTGATTCTCACATCTAGCTACGTATCTTCAATGCGACGCAAAGAAATATTTACATTTAAATAGTTACATTGTAACTATTTGCACTGAACGATATCGCATCATTCTTAGTCCTACGAAATATTAAGAAATGTATATATAAAGTGCAGTTAATTAAAGTATTCTAATGAAATTATTATTAAGTTATTTATTGTAACATAAACCAGACACATTGTGCCATTTAGAGAAGAAGAGTGACACGTTACCACGAAATCGTGATTCACGCTGTGTTATTACAGGAATAAGCACTTTGTCTTATTGACCACATGGTGGATAAACAACATATACACATGTTTATGTTATGATTTATGATAAACATAGTCAAAGGACTCATAGAAATATATATTATTTAGTTTATTACCATTTTAAAAGAGCTTATACAAAAAAAATCTTATTTAGCTGATTTTTATTAAAAATCTTCTTCATATTTGTATTTAGTTGCTTTTGTCTCTTAGCCACCTAGTAAATAGAGAATTTTATAGTTCGTTTCTAACACTTTTGATTTATAGAACTGGTATATTAAAAAGTCATACTTCCTTTCAACTTTTTCTTAACTCTATTGTCGTATATTTTCAAATATATATACAGGCTGATTCATTTTCGGCCCTCACCATGGGGATCTCGCTTATTGGAGATAGAGTATAGGTTTAAATTTGGCAAAGTTGTTAAATTTTGTGTTTGTTATAAATCCGTAAAGAAAATAGACCTGTGACAAATGACCTTCGTTATTTAAAAAAAAAATGCGAAAACCCCATTTTCTTCTTTTACCTGTAGCACCGACATTTGGCCTTGTAGAGAAAAAATAAAAACACATCCTTGTGGCCATTTCTAAACCTCTATCCAGTGGTGCACTCTAAATTTTTATACGACGTTTCGTTTCTTTCAGGCCATCATCAACTATCTAATTTCTTATAGGCGCCATATTGGATTTAGACATCTTCAGAAAGAGTTTTTTCTTCTGATTTCAACCATGTACCACATGCTGACTAAAGTTTTTGACATTAGGTTTTATTTGGAAGAATAAATTATAAGATTAAATAAGGTGGCCATGGAATTTCAATCTGTCAAACATTTCATTTATTGTTCATTAATAATACAAAAATGTCATACACTAACGAAGAGAAACGAGATTTGATAAGTATTTTTTATTCCTCGAACCGAAATTCAACAGTAGTTGTTTGACTAAATAGCTAAGTTGTATATTTTTTCTTATTAAAGTGACCCCCGAAGAAGCTCTAAACCTCAGAGCGAAATATAGGGTAAAAAAATAAAGAACTCTCATTAACTAATTAATGGTTTTTTATTGCCGGATTCCCCAACACTCATTGTTTTTACATACTTGGTTAACGGCAAAGACTTCTTGTCTACATATATATATATATAAAGTTTACTCTATATATATATATATATATATATATATATATATATATATATATATATATATATATATATATATAGTGTTAATAAGAATTAAAATTTATTTCTTATTTATTTTATTGGCCGTGTCATAATATTAAAATAATAGACATTTTCTTGGTTTAGCGACCTTTAATGAATTTCAGTTTTTTTCTACGACGTTTCGACTTTTTTTATATAGATTAGATTAGAACTAAAAAATTAATTAATTAAAACAACTAAAGATAAGAAATATATTTACAATTTGTATGAATGAATTAAAATTAAAATAATAATTAAAGTAAGGAAAATTAAAGGATACAAAACTCACCAATTTATTTCGTGTTAAAACACACATTTTGTGTAATATGTATGGTCAGACAATGTCGACCTTTTTAGGGTCGAACTGTCTTTCTCGGAATACTTAGTGTAACTAAAGTCTTGGTGCAGAAATGAAATTGTTTTATATATATATATATATAGGTAAAATTCCTTTGAGTGTACAATGCTGGATCAAATTTATTCTAATATGTATATAATTTCACTGTTAATATAAACAGAATTTGGGTCAATGTATCAAATAAAAGATTTATTGCTACGTAACGTTTCGAAACTATATTTGTTCCTTCATCAGACCTGATAAATTAATAACAAATTAGCCATACACAATACAATATGCAATTGTACTTACATTAGTAATTAAAAATTCCTAAGCGATTTTATAATAGAAAGAAGAAAGATATCAATTAAAATTCATATCTAGTTATATTTTAGATAAGACAAAAACTTATTGTGAAGAGTATAAACCATAACTATGAAATTTAAAACAATAACAAATATATAATGGTTTGAAGTCAGCGCACTTTGACTAGGATGTTTTATGAGTAAAGAAAGAAACCGGAGAACGCGAGAAGGGCGGAGAAAGAAACCAGATGCCGTAATATATACATATATATATATATACATATATAGATAATTATTTCGTGACCTTTGTATGGTATGGTAAATTCAATTTGTTGGCGATTTAAGGTCTGGTTTTACTTCAAAATGTAAATATTTAAAACAATCCAAAAATGTGATTAAGGATACCTTAACCATATTTGTGTTATATTCCATCCTCGTCTAGGGGAGTGCTGCATGAAAGGAGAGACGGTTAGAACTCCCCTAGACAAGGATGGAATATAACACAAATATGTTTAAGGCACCCTTAACCACATCTTTGGATTGTTTTAAATATATACATTTTGAAGTAAAAACAGATCTTAAATCGCCAACAAATTGAATTTACTATATATATATATTTAGTGTTAATAAGAATTAAAATTTCTTTCTTATTTATTTTATTGACCGTGTCATAATATTAAAATAATAGACTTTTTCTTGGTTTAGCGACCTTTAATGAATTTCAATTTTTTACTACGACGTTTCGACTTTTTTATTATTAAGTCTTTTTCAAGTGATTAGAACAATTTATTTCGTGTCAAAACACATATTTTGTGTAACATGTATGGCCAGACATGTCGAACCTTTTTATAGGGTCGAACTGCCTTTCTCGGAATATTTAGTGTAACTGTAGTGTAACAGTTTGGCTGTAAGATGTGTTGGGCGCCTTATTTTATAAACAGGTAAAGTTAGATTACCAGCCAATCGTACGTGGTATCTCTGATTACGACTAGAGGTCGGTAGAGCATGACTAAGATATTAACTAAATTTGATTCTTACTCAGGATCATCGTCGGTGGTTTATACTCCTATAAAACTGAAGGAAAGTTAATTAATAGTATCAAAAGTTATTACTAGCTACGCATTGATAAATAAAAGAACTTCTTTTGAATAATGAGTATAAAATATTTATTTAACGCAAGGTATCTGTATAAAATAAATAAGTAACTTGGCTAACGGCACTGGGGAGGGATATGTTCGGACACGTTCACAAAAATATTAATAGTGAACCTGTATTTGTGTTCTTCACACCAGATTTTTAATAATATTTTATATTATTAAAAATACCTTTGTATTATACAAAACTGGTGGGGTTTATCTACTCATGTATGTTACAATTATTCTGAAATGATATAGTAAAGTTTGTTTTAATATAAATAAATAAACACAGTAATGCTAAGTACTACAATTCTTAATAAATATTGTTCTTTTCACAAATATTAGCAAAATAGTAATATATGTATTTAAAAGTAAAATCAAGATGTACTGAATTTGATTGGTTGAGAAATAATTATAATAAGACGTTTACAAAAGAATTGAATTAAATTAACCTGTCTTGCAGGGAGCGTGAAGGTATTGAGAAAAGTTTCGGCTATTCAGGATGTTCAGCGGTACGGGATCAAGAAAGGTATTCTTGGGTTTTACGGTGCAGGTATGTAGAAGCTTGTTCTTGTATATATAAATCGGTCGACGCTCGGCGGCCAAAAGATGCTTTGGTATATTTCTTACCGGTGTCGAATATTATTCTTGCAAAAAGTGTTTCAAAAGTTGCGCCAGTATTTATTACGCCTTTTCTATATAATTTTATTCTTCTAACACTAGTATTTTAGTATTTAATTAATTTAAAAGCTGGAGTATCACTTTTTAGGCAACTGGTGTGTAAAAATTCTGCACCCACGCTCGCTATCAATTATTTCTTTTCAAAGCCTTATTATAAATTAAAAATTGACTTGATTTGTACTTTTATAATTATTTATAATACTCAAATACTGGTTCGGTCCTGTGCAAGAACACAGAAATACATAAGTAAGTGAGTTCCGTGATCAAACTCAAATAATCTGAGAAATTACGAACAATAATTACTGTGCGTGTGGTAAAAATAATAGTGAGATAGAGTGCATTTGATAGTGCCGGGAACTAAATTAAAAAACTACAATAGACAAAGGTTTGTTTTTCTGAATAAAATAAATTGTATAAATATATATAACTGAACATCTGGCTTGACCGATAGGAGCACGACCTCCGACGGGGAGACCGGGGACGGGCTTTTTGCGCGGCGAGCTATACGATTAGAGACAATAATAGTGTAAGTATAGAACAGGGACGGATTTCAAGTAAGGTAACAGGTAAAATTAAGAGGAAATTTTGATAATGGATTCTGATACGTCTGATGATGTAAAACGGAAAAGAACGGACGTACTAGAAGAGGACTCATTTAAAAAGTCGAAGAAAACATATAGAAGCCCATCAAAAACAAACGATGAAATGCTGAAAGAAATTATGGGAATGATGAAAGGACTCTCCGCTGACATAAGGGATATTAAGACTGAACAGAAAATGCAGGGAGAAGATACTAAAGCATTGAAGGACGAAATAAGAGAGTTACGGAAAGAACAGGTAGAATACAAGAAAGAGATAAGAAATCTGAAGGAAATAAATGGAAAAGTGATGGATGAAGTCAATGAATTAAGAAGTGAGGTAAAACTATATAATGAAAGAATTGAGAAATTGGAAAGTGTTAGAAGAAGGAAAAACATAGTAGTACAGGGGATGACAATGAATACAGGAGATGGCAATATACTGAAAGATGAAATGAGAAAGCTAATAGAAAATGAGATAGGTGTGAAAATAATAATAAAAAAGGCTAGTAGATTGGGGATAAAAACATGTCTAGTCGAACTAGACAGTGAAGAGAATAAAAAAGAGGTCATGCAGAATAAAAGTAAATTAAAAAATAGACAAGGCAGCCAGATATTTATTAATGAAGACCTAACAAGAGAAGAAAGAGATATGCAGAGGAACATTAGACAGAAAGCAAAAGAAGAAAGGAGATATGGAAAACAGGTTAAATTGGGGTTTGCAAAGCTAATGGTGAATGGGGAGACTTGGAAATGGAATAGACAAACAAGGATGCTGGAAAAGATTGAAAGATTAATAAACAATCCAAAAAACTAACCAGAAAGACAAAGGACGGTAGTATGGAACTGAACAGGCAACGAAATGGACACGAGCTGAAATCAAATAATATTAATGGAAATGCTCTCGAAGTACTGGAAGAGAAGGGAACTGAAACAGATGGAGAAATAAATAGCACTGAAAAAAGAGGCGAGGCAAAAACCCAAAAATGCAAACAAAAAATGAAAGGAAAGGTGTGGAGAGTAGCAACATGGAATATACGAAGTATAACGGGAAAGGAAGAGGAACTAATTACAGAATTTGAAAAAGCAGACATAGATATCTTAGGAGTAACTGAAATAAAAATTAAAGGCAAAGGGGAAAAAGTAGTACAAAATGGCCATCTCTTAATATATAGTGGGGTAGAAATGAATCAAAGAGCGAAAGAAGGAGTAGGTTGTATAATAAAAGAAAACACTATTAAATATATGAGAAAGTGGGAGGCCTTATCAACGAGGATAATGAAGATAGAAATGGAAATTGAAAAACAAGCAAGCACAACAATAATAATAGTGTACGGACCTAATGAGGATGACGCAGCAAAGCAAAAAGAAGAGTTTTGGGAACAATTAGAACAGGCAACAGAGGATGTCAATGCAAGACTAATTGTATTGGGCGATTTTAACGCAAGAGTTGGGAAAAAGGATGAAGAATCAGGAAAAGTAATTGGAATGCAGGGGGAAACAATACGAAATAATAATGGCAAAAGACTTATCGACTACTGTTTAACTAATAATCTAATAATCACGAACACATTCTTTGCCCATAAAGAAATACATAAATACACCCGAGAAGTTAGAAGCAGGGGTGAAAAATCAATCATAGACTATGTACTAATAAACCAAAGCCATAGGAAAGAAGTCGAAGATACTAGAGTGCAAAGAGGTCCAGAAATATACTCGGATCACTACTTGTTGCTGTCAAAAATATTCATTCCAGGAAGGAAAAGCCCAATGGTGACTAAGAACAAAAAACAAAAGACAAAAGTGGTTATAAGAAACTATAAACTCAGACAAAATGAAATAGCGACAAAATACAAAGAAAAAATTGAGCAAGAAATGGAAGAATTAAACAAACTGGACACAGACAATAATGTGGAAATATTATGGACAAATATAAAAAGCAAAATACATAAAGCTGCAAAGCAAGCGTGCGGAATTATAAAAATAAATAAAAACAAAAAACAAACAAGCTGGTGGTGCGACGAAATAAAGGATGCGATAAAATATAAAAAACGTGTGTGGGCGAAATACCTCAAAGTGAAAACAGAAGAAAGCTACGCTGGGTATAGACAGCAAAGAACAAGGGTAAAAGAACTAGTGAGAGCAGCAAAACAAAAGTCATGGGAAGAATTCGGGGAAAGAATGGAAAGTGATAGCCACGGAAATCAGAAATTATTTTATAAAGTACTGAAAACTTTTAAAAGGGATACGAACTACAATAGCAAATACATAAAATCAAAAGAGGGCAAAATACTTGAAGATGACAAAGAAATAATGGACAGATGGAGAGAATACTTTGAGGATATGCTTAATATAGAAAAAATAGTACAAGGATATAATGAAAAAGAAGAACAAATAACCACCCAAGCAACAGATGAAGGTGACCAAGAAATAAAAATAGAAGAAGTAAAAGAAGCAATTATAAAAATAAAAACAGGAAGAGCAGCAGGCCATGATTGTATATCACCGGAAATGATCAAAAACTTGGGTGAAAAAAGCATAGAAGTTATAACTAAACTGTTTAACAGAATATGGACAGAAGAGAGAATACCACAAGATTGGGAAATAGGAGTGATATTACCCATCTTCAAGAAAGGAGATTACCGTGAATGTAAGAACTATAGGGGAATAACAATGATGAGTATAATGGCCAAAATGTACGAAAGAATACTGGAAAAAAGATTAAAAGTACAAATAGAGACACAGCTAGAAGATTCACAAAGCGGTTTTAGGAAGGGAAGAGGAGTACAAGACCACATATTTACTATAAAACAAATAATGGAAAAAAGACAGCAAAGCAATACGTACTTGGCGTTTATTGACCTAGAGAAAGCGTTTGATAGTGTACCAAGGAAAGCGATATGGGAAAGCCTAAAAAGAAGAGGTGTAAATAAGAAATTGAGAAACAATGTGGAGTGTATGTATAAGGTCACAAAGAATTATGTACGAACGAGAAATGCAGAGTCACAGATATTTGAAACTAAAGAAGGATTGAGACAGGGTGGTGTACTGAGCCCAGCACTATTCAACATAGTGATGGATGACGTACAAAAAGAGATAAAGCACAAACTGAAGAAATTACCAGTGGGTTATAGAAATATGGAAATAACGACAATAACTGACTGCGTCTTTGCAGATGATCTAGCAATATTTGCAAAAAACACGACAGACCTGCAAGAAAACGTAACAATATGGAATGAAGCCCTTCAAAACAGAAACTTAAAAATTAACATCGATAAAACAAAGGTAATGGTGATTGGGAAAGGAAACGGGCAAGCATCAATAATACTGGACAATACAAAAATAGAGGAAGTAAAGACGATGAGATACCTGGGCGTAAATCTACAGAAGAATGGTAAGAACGAAACCGAAATAAATGAAAGAATAGAAAAAGCAACACGGACATACTATGCTTTGAATAACAAATTTATAAGAAATAAAGAAATATCAACTAAGACAAAAATCCTAGTTTACAAGTCTATACATAAACCAATATTAATGTATGGTAGTGAGAGCTGGGTGTTAACAAGGCAGCAAAAAAGTAAAATCCAGGCGACTGAGATGAGATTCCTGAGAGCAGTTAAAGGCATTACAAGAAGAGATAGAATACGGAATGAAACAGTGAGGGAAGAACTAAGAGTGGAATCGATTTTAAAGAGCATTGAAAGGCAGCAACTGAAGTGGTTCGGACATCTAATAAGAATGGAAAACCAGAGACAACCGAAACGGATATGGCTGGCAAGGACACAAGAAAAGAGGACTAGAGGAAGACCGAGAAAAGAGTGGAACAGTGCAGTGGCAGAGTGCTTGGAAGCTAGGGGAACAAAGTGGAAGGATGCAGAAGCAATGGCAAGAGACAGAAGGGATTGGGCAATGTTTTGTTCGTAAATAAAAAGTTTTTAGACGCCTTAACACCTTCGGGTATAATAAGGCTTTATCGATTATATATATATATATATATATATATATATATATATATATATATAATACTCAAAATGTAAATAAATTGATTTGGACAGAAAAACAAAATTAAAATATTAATTAACAAATAGAAATGACTGGCTTTTTAATGTTAGGTTATGTACAATTCCCAATACAAAAATAACCTGTTCGCGGGTTTTTCTTACAGTTTTAAAAGTAGGCGTGTTCAATTAGTATCGATATAAAATTCAAATGTAAATAAATTAACTATCTTTTTTAATTTCGCGTAATTGACTTGAATGATGAAAATGAAAATTAAAAATATGAAAAGTAAATTTTGAAATAAATATAAATTAATCTGAAATATACAAAGTTATCGTAATATTAATTTATTAACATTTCGACACTCATTTTACAAGTTATGTCCGCCAAATGTAGCTATACCATTGAGTGTAATTCTTGTATTAATTCTCACTTTTTAATTTACAGATAGCTGGAATAACTGAGCTATTTGTATCATAACAATATATATATATATATATAATTAGACCAGGAGTCTTTGCCGTTAGAACATTTACGGAAGGGAATTTTGCGGAATCCAGCAAAATTAAACTCTATTTGTTAAATTAGTTCTTTATTTTATCTCCCAATATTTCACATACAGATTGTGTGCTTCTTCAAGGGTCAAAATGTGAACTTTTCTTCTATGGAGAAATTACCCGCCTTACTATATATAACGTTTACAATATATTCCAAATAATCTGACTGATAACAACTAACGTCAACATAATCGATTGCGAAGTTGCAGATTAAAATACCGGACAACACACTTAAAAGAACGAACACGTGTAAAATGAACGAACAAAGAAATTTTCGCACTGACAATCACATGTTATCAGTCAAAAGGTTAAACATGAAATCGTTTCATGTTTAACCTTCTTTTAAGTGTGTCGTCCGGTATTTTAATTTGTAACTTCGCAATCGATTATGTTGACGTTAGTTGTTATCAGTCAAATTATTTGGAATATATTGTAAACGTTATGTATAGTAAGGCGGGTAATTTCTCCATAGAAAAAAAGATCGCATTTTGACCCTTGAAGAAGCACACAATCTGTATGCGAAATATTGGGAGATAAAATAAAGAACTGACTTAACAAATAGACTTTCCAAAATATTCCCAAATTCCCTCTCATAAGCGAGAAAAAAAATTACAGATACAGTGAAATCTGGTTATAACGACGACGATGGGGACCGAGCGAACCTCGACGTTATAACCGATGGTTGTAATAAACGGAAGAACTTAAGGAATTTTAAAATATAAAATAATTTAGACATATGAACATACATGTATATTTTATGAATATAATCTTATTAATACAATAATTAAAACATATAAAGTTACACTAATTTGTTGGAAAAAAGTCTGTAATTTGACTCTGCTTATTACATTTGGTCTGACAATATAAATGCTGAATTTTATTATCGAGAATTGCAATACTCTCTGACAATTTGTTATCACTTGTACTACTAAATATAAAGAATCTTTTTAAAGTGATAACGGCATCGAGAGCTTCTGCACAAGATGGGACTTTTACATTTTCTTCTTCTTCTTCGTCTACATTTTCTTCAATTGCTTCACTTGCATCACTAAACAAATATTTCACAACATCTGATTCATTTAAACTATTGCATGTTTCTAAGTCTTTATCGATGTTAACAAATTCTAGTACTTCATCACTGGTAATTGTTTGGCCAGTTGTACAATTAACTAGTTGAGCTAACGGAATGCATCAAATCTGTCTTCTTCTACTAAATTACAATTTTCAGTGTTTGGTGTAATAAATCCCGCATGTGAGAAGCAGCTTCTAAGTGTTTTGGCGGATACCGTTTCCCATGCAGCAGATATCATAAATATAGCATCCAAGAGTGTAATCCTACATTCTCTCTTAAGTTCTATATTTTTAACAATTTCTGTTATTTGCAATTTGCGGTAATGTGCCTTCAACGAGTTAATTACACCTTGGTCCATCGTCTGTAATACCGAAGTACAATTTGGTGGTAAAAAAACACAATTAAATAGCTTTTAAAGTTTCAATTCGTGGGTGAGTGGGACAGTTATCTACAATTAACAAAATTTTCTTACCAGATTGTTTAAGTTTATTGTCCCAATCACGAACAAACTTGGTGAACAGTTCTGAAGTCAGCCAGGCTCTTCTATTGTGTTCATAAATAACAGGTAGGTTCTTATCTGTAATGTTTTTAAAACATCGTGGTCGCTTGGCTTTCCCTATGACGAGTAGTTTGCTCTTTCCACTTCCTGTCATATTTGCAGCCACCATGACAGTGATCCTTTCTTTCGACATTTTACCTCCTATACACTTATCCCCTTTAAATTTCATTGTCTTATTATACGTCATTTTATAAAATAATCCAGTCTCATCCGCATTAAAAATTTCATCATCGGTATGTCCTTTTCTAATTTCGGGAAACACAGTCTGCTACCACGATTTAGGAACACCAGCCGGTACACTTGCCGCTTCCCCTGATATTTTTCCGAAAACGATATTATGACGCACTTTAAATGATTGATCCAACCTTCGGAACAATGGAAATCACTCTTGCCCAGCAGTAGGGCAAATTCATTAGCCTTTTGTCTTAAAATCGGTCCGGTTATTGGAATATTTCTGCTTCTTTGAATTTTAAACCATTCCAATAAAGACTTATCCAAGTCATCGTGCTGTGTATTTCTAAGTTTTTTCAATCTAAGGGCGCTGCTATTAAAAGCGTCTTGTTATTTTTGCTCTATTTTTCCATATTGTTGATATCGTTGAATGCGAAACACCAAATTCTAGAGCTAACTTAGCGTTAGTTTCACCGTTTTCCATTCTTGCTATTATAGCACCCTTTTCTTGTATAGATATTCTTTTACGCTTTAATGTCAGTGTAGAAGACATTTCAAAATATTATGACCCTTACAAAATAAACGACTTCAATCCACGAAACTAGTGCAACTGAATAGTACTTTAACGTTCGTTTTACGAAATACATACATAGACAAGCCGGTAATTCCCAGTTTTTATTGAGTAGGTTCGGTCCACGTTGTTCCGATCGTCGCTATAGCCAAAGGATGGTGTCAGTTAAACAAACAATGCTCGCTGTTATAGCCGGATTCGCTGCTATTAGCGACGTCATTATAACCGAAGTATTTCTGCATTGATATACATATAATTCCAAACATTTGTTAGATATTTCGCTGTTGTATCCGACTGGTGCTTATAAGCGGAGTCGCTATAACCAGATTTCACTGTATTTCAAAATTTTGGCACTCCATTGTACGATCGACGATATTATAAAAGAGGATATCTTAATGTTGACCGACAATAACCAAAAGAATAGTTTTGTTATCGTCTATCTCGTCCAGCTGTTATCATTTATACACTTTCTTAATATTTTGAATTCATAGGCGTCACGTAATGCAATTTTTAGGGTGTTTTGAATTTCGGGGCTCGCGTCGTAATTTATATTTTATATTTATGTTCTATATAATTAAATCTTTCCATTTATTATACATACGTTGTCTCTTCACTTCAAGAACAACCTATATAGCTTATTTACATATACATGAAATAAAAATAAAATATCTTTAATTTTCACAAACGAAATCTGTTCATCTAAAGTCATTACTGATGATAATCGTATAAATTATAACGATCAAATATTAGGTTAGGCATTAATTGAACTTTTTATTCCAAATAAATCTGATTAAATGTAATCTGTTCCAATATCTTAATACAATTAAAAGATAACGGAAACTTAATCATAATCACGAAATTAACAAATTTGTTACAGTTTAATTTTTTTAATTGTTTAAACAATTAATATAAACACGTATTTATTTATTTTTTATTTATTTTAACAAGTATTCCATGCTGTTGCTATTACATACGTTTTAATAAAATACTACAGTAGGAATGTTAATGCTTGTTATAATAACCCAAATATCCACTGTGAACCTTAAAAAATAATATGTCTATAAAACAATGAAGAAATGATTGTTTGGAAATGTTTATAGGTGGGTCTCAAATTATAAAGGAATTTTTGCAACAAAAATATGAAAAGGAATTTAATTTGAAAAACAAAAGAACAATTAGAAGTTAAAATTAAAGTTAATTAAAAAAGCCTTGATACAATGATGTGCTTTGCTTGGATAAAGTGTGACCTAGAGCTACAAGTAGTTTTCCTCTAATGCTGATGATGACAACTTAGTTGTCGAAAGACGTATGTTGTAGTAGGCTTTTTAAATTAACTTTTACAGAATAAGTAACTCTCCGATTCATACAGATATGGGAAGAATTTACCAAATGATATGTGGACGCAAGATCGTTCCCGTGAGACTATACTGTCAACCGAGAAACGGCACGTTCCTTGATAAAGATATCAAAATGATAACTATGTTAGTTTTAAGAGCTTTACACTGTTATGAAATTGTAACTTCACTTCTAATACAGACCTCAAATTGGTAACATATATTTAGTTGTCAAACAAATTTCTTAATAAACTTTTTAAAAAGTAAAATTCTTTTTAACAGTTATTAAGTCGCGATTGATAATTACCTAGAACAATTACTGCAACGTGTTTGTAGAGCAGCTCATCCAAATGATTTCTTTAATTTTTTTTTTATATTTATCTATCCTTTTTACTATTCGACTTACTAATATGCAAATGCTGTCTTAAAATTTTTTAATTATGTTTCCAAATTAGCACATGTTTTTATCATAACTAAATATAGAACTCATTATTTATTTTTTAATAAGATATTAAATGTTGAACCAAAAAAAAAGTAGATCACATCAACTGTGTATTAAACTACACTTTAAGTGTAATGATGTATCTGCGTTATATGGTTAAAATATAATTAGCAAACATATCTGGACCAAATCTCGCAAATTTCTAATTTTTTATTGTAAAATAAATTATCATTAACGACCAAGTCAAGCCCATTATGCCGATCAGATACAATAAATTGATGTTTTTTTTTAAATTAATCTTATTTGGAACAATTAAGAATCTTTTATTACGAATAACTTATTATGAATACTGATTTATACGAATCATAAATTGTCTTTGGGTATAGTTAGCATTAGAAATTCTTAAACATATGTATTAGTATATAAATTTATAATAACATGTCCAGAATCTACGTGCATATCAGAACTCTGTCAGAAGAGAGAGCCAGTCACAGAAAGTCACAAATAAAAAGAGAACATTTTTTCATTTTATTAACACCTGGTGTTTAAATATTAAAACTGATCTAATAAATCAACCATTAATTTCTTTCAACTAAATCTTAAAAGTAAGTATTTATCTAATATCCATTGATTAATATTTTTTGGTTACTTGGATCGGCAGTTACGAGTACATTTCAGGAAGGGACTTAAATGAATTTATAGCGCGCCGATCTATTGTTTAGTTTTATTAGTCACTTGTGCTCTAACTTCGTCTTTGAAATCGCTACGGAGTGAAAAGCACGATATAAATAAAGAAAAAGTGTTATTATAAAGGCGGCTGATCGGTTCTTACAGTAGTATGACGCATATCACATGTTTCACACATGCTCTTCATCGAGTATCAGAGGAAGTCAGAGAATGCCACTCGAGTGCAGATAAATTTAAATCGTTTGTCAAAAACGTTTCTGTGAAGGCATCGCTCGCAAGAATTTATTTTGGAAAAAACCGCCACATGTGCCAATACCATCAGAACCTGTTTAGAACACGCTGGGGAACATGGATAGAAGAAGCATCTTATTATGACAAGCATTTTGACGACGATAAAAGTATAATACAGCTACGGGATCCGAATGATGCTGCTTATATTCTAACGCTCAACAAGTAATGAGTGTTTTTTTAATACCTTTCCTTTTAAATAGAGATAAACTCTGACATTATAACAGTTAATTTGACAAGTCACACCGCCATTTTATTCAGTATTGTTTGACATTTCATAATGCAAAAACTTACAGCCGAGCAGCGTCTACAAATTGTGGAAATTTATTTCTAAAATCAATGTTCAGTTAAAAATATTCACAAAGCGCTTCGCTCAATTTACAGAACACATCATTGACCAACTGAGGCGACTTTTCGCAACACAAATGAAAAATTTTGCACTCAATTTCTCTTCTGGACTCCCATCTACCAACAAGATTGCATAGAGTGCGCACTGAAGAAAATATCGTCGCCGTTTAGGCCAGTGTTGAGGATGATCCAAATTCATCGATTCGTCATCGTTTGCAAGAACTTGGGCTGTGAGCATAGACTTTGTGGATGATTTTGCGCAAGGATCTTGGCTTATATACCTAGAAGATTAAATTGGTGCAAGAATTGAAGCCAACCGACCATCGTTTTCAACGTCAGTTCAGTAATTGGTAGCTTGAACAGTTGGAAGTCGATCCACTGTTTTATGCTCAAATTGAGTTCACTGAAGAGGCTCAGTTCTAGCTGTGGCTTTGTGAATAAGCAAAATTGTCCCAAATGAAGCGACACTAGTCCACAGGTGACACATCAACTACCGATTCACCCCGAAAAATACATTGTTTGTGACTCGATGGCATCATCGGGATATCCTTCTTCAAACACGAAGAAAATCAAGCTGTCACCGACAATAGCAGTCGGTATAGAGGCATGTCCAATGATTTTTTGTTCCCAAAAGTAGATGAACATCCTCTGGAAGTTCCTTGGTTTCAGCAGGACAGTGCCACATGGTGAAACCATCGATTTATTGAAGGAAGTGGACCTACACACTGTTCTTCAAGATCATGTAATTTAATGCCTCTAGACTATTTTTTATAGGGCTTATTTGAAGTCATTGGTCTACGGAAACAAGCCAACAACTATTGCAGCCTTCGAAACCAGCATCGCACGCACTATTCGTAACATACGGCTTCAAACGCTCGAAGCAGTAGCCTAAAATTGGTGATCCAGGATGACGTGCCTCAGACGCTCCCGTGATGGTCATATACCCGAAGTAATATTCTTTATCGATTTCCAAAAAAAATTCTCATTTCCCTACGCTTGTCCTTTTTATTTCAATTTACAATCCTACACCTCTCAAAAAACACACTTTATTTACAGACCCAGCTATTCAGGTAGATTTAGCCAATATTCATGGACATTATTCCAGAATACCTGTAACTATCCGCCATCTAGATGTTACCCCGGCCAACCCATATTATTCTATAATTAACGCCATGAATATTGTATATGATCTTCGTCAATTCCTTTCCTAATTACCTGGAGTTGCTGCTGATAATGTAAAAAGAAAATTTGAAGCAGTTGTAAATAACAATCCAGATTTTCGCACTGTACGCCGAATTGTTGACTTGTTTGATGGTAAAGAAGTAGATTTTTCCGAACCGGGGATAAATGTACTCTCACTAAAAAACTTTATGTACTTTGAACAGTCGTTCAGCATCGTCGATGTATAAATGGATTTGTGGTGACAAACAATATTAACACATAAGCATATGGAGCAATCATTGGTGATTTACTATCATTTGAACTCTGGATATAAACGGTGCATAGTCAGGGTGCGTGATATGTTTTATAAACCCCGCAATATTCCTTCTAGAGATGTATTTACTCTTACTTGGTAAGTACTTGTGTCTTCATACGTACGAGGTATTTTCATTCGCGTGTGAAAAATGCTTAATGAAGGTTCATCATGTCCTCGCTCTGTGTCTGGCCTCATATACCACTGATTGCCGATCTCTAATTATATTAAATTTATAAACACTCATTCGTCTAAAATACTTTGCTTATGCCACAAAACACTACATGTGTTCGATTTGGTTTGGTCTTCCTCAGTTTCGAGTAAATTTTTCGTTGTCCAGCAGTTGAAGAGCTTTTGCACTCTCGTCAAGATGGAGTCTGGGTTTGTATTTATCAACAACCCTTTTAATTTCACTTTAAACTGTTGGTATTTCGAAATCTCTATATAAGTCACCGTTATGTACATACCACGGTGCATTTAACATTTACTTGGAAAGGCTTGTATAAAATTAATATTATCTTTGGCATACCCTTAAAGCTGAATGCTACAGAGCTACGTTGGTTTCAGAGCTTCATGTATTAACAACTTGCGAGTTCTTTCCAGGAGTCCAGTAAAGTTCTCTGTATTTTAAACGTTTATTTGTTTTTCTTAATGTGTTCTTTGGATAGGAGTTTTGTATTGAGTCATGCCAAGTGACATGAAAGGAAGCATACGAAAAAAATCGAAAAAGTTAAATCCATATTAACAAAAGAAGATTCTGAACCCGAACTCATATATTTGGTTGAAACTTGGTAGACCTATATTTTTACATATCCTCATGAATGTTATAAATAGAGAACGGATGCAACTTCCATAAAACGCAATCGGCAATTGGAATTGTGTATAACCTCGCTCAGTACATCTCGGCGTAATTCAATGAAGTATTTGTTTGACTTACTCGGCCACCTGGTCTCGCAGCGATAACAATGGACAACCCAGCTATTGTATTCGGAGAATATAGTGTTTTTACAGTGGTGTCGTGTATGTAGATAAAATAAATAAGTTTATCGTACTTTTCGTAAGAGAAATAGCACGCACATTCCTTTTCACGAAAAAAAATTGAACCCGTTGGAACCGACAATTTTAACGAAGAACTCCGTGAAACTTTTATGGCAGCTAATATTCCATTATTTAAATTGAACAATCCAATTTTGAAGACATTTCTGAAAAAATATACTGGTCGAAATGTTCCTGATAAATCAACTTTAAGCAAATATTATGTTTCTAGGTGCTATACGAGAACAGTAGAACACATTAGAAGCCATCTTTCAAATCAATACATATGGATAAGCGCCGACGAAATGGTGGATATGTTAGGACGCTGTGTGGTAAATGTTGTAGCTGGTGTACTACCATCCAACTATTCCCGATAACTCATATGTAATAGCAACAATTGTTATAAATAGAGTTGATGCGGAAACAGTTGCTGAAACCATTAAGGAGAATATGCAAAAAAATGCTTCATTCGGACGCCACGTACAAAGAAAAAATACTTTTATTTGTCAGTGATAGTGCTGCGTATATGTTAAAAACAGGCAGACTATTTAAGAAAACATATCCTAATATGCTGCATATTACTTGTGTAGCACATGCTCTCCACAGAATCTGTGAATATATCAGAGACACTTTTCCGGAAGTTGATAGACTTGTATCAGCTTTTAAAAAAGTTTTCAGAAAAGCACCATTGAGAGTAGCTCTTTTCAAGGAAAAATTTCCATCTCTGTCACTGCCTCCCACTCCAGTAATAACTAGATGGGGAACATGGTTGGAAGCTACTAGTTATTATGCTGAGAATTTCGATAGTCTAAAACATTTCGTAACACTGCTAAAGGAGGATGCTAGAAGTATTGGTGAGTGCAAGGAGCTCACACAAATCCCAAATTTAAAAAATCAGTTGTACTTTCTTCACGAACACTTTGGAAAATTGCCAAAACTAATCACATATTTTGAAAATCGAAATCTCAAATTAAATTACGGATTAACCACATTAGATGTGGCTGTTAATAATTTGAAAAGTATTCCAAGTGACTTCGGATGTGGCCTTCGGCAAGAGTTTGAAGCAATTCTTAATAGAAATCCAGATTTAATTACATTGCAGCAATTATGTATGGAGACAATTCCACAAAATCTAACGGCTAAATATGAAGAAATAAAAGAATATTTCCAGTATGCACCTATAACCAGTTGCGATGTAGAAAGGACGTTTTCTATTTATAAGGATGTACTTAATTCAAAGAGAACAAAATTGACAGAAGAAAACCTTGAGAAACTATTGCTAGTCAATATTAATACTCCTTTACTCAACTTGAACGACAAAATGAACAAATAAAAATGTTCCAATTATAGAAATAAAATTAAAAACTTTAAAAATACAACTTTTCAACAAATACATATATATTTCGTAATTTTATAGATCACCACCCGTTTGTTTTCCAATTATATAAATACAATTAATTAATAAATATGTATTTCGTAATTTTAGATAGATAGATCACCACCCGTATGTTTTCCAATTATATAAATAAAATTAAAAACTTTATAAATACAACTTTTCAACAAATAAATATGTATTTCGTAATTTTATAGATCACCACCCGTTCGTTTTCCAATTATATAAATAAAATTAAATATTTTAGAAATACAGCCTTTCGCCAGTACTGCACTGGGCTTTGCGTCATGTGGTAAGCGTGTCCGTTCTTTAGTTATAAAATACCGTTTCCAGTGTCTGCAGTAAAACTACCCTTAATATTTTAATGATTATCAGATTTATGTGTATTATTCCGAAGAATTTGAAAATAGAAATTTAAATTATATATCACATCTTTCGCTCTCTAAATCTCTATTCAACAGAAGCAAATTTGTTTGTTAAAACGTTGGTATAAACATTCTCCTCATATCCACTCCTAAGGACGACAATCAAATTGTAGAAACGTCAAGCTAAAATAACATTTTAAACAGTCCTAAACAGTCGTAAACAGTCCTTTTTCTGTATATACATATATTTATTTTTAAAACAAGACCACTTTTCATTTAATTGTATTCTCAATATTCAACAAAACGAAATACAAAAATAGTATATTCATCTTTTCAATCTAGTTTCTTCTATAGGATTTATTATGGACATTTAAATTAATTACATTTTTGGTAGATTAAGACCCTTAAACATTTCCTAATATACCTAGCCTCCTCTGTTTATTTATTTAATATTATAACATTTATAACACTCACTCGACAATCTACGATAACGGTCGCCTCTATTAGTTTATACAACACAGGTTACTTTTCTTATCATCCTACCAAGTGGGATTCAACTTAAAGTACAGTTGTCTTTTCGATAACATAATCCAGTTAACTAACTAACAAAATACCAAACATCTAATTTAAATAAAATGTCGATAACGGTATTGCAAACAGTTCAAATACTAATGCTACCGATGTGTTAATATTCTAGATTAAGAATAAAATACAATTCTGTTCACATATGAAGTTAGTCTTTTATTGCTTTGCAAAATATCTATAAATGTACACTAAGTGAAATACAAAAATAAATTTAACAATTTAATTTACATGACAACTTTTAGCTATCATGGTAAGCAATGCTAAAAGTTGAAATAAGTCGAATAAAGTTGTAATGAAAATACAAATAAAAAAATTTTAATTTCACTTCCGTTATCAGCGCTATAAAAGTGTCTACATTCCACCCAATATAAAACAAACGTGTTTGTTTTCAATGATACAAACGATAATAAAATCGAGAAAAGCATTTTAATCAATGTAGAGATAAAAATTGAAATTTAATACCAATTAAAACATAACAAACTCTTAGCTGAAGTGATGATAAATTCCCGAAGAATTTTTTAAACAAATGTTGATACCATTGTTTAATATAACGTCGCTAACTAATCTGTAATTGTTGTTTTCTTTCAGTATTTAAATAAAATCAATCATTACATCAGTAGATATAGTAGATTGCAAGCTACATTATTACTGTTTTCACCGACATACGAAGAAATATGGAGCTTACTTCGTTGTAATCTTATTTTTTTTTCTAACTACGACCTAGCTTAGTCGAATGATTTATTTAACATTTTTCTAAGAAGGAAAAAGATGACATACTTTTTCAATTTTCTGAATGACAATTACTATCGTTATATTGCAGGCAATATCTAATTTTCAATTATAAATGAGAACGACTAAATATTTACTATTCCAGATCAGTTTGTAATATTAAACATCATTAGCTTAATATAAATATTGAAATTGGCCTTCGTTTTCTTTATAACACATTTAATATATAACAAACGCGTTTAATTAATTAAGCATTGACCCATGACATCCATATCATTTATTCATTTAATTGTATTTAACGTCTGTCGTACACATATAATATTAAAACGTCGATGTTTTGGACGAGTAGATCTCATTTAATTAAAAACAAAAATAAAAACAGTCAGACGAAGCAACACCAAAATCTCATTAAAAGATTAACATCACCGCTAGAAAAATTGTACTAGATTGTTTGCGATTAAATTATCCTAACGAAAACTTTCGAGCAGTCAGCTCTAATAATACAGATAAATTAAGAGATAATAATTGAAAAAGTTTTATCTAGGTTGCGCACTGTCATTTTGTCATTAGCAGCAAAATACAAGTAACATAGTTTTGTTTGAGCGACAACACCCAGCTCTCTATTCTCTGTATGTATTGCATTGTAAAAGAACTTTTCCTTGTTAGAAAACGCACATCAAGACAACAGCCTGTATGTACAAAAGCAGTGGAAATACATATAAAAAAAGAGAAAATGTAATTTATGTTGACCGTTATATTGGTTGGAGAAGCATAGATTTACTAACCTACTAATATATACTACCTGTACTATTTAAAGAAAGAATGTAGAAATGTATGCTTCTCATTACAGAAAAAATTATTTACTTTCATAAAAGTATCTATTTCAATAAAAAAAACCGCTTATACTTTAAATGGAACAAGTCATCTTTTCATGTGTGTAAAGATAATTATAGCATTTCAAATTGTAAATAAAAAATTATCGCCTTAATCTTAAAATTAACAAAATGATTATTTTTCTGATCATACATATATTGAGAAATTGTATGAATCCTACGTTAAGCGTTTCCAAGAATATTAACTTTTAAATTTTTATGAATATGCATTCATGTCAATTCATTCTTTACTGCAGCGCGTTTAAAACACATTTTTCTATTCCGGTATCATAAATTGCTAATTACGATACCCCGTTGCTTGGTTACACAGTATCGTAATGGCACTCTAATTTTTTTTTTTCGAAGTTGGTCACAAGTGTAATAAGTAACTAAATCATAGAACTAAAACGTTTTAAAAGTTAGATATGATTAGATATGAACGTTTGACAGTGATAAAAATGTAAATAAAAATTATAGAGAGAATAGTAGAGACATTTGCTAAAACTTTATTAGTACTAATTATACCTAATAAAAGGCGTTCGACAGACTCTTGCTAAAGGAGTGTATCTATAAATTCGTTAACAAAGCTACACGTTATAAATACTTCTATTGAGATTACTTATCAATATCATTGTGAATACTGCAATTGTTATATACTTTTACTGTAACACTAGAAGATTTGTGGGGATTATTAGATATTCCAGGCAGATTCTGGGAACACACTATATTTTATTTGAATCCCTGCTGATTCACATTAACTAATAAATCACTGTCCATTGAATTAGAAGTTATGGATTCTCTGTGATTTTAGTAGACGTATTAGTTGCAGTGTTAGATAGTATTTCAGAAACGTCGAATTTTTTCTTGGTGGAATAATCAATGTAACCTTCAGCCACAGCGGAAGATTTCCATCCTCCATGGCGCTTAATTGTAATTAAATTTCCTCCACTATTAGCCAAAATGTGTTACACTGGATCGTCTAAAGCAATGTCCAGTGAAGAGTTCAGGATTAGGTAATTTCAAGTAAGTAGCAATACTTTTTGGTACTTTTCCTATTGTATTAATACCTATTGGAATATTTACATACAAGCCATTTCTATTGCAGGAAAAAACGCCTATGTGTAATATTACTGAGACGAAGATGATAATATTTTTACAACAAATCAATCCATAATCTTTGAGTTATAATAAATTGTTTAGGAACATAAGTTTTAGTTTTTAGCACGTTTTAGCAACCGTTATGACATCATTTTTAAACTGTATCTCATCTATAATCATGTTTGTTATTTCTTCACGACGGCAAGCTCATTAAAGCCCATTATAAGAATGACCTAACATAATTTTAATATGACTATTATAACAAAATAATGTACAAAATTAGTAAAATACCACTATAATTATGTTTTTATTACTTACTTTCATTGCTAAATGCTTTATCATCGACTTCTGTTATAAATCGGTTAATGTGCCCTATTTTTAAAATCTTTGATTTCTTAGGTTTATAGCCTTCAGACAATCTTTTTAAATATGCTATTAGTTTAGAAAATTTTGAGATATCTGTACTTTTATAAATGAATTGCATTATGCAGAAAGGGCGCAAGTCATTTTTGTCATGAATTGCGTTTTCAACGAAAATTTACTTTATCGACGTATATCTACTGTAATATAGTCCGGGAGGCAGAGGCACAAAATTTGCACTTATTCCTACAAAGCTAGTTCTCTCTGAATTAGTTGTTTCGATATGGTAAATAAAGAAAATGAAAGTCTGCCACCTCAATGTGGTTGCCTTCATTAAGAACATTTGAGTGAACATGTTAAAAATTTATGTGTAAATGACTTATACCTACAAGGCTGAAACTATGTAGGATGCTTGTCGATAAGCCAGAACATGGAATGATTACAGTCTGCCACCGTGGCAGCGTCGCAATCGACGCTCTACCGCCCACGCAAGGTGTAAAGAAACTGTCAAAAATTACATTATCCCTACAAAGCTAATTTTTGTTTCTAGTATTATTTAGGTAATAAGATAATAGAAAAAATAAGTCTGCCGCTTGTATAACGTCGCAAAGCTTTGACAGACGTAATAGAAAGTACGATCAACGTAGCGTAGCCGGCGCGCTAGTAAGCTTCAAGTCGCGCTGAATTATTGTTAAATACTTAAACAATTATGAATCTACAAAGCTGCTTTTTTTTCCACAAGCAGCTTAACATTATTATTTTTGAATAAACGTAGTCTGCCGTCAAATATAGGTGGCTAAGTCGTCGACAGACGTGGCTATAGTTGTAGTGCTCACGGCAGCGCGCGAAAATAATCGTTATAAAACTTTTACAGCTTTGCAATGCTGATCTTGTAATATTTATACTATATTGAGAATTGAATCATGAGTAGCAACAAAATATATTATTTTCGTAAAATAAATAGAAGCCGGCTTAGACCTTTTCTAAATTACCCCTCTTCCCCTCACAGTTTCGAATTTACCGTTGCGGCAGCTGTTTGCTGTTATGTTGCTCCACTCTTCAGTATACGAAAACGCGTTCTTCCTAACACATCATGAGTTCGCAGTTATTCTGTTTCGTGATGATCTGTTCAAACAAAAAATAAAAAGCTTTGATGCATCTGCTCTACCACCTTGCTCATCAGAGTTGCTAGAGCATATTCGTAGAGCAGCATATATATCGAAAATTTGGTGTAATGCTCACTTACCAGAAGTCACAGAATTATCACCGCTTGACTGTGGCTGGAGATTTGACGAGAATAATAAATATTTATTTCTGTGGTTCTCTGGAGATCCATTGCCTCAGTCAATAGATTATGTGACGGTCACCCAAGAAAATGTTGAAGCATCAGGTACATATACTATTTAAATTTCAATTCATTCGCATTTTCACAATGAAAAATATTTTATTTAATAATTTTTTATCATTCCAGAACTCGAGGATTTAAATGAAGAAAACGACTATATTTTTTATGATGAAAATGAGGATGAAAGAAGCGATTATGACAGGGAAGATGATGGAAAATATGATTCAAATGATGAAAAGAGTTGAGAAAAATGTTTAAGTTGTTCAATAAAGAAAAATCAAAACAAATCTAGAATAATGTTCTTAAAATTCTTTTATTTACCTGATCTATTTATTATCTATGTTACAAACAGTTTTTCTGTACCTTTGTTAAAGTGAAAAATTATAATAATAACATATTTAAAAAATAAATTTAAGTTCTAAAATAAAGATGAATCAATATCTATATATGAATAAATTGATTTCATGATAATTGTAGCAGTAAATATTATATGAATATAAAAAGAATTATAACGAAAGAATTACGAAAATAATATATTTTGTTGCTACTCATGATTCAATTCTCAATATAGTATAAATATTACAAGATCAGCATTGCAAAGCTGTAAAAGTTTTATAACGATTATTTTCGCGCGCTGCCGTGAGCACTACAACTATAGCCACGTCTGTCGACGACTTAGCCACCTATATTTGACGGCAGACTACGTTTATTCAAAAATAATAATGTTAAGCTGCTTGTGGAAAAAAAAGCAGCTTTGTAGATTCATAATTGTTTAAGTATTTAACAATAATTCAGCGCGACTTGAAGCTTACTAGCGCGCCGGCTACGCTACGTTGATCGTACTTTCTATTACGTCTGTCAAAGCTTTGCGACGTTATACAAGCGGCAGACTTATTTTTTCTATTATCTTATTACCTAAATAATACTAGAAACAAAAATTAGCTTTGTAGGAATAATGTAATTTTTGACAGTTTCTTTACACCTTGCGTAGAGCGTCGATTGCGACGCTGCCACGGTGGCAGACTGTAATCATTCCATGTTCTGGCTTATCGACAAGCATCCTACAAAGTTTCAGCCTTGTAGGTATAAGTCATTTACACATAAATTTTTAACATGTTCACTCAAATGTTCTTAATGAAGGCAACCACATTGAGGTGGCAGACTTTCATTTTCTTTATTTACCATATCGAAACAACTAATTCAGAGAGAACTAGCTTTGTAGGAATAAGTGCAAATTTTGTGCCTCTGCCTCCCGGACTATACGTAAAAAGAGCTTATGTCTGGTTTAGAATATGTATACCGTGTGCACAACGTCGTGCGATCGATGGATATATAAGTAATGACTGGCCAACTGCAAGTATATTCGCCTTGCTTGAACACAATGAGCGACTGATAGGAATATTCAATGTGTTAGAGAGAGATTATTTGATTCGTACTTAGATCGTATGTAAAATGTGTTGGATAAAGAAATGGAACGCCCGTACAGTTAGACAGTAGAACAGATTGAATATACCTCTCTCAACCCTAACCACATAAACTCGCTATTCGTCTTCGTCTTACTACATTGTGGTAGATCAATCACTCCCCGGCGTTCATACGGTATATCGGACATCAGTAATAGCAAGATTTATGCATAACGGGCGTAAGTCAATGACATGCGCCCCTTCTGCATGTAATGACCCAATAGGTCAGCAGCTGCATGTCAATAAGTGAGGTTAGTATAATAATTTATTGTGAGCTATGTGGTTATAGTTAAACAAGTTTAGTACAATTAGGGTCTAACAGTGTGAATTTACATAAAATACCAAAAATATGGAAGTTACTTCTAAACCGAAGAAAAGAAAAGCATATCCTCGCAAATACAAAAGAAATGTAATCAAGAAATCACGCGTGGAAGGTACTGCATACAAGAACTATAGAAACAAACAAATTCCATTAAAAGTAGTGGGTTTAGCATGCAGGTAGGTTATTACAATGGTTTTGTTATATTTCTTACAAGTACAGCACATTATGTATTGCAGCTGTAAAGAGAAATGTTTTGATAAGTTTACAGAAGAAGAGAGATTACAGATTTTTAATTGATTTTATTCATTCCAAACAAAAGATGAGCAAGACATTTTCTTGCATGGCAGTATTCAAGTTTACGACATAAAGCAGCGACGTGCTCGTCAGGAAGAACATTATAAACCTAAGTCCCATTCATGTAAATATTTTGCTTTTAAAGGTACTTCTAGAATACAAATTTGTCAAAAGGCGTTTTTAAATTTGTATGCTGTGTCTGAAAAACGCATTCGAAGAGTCAAGGAGCTGACTATTCTAGGTCAAACCTCAAGAGACCTGCGTGGACAGAAGTCAAGTGCCAATGCATCAGAGGATGTAAAGCTGTGTATGAGACGTCATGTGGAATCTTTTCCCACCAAATTAAGCCACTATTCTGGAAAAGAAGTGAAATATTTAGACAGTCAACTTAACATAAAAATAATGTACGACTTGTTTACAGAAAAATATGTTGGCTTAAATATTAGTTATGCATCTTATAGGAACTTCTTCCGTGAAAATTTTAATTTGTCTTATGGTCGACTTCAGATTGACGTTTGTTCTACTTGTGAACTTCTTAATAATAAAATTAAAGATAGAAATCTAAATGATACAGCTAAAAGAACAGCAGTTGCTGAGTTGCTGAGGTGTTGACATTATGTTTCGATTTCATGCAAAATATGCAGCTACCTAAAACTCCCGTGGGAGAAGTCTTTTACTACAATCAGTTGACGGTTTCATGTTTTTGTTCGTTTCTATTGGATTATTTGAAAGAAACTCCAGAGAGTGTAAAGGAACTTCGACTGTTTTCTGACAATTGCTGGGGACAAAATAAAAATTATACACTGATCCGAATGCTACTTTTTTTAACTGATAGTAGACGATTCTCTAAAATCATACATTATTTTCCCGTAAGAGATCATTCGTTTCTCCCTTGTGATAGAGACTTCGCCATAATAAAAAGAAACTTACGAAAGCATGATAGAATCTATACGATCCACCAAATAACAGAACTCATTATTACCAGTGGTAATTCAAAAAAATTTACGGTGAAAGAAGTTGATACAACAGATATAATCAATTTTAGAAACTGGTGGCCAGAACTGTACAAAAAAGACTGTACATCACAACAAACTCAGTCATTCCGGGACAAAATAAAATTAATTTTAATATCAGCACTTTCTCAAGTTTCTTGTATGATTCTCAATATCCTGCTCGAGTGAAAGTTTATCAGTATATCGACAGTTTCATGAAACATACTTTTCAGTTAAAGCAACCTGGAAGGGTGGTAATTGCAAATTTACCCACAACTCCAGCTTACCCTCTACAAAAAGTTCCAATACAGCACCATAAGATGGAACACATCAAAAAGTGTGCTGCATTTGTACCAGAGGAGTACAAACCATTTTACGATTTAATACTATTATGGCCAAGTATAGCAAACGCCAATTAAGTTGGCGCGAGGAGGGGTAAGTTCGCGCAGGTTTAGAAGTAGTGGGGAGATTTATATTTGGTTTTACATCAAATGTCAGATAATTCTAACCTCTGAGCGTGTATCACTTTATGATCCCCTAGCAAAGACATTATGTTCCGTCAAACGTCAATGACAAATGTATTCTGACAATTAGTTGAGTAGTGGGGGTGGACGTTTTTAAAAACGGCTTCTGCGCTCCCCCTCCTCGCGCCAACTTAATTGGCGATTGCTATATATGTTGTAACAATAATGAAGAAGTATAATAAAGTTTAGTTCATTGTTTTCAGGTTACTACACTTTAGCCCACTATTTTTAAGTTATTTTGTATGTTTTGCTTACGAAAGTAATAAAAATTCGTTCAGTTACCAGGTTTTTATTTCTCATTTTGCAGAAAGGGTGTCACTTTTTTATATGCCCAAAAAAATTTTTTGAAAGATGTTTGTTATAAAATAACGTGATCAAATAACAGTTACAGATACATCGTAACACTATTAAGAGATTTATTGCAATAAAGCTAGTACGTTCAAAAAAAATGGTTTTTTCTAGTTTTCTCAAATTGTGTTATTTTGACTTGCACCCTTTCTGCATAATGCAATTCAAATATTCAAACAACATTTTAACTTCGAATATTTGGATCACAAAGAAGATGTCTTTTTTATTTTACTTTCTTTGTCAAAATAGACAATCATAATGTTTTCTGTAATGGTCACGGTGTTATTTTCTTTACACCAAGTTATAAATTGGTTATATTCCTTTTTATAAATGTGTCGAGTTATTTTTGGCAGACGATTTTCCAAATTGTCTTCTGCAATTTTCCGAAGCTCTGGCGGCGTGCAATTGCTTATTTCGTCCATTTTGATGTCTGATAGTTACATAAATTAGTCTAAGATTTAAATTTCAAAACACATAACAATATTTCAATATTTGAAATGTTCAAATTATAAGTCAGTGTAACAAACGTTAAAAAAATAAAATATTCGTATTGAACATGACTATTATTTTAAAAATTTTTTAATATTTAAAAGGCGGAATATAAAATACACGTTTCATAAGACATTTTTGTGCACTCGTTTATTAGAAAACTCACCTACGGCTCGTTTTCTAAACCTTGAACTTGTGCGCAAAAATCATGTCTTACGAAACTTGTATCATAATATACTATTACTGCCAATGCAGCAAGACGACTGACTTTAAAAATCGGTATTTTACCAATGGAATTTCGGTAGACTGTTCTAAATTTCGGTAGATTTCTTGTTATCAGGTAATTTTGTTTTTTTTTCACAAAATGACAGCTTTGGGGGTAATTTGATATAAATTTGATTTATAAAATATAACAGTAAGTAAATTTAAAAAAATTCTAATACAAAATACAAATAAAATATATTACATGTATTAAAAAATAAATAATAACTAATTTGTGCCCCGGTAAGGCAAACTTTATGGAAATAAGAAAATGTTCGTTTGCGTGCTATATTTACACCCCACAGGACAAAATACATATAAGGAGAATAACTTTCGGCTATATCCCGATATATACTATATAACCGAAAATTATTGCCCACAGTATATTTCGTAATTTTAAATGGAAGCTTAACAAATAGAGAAAATCTGAGATTGATTCCATTTATGATTTAAAAGTAATAAGGGTGCTTACTCAGTAGATGGCGATATATATCGGAGCTAGCTTTTTCACCATTTCAGGTTATAATAGTATTTAGTATATATTAACAGCAGATGACGCCTAGTGCAGACATTTGAAATACGGATTTAATATTAATAAATTGATTTATTTCTATATTGTTTTACATATAAGTAAACTATTTTAAGGATGGTTAAATTTGTTTAATTTCGGTAGATTTAATAATGAATGGATAGATCGGTAGATGAAAGCCAAAATCGATAGCTCAACCGAAAAATCGGTAGATCTGGCATATATTTGAGGGCGGATTTATATATAAGATCTCTTACGATGCCATTGTCTGAGTATAATAGTAAAGATATAAACAATTTCTACCCTGCAAAAGGTAATTTCGAGTATCTCGTCTTAGCATGTATGTAAAACTTCATTTTTCTGTATACCGTCGTTGAGTAACAGAGCATTTTGTATTTTGTGTAATGTACCGTGGCTAAGTTGGGATTGAAATCACCTTTTTGTGGTAGATTGCTGTTTTGAAGTTTCTGCTACTTTAGGAGACGACTTTTTGTTGGATTCAACGCACACAGTCTTCGATATATGTCCGCAAACATCTAAGATGGTAAGAGACAACATTTTCTTGATACGTTTGTCCATATTCGTCTCCTAATGCACGTTTTATATCGCAAATTTAGGGAACCAATCTGGAGCTAATATAGACTTAGAGATGGTTTGGATGTTCGCAGATTTAAGTCCTTTCGTAATTATGGAGCCGGAGATCATCCACGTGATCGGATTCTTAACCTGGTAAATCGTCTTGTGCCCTAGCTTGGAGCGAGACTTACCTCTTCAAAAGATAAGTTTTTATCCGTTATTATTAAAGACGGCAGACTATGTGCCAGACAGACAAGAATCATTTCACCATGTGTACTAAATATTGTTTTGGATACTATAATATAAATATGTTTTGAAGGTGCATCTGTTATTGCCAATAATACCACTTTTTCTTTAGAATAAATGTTTCGTTCATTGTTAGAAACACAAAATAATGTTTTTTTTTTATTTTGATTTAGAACTGTAAAATATATGTTCAAATTCTGTTATCTCTTTGATAAATGCATGTATGGAAATATTTAGGAAACTAAATATAAACTATAACTATAACTACTAAATATATGTTTTTCTGCTCCGATATGTAAACAAAGCGAGAGGAATGAAAAATAATATTAGTACAGATGGTGAAATGATTCTTGTCACCATGCACCGGGCACATAGTCTGCCGTCTTTAGTTATTATGTCCGTGGGATACCATTAATTTAAAATTACCACTAACTGATATTTCAAGTCTGTGAGGCACACATATCCTTGATTACAGTGTTATATTTCGCGTTTGCATTCTAAAATTCATTCTTACTTTTCCTTTTAATATTTGAACTAGGAAGTAGCTATACAGGGTACTTTTTTTTATCATTACTAATACATTGCCCTATGTGTAGAGCTAAAAAAATAAAAGTCAATGCATTGGTGGCATAGTATGCAACCAGTTATACTAATACACCAGTGACGTATTTTTCTAAATGTCAAATATTTCTGATTTTTCATTCATACTTAAAATCTTAAATTAAATACATTAGATTGAAAAACAGATTTATTTAAAAAAGTTAATTATCCTAAGTGGCGTCTACCTTGTGCGAAGACAATTTTAAATATTTTTAACAAATAACTGGATCAGATGGGATATAATGAACTCACCCAACCCTAATATGTTCATAGCGCAGTATGATGTATGTGCTATTCTCTATATGATTTTACTCTACGCGTTTGCATAACAACTTAAAAATTCAGTTGAGATTACGAGGTTGTAAATGTTATAAAACGTAATTCCAAAAATATGATAAGTAATACATATCTAATGTTAAGTAAACATATGAATATGTTATTAAAAATCTTAAGAGTACATAACATGGTGTAATATTTAAAGAAAATATATACCATTGCGAGAGACTAATAATAACAATAATATCCAATTACTTATTTCTACAACAATTAAAAAATAATGGAAACTCATATTTAACAAATAGGTTGTTCAGTTCAAGGGCACGACTGCGATTGACCAAAAAAAAAAAAACAATTGCATAAGAGAAAGCATTTTGCGTCGGATGTTGCAGAATATTGCGTCTATTCGTTCGTGTTACAGCTGCTGTAAAATGAAATAATGGTAACCAATTTCCATTTAATAATCGGTCTAGAATATCTTTCGTTGTCTACACAGCTGCCACGAAGCTATTATATAAAATTAACTAAAATCGAAAGCGTTCTTTGTGCCGACCGACTTGAATTTTCATCATAGCTCGCTTTTAATATTATTATGTAAATTGCGTAATTGCAACTCGACTTGCTGTATTAAATAATGCTGTTAAAGCTTTGGTTTATGTACGATAAATGTAGATTAGCTTAAGCAATTAACGAATCGAGCGAGAGAATTTATTAGTTTGTCGATACATAAATTCTAATAGGTGAAAACATGTACCTATTATTTAATGGCAAGTTAAAATATGTGTGGATATATAAAGTAGTGTGAATATGTTTTAGAGTAGAATATAAAGGGGCAAAAAGGCTTAATTTAGGGAAGTTAAGTCAAATAAATTAAAACGTCATTTGGCCTTTTTTTTAGGAAATTAACATTTATGTACATCTTAAATTGGTGATTATCGATCGCTTTGGTATCAAGCCGTGTTAATTTTATGATATATAATTTAAAAAAAAATGGATTTTCTTTTCAATATACAAGTAACAAACAGTGATACAACCTTACAGATATAGAAGTGTAATTGGTTGCTTTCTTATCCAAACACATACAATATTCAATGATTACTCTATTACATATAAAGTTGAATATTTGGTTATATTTATCTATATATGTTCACTAATTATTCACTTTACACATCCAAATAAAGTTAATTAAATGTTATTACAAAGTATTTTTGATCTTTTATACAAATTACGTGACGGTAAGTTTTTAATTTTATTCATGTACAATTTGTATATTTTAAATTACGTAAATTAATCATATTTAACAGGTTAATAATCTCAATCAGTACCTGTTTGATTTGTTTTCCCGGTATATCTCTCCGAAATAGCAGCCTGCAGTTATCTGGTGGGAACAATCGTCAGGAATACTAATTTAAGATCAGGAATCGGTTTATTTTCTTCTCGCAACGTTCAGGATAAAAATAACAGGTAAAATATACCAATTTATTTGCAAAATCACCTTCTGATGTTATTTTCTTTCCAAACATTAATATTTTAATTTCTTTCAGCTAAAATTTGATCACCAATATGGGTTTCTACATGGACAATACCCGATATTTTGTAATTATTATAATTGAACACTTTTCTGGATCGGAAACTTGTTTAAATGCAGGTTATGTACTTTTTCTTTAAATATTTACTAGTTTTAGAATATATGTATTTGATTTATTTTAATGGTTTTTATTAATTTTTAAATTACTAATTTGAAAATGAGTGCTTTGTGTAACTGCAGTGAAAAAAACCTCTTTTAAACAACTTTTTTCTTTCTCCATGACAACGGTAGGAATTTATCAAAAATTAATTTTTCTTTTCCGTTTTCTAAATATAATAGCTACAATTTAAATCATTTCCTTAGGTGAATATTTTTTTGTTAATTTTCTTCAAATTACCATATCATTTGTGTCCGGATTTGAATGATAAGTACTATTTCAATTCACATAATTTTCAATATGTACCTGTCACGTGGTTCGGTGTTGTTTGTAATTGTCAATTAACAATGGTTATTCAAAAGTCAATATACACTAGTGCACAAAATATTTGAATATTACGTTTTTTAATCGTAATTAGCTTTAGAATTCTTGACTTAATGTGGTATATAAATATAATGAATGCTTTAATGACAGAATAAAATAAACATGACTTTTTAATGATAATAAAAATAAACTTTTAATTAATACTTTTGAATTATCTTTTACATACAAAATTATATAATATTCCAACAACTCCCAATGTTCTGAAGGGTGTGTGGTTGCTAACTTGCACTTTTTAAAGTAAACTAATATTTTGGTTACAAATGGATATCTGGCTGCATCTACTTATTAATATATGTTTTCTGCCTACAAATGCTTTACAAATTGACAGTTATCATTTCGTTACATGCAAAAATATAAGTTAATGTTACTAAAGATACGTGCAAAAATACTAGTTAATGATTCAATTAAATGTTTTACTCAGATTATGTGACTATGATTGAGAATTTTATTATTATTCAATATGAACAATTAAACGGTGTGAATTTATGGAGTTTTATGCTTAATCACAACTGGGAATGCTTGTTGGTTGGTTCTGTTATATGTGCGGTTTTACTTAAGGTCTTCAGGATAAGGTCCGTTATTTTTGCTCGGGTAAAGAAACTTAACAGTAAATACTGGATTTCTGTAAATTGATCTATTTTTTTGGGGATTAGGACGTTTTCTTTCTGGAGGTACAGGTTCTGGATAATGTTAATTGGGTAAATATACCGTTTTTATTATTTTTAACTGTTTCTTCTTTACTAAATTTTAATGCTTTATGCCTTTAGTTTAATACTGATGAAATTAGTAGGCTTTTGACTTTGATAACCCGATATTTAGTCGGCAAAGAAATTTGAAATATTAAAATCATTTTTATATTTAAAATTTCTTTGAAAAACGCACTATGTGTCGAAACATGTAACATTGTTTTAAATATATACATATCAAAGTAAAACAGACATTCAATCGCCGACTAATTGTGTTTAGATAATTTCTTAGCCGTTTATTAAATATAACAATTGATAAATTATTGGAGTTTTTCGGCTTTTATATGAAATATTTACAAATATCAGATTAGAATGTATGTAATTGCAGAGTAAATGGGGATGTAAACATTGCTGTCTACAAATTACAAAGCAAATCATACGAAATTTTTAATTGAAAAATATGGTCTACGTTGGGAATCGAACCCAAGTCTACAGCTTGCCGGGCTGTCGCTTTTATCACTTAGCCACAATAGACCTAGGTTCAAGTTATTTAGAAAGTTACTTTAGTCAAGTTACTTATCATTGTATACAGATACGTTGCTTTAAATAAATATTTTATACTCGTTATTCTAAAGAAGATCTTTTATTTATTAATGCGTAGCTAGAAATAACTTTTTTATACCATTAATTAATTTTCCTTCAACTTTATAGGAGTATAAACCACCGACGATGATCCTGAGTAGGAATCAAATTTATTTAGTATCTTAGTCATGCTCTACCGACCTCTAGTCGTAATAAGAGATACTACGTACTATTGGCTAGTAATCTAACTTTACCAGTTTTTAAAATAAGGCGCCCAACTCATCTTACAGCCAAAGTACGATTTAACTACTTAATAATATTCACTTATTATTTTTGTTCAGCTCATCAGCTATATTTCTATATATATATATATATATATATATATATATATATATATATATATATATATATATATATATATATATATGAGATAAAAGTAATATTTTTTGGGAGTAGCGGCCGGGTAATTAAAACAATATTTAATTTAACGTTTTGATGCTATATGTATATACTATCTTTTTCAAAAACTAAAATTTATCTAAATGTAAAAAGGTATGAGATGATATAATAAATCTACTTACATTAAATATATTTGGTGTTAATATATTGCGACGTATTTGTTTTGCATTTCTAAATAAAACTAAACTTTTTGTATTAGCAGATTTTTCGCATGTTTTAGCATGTATTTCGAAAATAGTTGTAATTTTTCTTTTTATGCTAAAACGGCTCATTTGCGGACATATGTTTATTAAACAAAAAATGTTTGTTTTGATGTCCCCTACCACTTACCACTTATAGTTTTTCGTATGTTTTTGGACGCTCTATATAAATCCGTTCTCTATTTTAGTTATTACTATCTTCTAATATACATAGTTATGTTTAGGGGAACTGCTTTTTTATTTAAGTTTATAATTTTTTCTTTAAATGGAAATTATACTTCAGTTGGATAATAAAGAATATTATGTATTATTATTTTTAGTTTATAGAATAAATCGCTGAAAGCAGATACACACGTCAGCTTATTTGAAATATTTGTAATTATGCGGTAAACACAACGATAACTGTCAAAACATACGCAAGCCAGCCTTAACGGCCGTTTATAATTTACGACTAAAGCACACAAATCAGCCATGAGTAAAGATTATAAAATACGGAGATAAGTAATGCTGGTATAAATTTTATACATGGTTTCCTGCATTATCGCAACATCAACATGTAGTATAACTCTAACGTTTTTAAATTTTAATTACAAGTTTTACTTCAAATCTCTCTTATATTTTAATTCATTATAACTTTATTATAACAATAGGGAAATCATTATGGAATTATCGTTGAAAAAAAATAAAGAGCAATCTGTTACTCGTCGAATGTTCACAACGGTGAGGAAATGATTCATTAAAAACCCGTATGAAGGGTCGAGCAGAACGTGCTGGAAATTCGTTCATTTGAAACAACATGCGAACAATATTAATATTCTTTATACTTGTGGTACAGTGTGTGCTCGGAAAAGTTCCAAAACTTATTTGCATGTATAATTAAGTCAAGAAAGAATGGTACCTTTCAGGATATTCTATTCTAGCCCAGGGGTTAACAATAACGTTATACGGAGGGGCCCCCTGAAATTACTGAGAAATTTCAACCCGACTTATTGTAAGAATTATTTATTGTGTATTTACAGTTGTTGGTTCATGGGAGACTGTGGCTAAAAACAGGTATAAAAAGGAAATAAAACTAATAGTTAAAATGTTCACTTTATTAATAAATAATCGTAAAACAACAATTGTTTGGCCAGCACAGTGGCTTCATCAGGTAGTTCTTTTTGTTACACTTGGTGTTTAAGAATGTTTTAATTTAATTTTACATTATATTTCTTCGCAAATATATCTCAAATTTAAAATATTAAATCAAATTTAGCCTTTCTGTATATAGTCGTTTGCAAAGAGAAAGCCTTTCTATTGTTATCGTACTAGCCGACCGACCCTTAGAAATTTACCTTATTAAACGATCAAACTCATATTCAACGTTAGTTTCGAATTTCTATAACGGGTGTTCATTTGAAAAGTCAATCTAGTAGCATGTGATTTACTGAGAACATTTTGAAGTATGTCGTAAATTAAAATTTACTACTTAACCTATGAAGTCGTATATTTTGACAGCTTCATACATACAAATAAATAACAAATGTGATTGACATTATCAAATGTCATTTGGATTTACGTTTACGGAACAACAAACACATACTAATATATATGCGTCTTATTCTCTTATATCAAAATTTCAAAGTAACCTAGATTGACTTTTCAAATGAACACACATTTTACATTGCATTTTTAACTTAATTACGCACAACTCTTCTTCATAATTATATCCAAGTTTGATATCATTTTTAAGTTTTTCTTTTCAACTTAAAAAAGGCATATAACCCCTTACCACAATTATTAATCGTATCCTAAATACGTATTTCGACAACTAAGTTGTCATCATCAGTAGGTAAAACCACTAATTAAAAAGTCGCACATGGGACACAGTAAAGGTAGAAAACCGCTCACGCACCAACTACTTTTCACCGCGTCCACGTATAGACTAATTTTAACATATGAAAAGATAAACTACGGAACTAAAATACGAAGAGGTCGAGAGAGACACTTACCTAGAAAAGGGTCTACCCAGATGTTTATTCTCCAAGTTGAAATGTCGAACGCAAAAGACGCTCAACATACTTTCCACCGGCAATAAACTTGTCTTAATAAACTTCGGTTTTTAAAAACGACGATGACACAATTATGTTAATAAAAATGCAAAGAGACAACTGAATGGTATCGGTGACCTATCGCTATTCATCGAATTATGTTTATTTTTCGCGATATTTATACTTTCGTAAGCATCAAGTTCGTGTTCTTTAAAATGGGTTATTATTATTGGTCGTTTAGTTTGGCCTATATATTTCAGATTACAATCCCCGCAACTAATTTCGTATATACCTGATTTCGAATTAAAATTAACTCTATCTTTAGTATTCCCTAGGAGATTTTTTATAGTATTTTCTGACCGGAAGGCAACCTGGAGACCTCTTTCTTTCACAACTTTATTAATGTTTTTCGTGACGGGGTGGTATGGTAAAGAGATGTACTTTTTCTCCTGGTTACTTTGAGATATCAAACTTGTGGATTCGCGGATTGTATTTTTTATTTTTGTTTTTCTAATTCATTTATTGATTATTTCTATGTAGAAATTAAGAGAAACCCGTTACCTAAAATGATTAATGACACAAAAGACGCGATTAAGAAATGTCCAATTTTAATAACTTCTACCCAAAAGTATAAATTGAATGTTAGTAACCCTGTATTACCAAGAATGTATTGTTTACCGAAGATACATAAACCAGGTAACTCGATGAGACCTATAGTTTCAGGTATCAACTCACCGACTTACTTAATTTCCAAATGGTTAGTGAATGAATTTAAAAATTTACCCGCCAAACCAGAAACTTTGTCAGTCAGTAATTCCTTAGAATTTGTTAAATTAATTAAAGATTGTGAACTGGAAACCGGGGAAATTTTAGTTTCATTCGATGTAACGTCTTTATTCCCATCGGTACCTATTCCAGAGACTATGAAATATTTAGAAAGCTTGCTCCACAAGAATAACATCGAACCTTCAAAAATAAAAGAATACATGAGATTGACAACCCTGTGCATGACGCAAAATTGTTTCCAAGTAGGAGAAAAATTTTATGAACAGAAACAAGGCACAACAATGGGTAACTGCCTATCTCCTTTCATAGCCAATTTATTCATGAGTCAATTTGAAGTAGAATTTAAAAATAACGCTAAATATTTCCCGAGAGTCTGGATTAGGTATGTAGATGACATTCTCGCGATTTTTGATACACGAAAATGCGAATTAGACATGTTCGTTAATCAATTAAATTTGAAATTTCCGACGATTAAATTTACAGTAGAAAACACAATAGCAAGATACCATTTTTAGATACCTTACTGATCAGGAATAAACATAAAATAGAAATCGATATTTTGCGGAAAGAAACCAATGTTAATAGATTCATCACCGCGGATTCAAATCATAGTTATCAACATAAGACAGCTTCCTTTAATTTCTTAGTCAATCGGTTACTAAATTTTCCATTAACAAGAGAGATATGAAATAGAACTGGATTTTATTAAAAATATCGCGAAATACAATGGCTTTGACATAGAAATAATCAATAAATTAATTAGAAAAACAAAAATAAAAAATACAATCCGCGAATCCACAAGTTTGATATCTGAAAGTAACCAGGAGAAAAAGTACATCTCTTTACCATACCACCCCGTCACGAAAAACATTAATAAAGTTGTGAAAGAAAGAGGTCTCCAGGTTGCCTTCCGGTCAGAAAATACTATAAAAAATCTCCTAGGGAATACTAAAGATAGAGTTAATTTCAATTTGAAATCAGGTATATACGAAATTATTTGCTGGGATTGTAATCTGAAATATATAGGCCAAACTAAACGACCAATAATAACCCGTTTTAAAGAACACATATCACATTTAAATACAATAGACCGGAAAAATCTAATGTAGCCAACCACGCTTTGATCACACTGCACAACGTATCGATTACAGGGTTGAGGTTGGTCAAAGAAATTAATAAACACCACGAACTTGATGCTTACGAAAGTATAAATATCGCGAAAAATAAACATAATTCGATGAATAGCGATAGGTCACCGATAGTCATTCAGTTGTCTCTTTGCATTTTTATTAACATAATTGTGTCATCGTCGTTTTTAAAAACAGAAGTTTATTAAGACATGTTCATTGCCGGTCCCCTGAAGGAAAGTATGTTGACCGTCTTTTGCGTTCGACATTTCAACTTGGAGAATAAACATCTGGGTAGACCCTTTTCTAGGTAAGTGTCTCTCTCGACCTCTTCGTATTTTAGTTCCGTAGTTTATTTTTTCATATGTTAAAATTAGTCTATACGTGGACGCGGTGAAAAGTAGTTGGTGCGTGAGCGGTTTTCTACCTTTACTGTGTCCCATGTGCGACTTTTTAATTAGTGGTTTTACCTACTGATGATGACAACTTAGTTGTCGAAAAACGTATTTAGGATACGATTAATAATTGTGGTAAGGGGTTATATACCTTTTTTAAGTTTTTTACTTAACCACAGTCTCCACAGAAAGAATTTTTTTTTCAAGTAAAATTTTAATTATATTTATTTCATCGATATCACAACTTTTTAGCTCGCGTCTTTGATTAGTTCTTAATTCTAGACATCACCCGCTTCGATATAACCCATCTCCACTCTGGGTCATAAAGCAAACCTTTTCCGACCACGAATGTTCTCTTCACACAAACTCATCCTGTTTTGTCTTAGCTGCCATGGTTTAAACATCGTCTTCTCTTCGTACTTGTCCAACTACCACGTGTTACGTTATGTTATACATCGTTGAATTCAGAAAAAAAAATACAATCCGAATATAGCCAAAAATATATATATTGTCATTTAAAATAAAAAACTTTACTGTCGCTTGACATTAATGAAAACACATGAAAACAAATAAAACACTGCTATCTTATAGTGTTTTTGATGCTATTAAATTTACTTTTTGTTTAAATAAAACCGGACAATAAATAACGGAATTATGAATGTTGGCGTTTTTTACGGGACAGCCTGTATATCCAAAATATTTCTCCAAAAAAGATATTTTTAAAAAAATTGTTACGCCACTGTGCGATCGACTATAGTATTATAAACGGTATCAGAGACATCATAAAGCTGACAGACAATAACAAAAAGTTTTTATTATTGTCCATCTCATTTTAAGTATCCTCTCCGATTCAGTCAGTTGTCAATCGTTACTTACGTCTTCAATTAAAAATAAATTGTTGCCAAATAGAACGTTAAATGCCCGCAGAATACACGTTTTATACTTTCTTCAAAAAATTCATCGAACTCTTAGCATACAAAGCTGCCTACACAATGTTATTTAGAGTGTTTACAAATATAAACAGTGCATTCAATAGCGGCATTTTTTAAACATTCTAATCCATTACATTTCCTACTTCTCGTAACAAAAAAAAACATTTACGTAATGCACGTAATACGCATTTTTAAAATTTTGTAATAGTTCACTTGAATGCCTAAACATTGATTTTGTACGTAATTATTGACAGCATACAACAATGTAATAGTTTTTATAACATCAACAGCTGTTACGTATGTAAACATACGGTTGGCGTATATGTGTAACTTTAATAAAGGTACATATTTACATTCTGAATATTTTGAATTTATAGGCGTCCCGTAATATAATTTTCAGAGGGTTTTTAATTATGAGGTTTGCGTCGTAATTTACTCACAATATTTTGGATACATATCTATGGTTTAGAAAGTATTTCTTTGCAGACACATGACCAAATTTAAGGCATAAGAACCCATTAAAACAACTAACGTGTATAGTATAACAGTGTATTAAAAATAGATCAACGTAAGTAAGTACAATTTGCGGTCCACACTTGGGCAGTACAAACTGGAAATAAACACTTTATATGACCTGTACATAATTGCATCTTTCCATTTTTCATACGTTGTCTCTTTATTTCAAGGACACCTGATATTAAACACAAATTTATATAAATATGAATTTTTAAGGGTATAATATTCATAAAGCGTGTATAAGGGTAAAAGAAATCTAATTTGGAATTCACTCCGAGAGTGAATATAATTTTGTTTTATAAGTCTTAAACATTCCAATAATTTCTACTCTCTCTTTTACGATTGAACAACTGCAATAGAATATATAAACAAATTGTGTACTGCTTGTTTCTTTTATTTTACAATTCAGTAGATCTTACGAACAGTAAGACATACTTTCCCATCACACACTATTAAGCAAATGAATATATGTTATTGGTTATTATGTAAAGAAAGTCGTCCTTGATGTAGTTAATTTGATTTTTAACAAGGTCAACACTGTTATTAAATTTAACGAACCCAACAGTTTTTATTAATTGCGACGGCTGTCGAAGGAAGAACAGATCACGATCACGTAATTACAGTTTCTTCTAATAATGTGATGATATTCGACATGAGATTTGTCACTGAGTTATGGATGTTTATGTGATTCAAATCATTGAAGCGAAACAAGTTATACATTAATATATAAAATATCATTCATTATTACAATATCTGTGCGACTTTCTTATATCTAATAAGATAAAATAAAACAAATTTTATGAATTTCACTTTTTAATTATCATGTAACGAGTCGTTTCGCACCAACCTGGGCTTCGTCAGACATATAACTAACTTATTTACAAAATATTTTTTATATTAAACACAAGTAAACAGTAACAAGCAAAAACACATGTTTCATATGTGACAGCTCCGTCCTACAAACTCTCGAAAAGGCTTATAGATATAATTATTAAATATACAGGTTTTAAACCTAAATTAAGCGTAAAAAACTCATATGCACTAATAAACAAAATCAAAGACGTTACTTTAACGTCTAACACAAAACTTATTTCCTTCGACGTTCAAAATTTATTCCCTAGTATCCCTCCAGAAAAAACGGTTATTTTAGTAAAAGATCTGCTCCATAAAAATAATGTAAATCCGTTAATTATTAATGAAATTCTTGATCTACTAAACTTATGCATAGAACAAAATTACTTTCAATTTAATGAAAACATATACACTTGTAAAGAAGGTTTAATCATGGGTAATCCCCTAAGCCCGTTATTAGCTGAGATTTTTATGGATCATCTTGAAAATTCTATTTCAAAAAATCCTCTTTTTCAAAATGTATTATTTTGGTATAGATACGTAGATGACATATTACTAGGTTTCATAGGAACAAATAGACAATTAAATTTCTTATTTGATTATATAAATACATTGCATCAAAATATTAAGTCTACAATGGAACAGGAAACAAATAATAGTATTAACTTTCTCGATTTAACGATTACTAGAATTAACAATAAATGTAACTTTGCTATTTACCACAAACCGTCAACTACAGATATTACTATACATAACACTTCTTGCCATCCGATACAACACAAATTAGCGGCTTATCACAGTCTTAAGTGGCCTTTACACGATACTAGAACTGACTAGAACTATACTTTTTCTATAATAGATTCTATTCTAGGATTTTCTAAATACTTTTTTAGGTGTCAGTACAACAAATCAATGCGTGGTGGCGCTACTAAACAGCCATTAGCTTCTACCAACTTGATAGTATTTGTTAACCAATTTGTGACAGTTCTCAAATAGGGTTCGAAATTTTGTGGTTATAAATTTTTTGGTAAGATATGACTACTTCAAAATCAAAAGCTAAGTTGAGGAAGTTGATCAGAATTAAGAAAGTCTATGATATTTATAAAAATTTGATGAAAAAACTAAATGTTGAAAGAAGTAGACGTGTTTGGTGTAGGGCTTGGTTATTAAGAAGAAGTACAGTGCAGCTAGGGGCAAGTCACTTTTTGGACCAAGAACTAAGATTGGAAGACCCAGCATGTTTTAAAAATTTTGTGAGAATGGATAAAGACCAGTTCGATAAATTATATGATATTGTAAAATCAAAAATTTCTAAAGCAGATACTGTAATGCGAAAATGTATACCATCAAAACACAGATTAATATTAACATTACGATACTTGGCCACTGGTGAATCCTACACAAGTTTGTCTTATACTATGCGTATATCATTAAGTGCTATTTCACAAATAATACCCAATGTGTGCGTTGCAATATATGAGGGTTTAAAAGAAATGTACTTAAAGGTAAATATATGCCTATAACATACACTAAAATGCTGCTTATATTTTTAATAACAAAATTTGTAGGTACCTTGTTCAGCAAAGGAATGGAAAGATGTTTCAAGACCATTCAAAGAATTATGGAATATACCAAATACTTTGGGGGCCTTGAATGGAAAGCACATTGTATTTAGAGCCCCCAAATGTGCAGGTTCACATTATTACAACTATAAAGGAAACCATAGTATTGTATTACTTGCTATTGCAGATGCTAACTACAACTTTTTATATATAAATATAGGCACTAATGGAAAAGTCAGTGATGGTGGTATGTAAATATATATTATTAATGCGGACATTGTGAGTAAAATATTTTATACTGTAGGTGTTTTTAATGATAGCGATTTAGCCTACGCCATAAAAAATAATACATTAAATATACCTGCCGATGAACCTTTGCCCACTATGAATGTGCCTGTTCCATATGTCTTTCTGCGGATGCTGCTTTTCCTTTGCAAAAACACATCATGAAGCCATTCCCATTGAAAAATATGACCAAAGAGGAACGAATTTTTAATTATAGATTGAGCAGAGGAAGACGCGTAATTGAAAATACATTTGGGATATTGGCAAATCGGTTTAGGATATTACTGATACCGATTCCATTGTGTAGGGATAAAGTTGTGATTATTACACAAGCATGTTGTGCATTACACAATTATCTAAACAATAATTCAATGAATGCAAGTATTGTAGACGACAATAACTTACAGTTACACAGTATTCGTTTAACATCAGGAAGAGCAAACACTGAAGTTTTACATGTTCGGGATATATTCAAAGAATATTTTAACAATGTAGATGTGTTAGAGTGGCAAAACAACATGGCTTAAAATAAAAATGAACTTGTACAAAGATATTGTTTTATTGTCTCCTCTCTTATGTTTAACAAAAAAAACTCTTACATATATTTTAAAATAAAGTGCATTCTATATCTTTTCTGCAAATATAAAACATAAATGACATTACTTCATTATTGAATCTCATTCTCATCTATAGTATTTTGAATTACCTGTACAATTTCTCTTTTACATTTTTTATAGGATGGTTTGTTATTATACACATCTATTAATTCATGGCCAATAAATTCTATAAATGATCTTAGGTCATCCGGAAGATGTTTTGCACCACGATCGTCTTGACCTACTTCATTTAAAGCCTTCACAAACGCAGCTTCTACCACACTAGATTGTGATAAATCACTCTTCCCTCTCTTCCTTGTCTTTGGCGTATTTTTCCAATTGCTGTCACTATTGATACTTAACGATTTTGAATGGGAAGATTCACATTCTATTGTAAATGAAGCTGGAGACAAGGCATCTGTTTCAACAATCACTTCATTTCCGTTTTCATGATGGTCATCCTCCGTATTAAAAAACCCTTCCTAAAACATGTTACACTAATTAACTTCATATTAAATTATTTCGATACCATTCCTACCCAACCACTTATCTCAACTGTTGTTTCTTGACTGTTTGGTACGGGCAACAATTTTTGAGATGCCGAAACATTTAAATTAGATTCTCCTTTGTCTTTTTTTGTATATGGTAATAAAAAAGTTTAAAGAATCATATAACCACCAATTGGGTTTTACGCATTCTTCTGCACCAGATCCACTAGCAGGAATCACTTTTTTTTTCCTCGTTACTTCTAAAAATTGACTTCTTAGATTATTAATTTTTTTTAGTATTTCCTCTGTTGAATATTGTTCTTTAAAAGTGCATTGCAAGTCTTCTTTTATCGCTTCAAGTGCTTTGTGCCTTAATAATTGGTTATGATAACTTGGCAAATCTTGCTGTTAAGAAATAGTATTAATAAAATAGTATTTATAAATATTTTATTTATCCTAACCTTATAAAGTACCAGTTGCAATTCATACAGTGACACCAGTCTTTTTGTAATTTCTGCTTCCCACTTTTTCGGCATATTTATATATACTCACTAAAACAATGAAGCTAAATATGAAGTTTATATTTAATCATTCATTTGTACTCACCTAATTCTCGAAACAATAAAAAGCTGGATTTATAAACTTGACGTTGACGTTCCGCACCGCAGCAGTTGAGGTTCGCGGCTGATAAAATACGTTAAACTTATGAGTGTATTTATAAACTTCACGTTGACGTTCGTTGCCGTTCGTATTCCGTTCAGACATAACCAACTTTTATCTTTTGCCGTTGCAGTTCGTTAACGTAGGTAACCAACCAATGAAATTGTGCTGATCGAGTTTGCGCAGATTTCTTGTTTTATTGGACAAAAATTGCCAAACTGACAGCCAAATATTGATTTTCGTCCATTTTAATAAATATTTTTGAATATGTCAATAGAATTCCAATTCACCGATTTCGTTCTCTAGCGTGAATGCGTTCGTACCAGAGAAAAGAGATACTTGGTACTTCGTACTGATAAACAGCTGAGAAACGTCTGCGCTTAGCTACAAAAAACATGCGCGCGCGACGTCAACTGAACGTCAAGTTTATAAATCCAACTTTTAGTGCGAACGGCTACGGAACTGAACGGAACGTTAACGAACGTCAACGTCAAGTTTATAAATCCAGCTTAAAAGTGAAACAAACAAACAAATTTCGCATACAATTACCGATAACGCTCAACCGTACATAACCTAACTTCATTTCCAATAATATACCACAATATACTGACTTTGTATTTATTTTCCGATGTTGGCCAATCTGCCAAAATTACTTCTGCGCATGTTCTAGATTTAATTTAGAAACAAAAATAGGACAGGATCTAGTTTTTAAAATAGTATAGTATCTAGTATAGTTTTAAAACTTGGAAGCATGTTTGTGATTTACATGATACTTCTTCTGACTATTTTTTCTAGTTTCTAGATAATAGTATAGAAAAAGGATGAAAATAGCATGGTGTAAAGTGGCCTTTATACATAGATTAATAAATACTCCGTTGAACCAAACAAATTTCGAGAAAGAGTTAAATTTAATTAGACAAATAGCTATCAACAATGGATATAAAAGTAATATAATAGATAACATTTTAAATAAAAAACTCCGTACAAAAGCCATATCACAAGTTTACCCAATATTAAATAATAACACCCAAAAATCTAAAATGATCACGTTTATAGGCTCTTCAAGCACAAAAATTTGTAAATATTTAAGAAAGTTTGACATTAATACAGCGTTTAAAACTAATAACAATTTATCCAAATTTATAAAAAACAATAAGGATTTAACAAACAACAATAAAAAGTCAGGGGTCTATGAGTTAACCTGCGGTAGTTGCCCTATGACTTATATCGGACAGACAGGCAGATCGTTTGAAGTACGCGTCAAAGAACATTTTTCTTCATTTAGAAATAATAAAAGTGACTCTTCATATGCGTCTCATATCAATTCAACGAACCACATTTTTAACAAAGAATTTAAAATATTACATATAGAAAATAAGGGCAAAAAACTTAATTTATTAGAGTCACTGGAAATTAATAAAATAAAGAAAACTGACAAGATCTTAAATGATCAATTAGAAACAAATAATTCACCCTTACTTAATCTATTTATTTGATTTGCAGACAGTTACATAGTGTATAGTATTTTTGTATTTTTCCATAGAATTCTTTATCCCTGTAATATAATGTAAACCTTTAGTTTTATTACTTAAGAACAGTACATTTTTTTATAAACCGTAGCGAAAGTTTTGTATAGACATCCCGTAATAAAAAGCACCCATCCCCCTGACTATTTTTTAAAATAAAACATGTGTTTTTGCTTGTTACTGTTTACTTGTGTTTAATATAAAAAATATTTTGTAAATAAGTTAGTTATATGTCTGACGAAGCCCAGGTTGGTTGCGAAACGACTCGTTACAGTGATAATTAAAAAGTGAAATTCATAAAATTTGTTTTATTTTATCTTAATAGTTATAATGGAATTTCATCAAGTAAAGGCCGAAACAATCATATACTTTCTTATATATTACATATACTTCTCATGATAGACATGACAAATATAGAATGCCATCATTTTTATCTATCTTAAAAATGGTAAAATAATCATAGATTTTTACGGCAAAATTCGATAGAAAATCGAATAGAATTAATCTTTAGAATATGAATAATATATGTGTAGCTATGACTTTTTTTTTTAATTCTGCTTTACATTGTATTATTCAGAAGTAAATCAAATTTAATAATGTTCAAAAATTCGTAAGACAGTTTGTGAAAGTTTATTCATATATTCCAGAGAAAACTTTTCGTTTGTATCGCACTGGTCATAAAAGACAGGATAATTAGAAATTCGTGAAAAGCCACATCTATCCCTGGAACGTGTGGATATATTTCGCTCTTATTGAAGTTCCTGTTTCAGTTCATCCAAACTTTGGGTTAGGACGTTTGGATGAACTGAGATTCACTCACAGTCTTTTACACTATTTTTACTTATTATTTCGAAGGAATTGATAGTTCTCGTTGAATGATAGAATTAGGAACATAGTAAGAAGCATCGATTATCATCCCATAATTGGACATCGTATGTCCAGAACGATATCAGAATGGTTTTATACACCAGTGGCTTGCTTTTAAGGTTAAGTTTAGAATTTCCTCCGATAATCCAGTAGAGGCTCAACTTTAGTCCTGATTGTTTGTGCTTTGTGAAGGTATATTTCCGCCGTGTGAGCCTCCTGTCCAAGTACATACTAAGGTATTTGACATCTTTGGCTTAAGGGATATTACAGTTGGTAATTTGCATAGGCCGACGTGCTTCTTTAGAAAGCGTGAACGTATTATGAGTGGCTTTCGACTCATTAGCTTTCATACGCCATTCCTTCAACCAATACTGAAATTTATCAAGATTTTTTTGTAGGTGTTTAGATGCAGTTGCAAGATTCCTATGCGATGAGAGTATGGCAGTGTCATCCGTAAAGGTCGCTGTTATTACCAGAGAGCGGTCTCGAGCGATTAATGATTCATATAACGTAGGCGTCTGCCTTGTATTCGCAATAGGTTTGTTTCTGTAAGCGATCCGTGAGTTTCGAACAATTTGATACGTGTGGAAGAATTAAAAGAAACTATAAAAGACTATACATTTATGTACATTTTTTTCCAGAAAGATAATTATAAAGATTTCATATTTTATGTAAAATTTATTATAATGTGTATTTTTGTCCATGATTGTAGATCGTTCGTGACGGTCGGATGTTTGCAGTTCCCGCTATTTTGGAAGTTATAGTATTTGCATATTGTAGCTGTTTTGATTTATTTTATGTTAGGTGATTTATTGATTGATTTATTTTATGTTAGGCTTTTAGAGATTTATTAGTTCTTGAGCAGATAGGTCGAGTTTTTGTTGCTATTGAATAGAACTTAATTTTATTCAATTAAAATTTTGGATAAATTCGGCTTGTATTTTGTGTGGTGATTTGATGTGATTTAAAGTTAATTCTCGAGTTATTACGAGTCTTTTAAACTTGTAATTTTTAATTTAATAGACCTATCTGAAATATATCTCTCATTTTAGTGAAGTGTTAATTACATTAATTAATGTATGTATATTTCTCTCAATATATTTATGTCTTTAGAAATAATTCAATTATATAGAAGAGCTCAGTAATTCAGTATTTTAAGATTTGTAAGATTGTTGTAATCATATGGATATTAAGAAAATTATCAGATTTTTTTTTTTGAAGTATTTTTTTACAAATAAAAATATATTTTAGAAGGTTAGATGGCGGGAAAATATTTTTGCTTCATGTTATTTGTGCGCATGAATTTAATTTTGGTTGCGTGCGAAAATAAATAATTTTCTATTTTGACGTTTGATCCAGGGGTTAACGTAATTGTTGATATCTGATGGTTGTTCTAAATATTTAATTTTAATTTTGTTCGCGGTGATTTAGGTGCGTCTTTTTCGCTTCTACTGTCATTTAGTATCAAAGTTTTTCTCACCAGCTGTTTCATTGTATATGTTTCAGTTCGACGTTATACTTTATAAAGTCGAATTTTTTTTCTTTCTTTTTTTTTGAGTAAATAATTTTCGGGAAAAATTTTGTTTTTGTTCCTAATTCCTGTTGTTTTATTCTATGACACGTATCCATGAGGATAAACTCTGAAGATTAAGGAGCTCCAGGAAGGCGTACCCGACTGAGTATAGCAGGGAATCTACTGTGCATTAGTGAATAAAAAATTAAATAAGCAATCAATATCAAAATTCACTGCAATATGCAGTTAATATGTATCTGTCAATGCACAACAGAGCGAATGTAATAAACGGTTTGATAACCGGCAGCAACTACTGCTGAAACAAAATGGAATGGCGTATCGAATTTTGAATAAAAATAATTTACAAAGAACAAAATTATGTATTTTCTGTGAAACAATGAAAGTGTAAAACATTACTATGAAGAAATAAAATTTGTTCAAGGTGTTCCTGCGTTAAATTAGTTCTTTTAGATGTTAAAACGTCTTTAAAAATAGAAAATGTACGTTCCACATCTGGTGATGGGTGCGTGATTAAAATGTTGCAAAAGTGCACCATACTTCGAATGTATAGATTTTTCAATCGGCTCCGTGCAGAATTGATATAATATATTCAAATCTGGATTTCTGCTAAATATGGCATCAACTTTTTGTCTCAGCTTTGAGAAATATCTTTTTAAATGATGAAACTAACTTATCAACATTTAGAAAATGATCCCTGATGTATTCACATACTCTATGTGGTGTATGTGCTGCCCAGGTAAAGTGTAGCATATTGGGATAAGATTGTTTTAGTAACTTCCTTGTTTTTAACATTTAAGCTGCCGCATCAGTCAAAATTAATAGCAAATTGTCTTTATAGTTGTTATCCTATGCAGAATATTATGAATACATTGCAACTATTTCACCATTCACCATTTACGACAATATTTTAGTTGCAATTAAGTACGGTTGGTATGAAGTTGTCGGATGAAGAATGCCAACAACTACATTTAACACATATCGTCCCATTACATCCGTTGTTTCGTCAGCACTTACTCAAAGATAATGACCAGATAGGTTGCTTCGTATTTTTTCAATGGTTCTCAAATAACATTTTGGTAAGTGGTGTTTACGTAAAGTAGATTCATCTGGTATATGACGATCAGTATGTTTTGTAAGAAACCTCTTGAGGACTGGATTGTTAAGCTTCTTGAATGGGATATTGGCCACGATGAAAGCTTCACACAGTTTTTCCTTAAAAGGGTCAGGTGCAGATGGACATATGTTATCTTGATGAGTTTTCGAAGAAACATGTCTCTGCACTATATACTTTTGTGGACGCCTTAAACTTAAGGAACGGGCACTGCAATATATCTCGGCATCATTACGAATATGCTACCAATCTGTATGGCCTCTAATCCATCCTATTATGGTTGCCCTATGGGAATTCTCCATAGTTAATAAAAATAAAGAGAAATTCTAAGAACAGAAAGAAATGGACTAAAAAGAAGAAACGAAAACTACTCCAAAAATAAGGTAGTAAATTAAACTTAATATTTATAAAAAATTATAGGGTAAATATACAATATAACAATATAAAACGGATTTTTTAAAATACTAAACGTTGTAACCAAATAACACTGAAAGAAACCAAACTAGAAACAATCCCTTATAGAAGAGAATAGAAGATATACTATCTTAAGAACAATAAATATATATGTGTATATATATACATATATATGTGTATATATATATTATAATGATACGCCGCAAAATGCTGTAGAGAATTTCACCTCGTTCGGCGATCAAAAAAAAAAGGTTAAGTTTCACAATAACTAGACAATTTTATAGATAAAAGAGTCTTTAATGACAGATAAACTATTTATTCACTATATATAAATAAATCTGATATATCTACAAATGTGGCCATTTCTAATACTATAAAATTAACAAATTTAAACGTTAATATCTCAAATACATATAAACCATTTTTTTTTTTAAAAAAACTTATGCAAGGAATCTGAATTTGGAGAATCAACAATTAATAATTATATTAAATAAGCTGGGTAAAACAGTATCTTTGAATATATAAAAGAGAATTTCTTGGTATAAGTATTTTAAAACTTGTTACTTACACGAATATATTTTATAATGAACTACGCTTGGAGATAAAAAAAAAACTGCTAGACTCGGACCCACTACTGTTGTATTTCCAATCTACTATTGATATATTTCCAATCCACGACAATATTTACTACGACCAACTATGGAGAAGGGTTGCCAGACTCGGACCTTACTATTGTTATACTTCCAATCCACTATTGTTATATTCCAATCTCACTACTGTTGTATTTCAAATCCACTAATGATATATTTCCAGTCCACGATAATATTTACTACGACTAACTATGGAGAAGGGTTGCCAGACTCGGACCTCACTACTGTTATAACAAAAATAGCCTGTTCTGTTAAATTAACAGTTATCCAGTCTTCTGAAATCTTCTCGGTGTATTCAAATTAGTTAACTCCTATTTATTCAGTCAAGAATTCAGCTTTTATCAAATTTTTATGTCTCTTATTTTTCACGTCAAAAAAAATAATCATAATCTTTTTTTTTTAAAATCGCCATCGTTACTTTCTATAATTTCACATACATCCAAGTCAGTCAGTCTCTTTTTAAAACTTCAATTTGGAAATGACATATTAATTACGAATATCTAAATCTATTCTCTTGCAAAAGTTTAATACTAAATTGAACAATAATTTATACAAATTAACTAACTACAATTTACACGATTTACAATTTTAACAGATATAACAAACTAAAAATATACATACCAAGATTGAACTCAATTGTTATTTATAATATTAACATATTAATAATAAGATATCCAACCTTTTTAACAAATATAATAACTATCACAAATCCACATAAATCAAAACATCTCTTGCATATGTTATAAGTTACAATACTTATAATATGAAATAGAAAATCTTATAGACTTAATATTAGAAATGGCTCATCAATATAATGGAGGTTTATCCCATTAAAATATATATACATATATATACATATATATATATATATATATATATACATATATATATATATATATATATATATATGTATATGCATGTATAACAGCATGTAAACACAAGAATACACTTTGGAAATTAGCGGATATAATTTTTAAGCGACTATGTCCACGAAGTCGAACGAAATAATATATAAATGTATATTCCGTCTTACACGCCACTGTTGAATTGAATTTATGAAGGAATACACACAATGTACCATTCATAACGACGGAATAAGTTGTTATAACATGCACACTATACCTGATACAGCCACAACGTTTTATCGGAGCAATTTATCATTCAATCGCTTCAGTCCGCTCTCTGGTTATTAGTGTTATTACTGTCGAAGTAGTTAATCGATAATAGGTAAATCGTATAGGAAGGTACAGTACCGGTCTAGGGACGCTACTTTAAGGAACTCCAGATAGTATAGGATGCAGGCATGAAAATTCGTTGTTTTGTTTAATGAAGAATTGATTGGTAGGATTTAAGGTGTGAGTAGTGTGGATAAGGGAGTAATTCTCTTCTATACCATGTGGCCGCGTGCGTCTGCACTATAGCGATACCTGTAGTGTAAGCAAAACACACAGAGGTGTCCGTGTGTTAGAACGGTAAAGAAGTAGACGCAATGTTCCAATGGATTACAAGAGAGCCTAGTATTTCGCATATCCCTATGATGCAGTCGTATTTATCCAATAAATTCACATTTCTACGGTGTAGTCGCGCAAGCGCATTAGCTGTCGCTCCCGCATATAGGTGTTAGTTGCAATGTTTATATCGTCAGGGGAACTACTCGCTCACAATATTTAATAAACCGCGTTGTTGATGTACGTAACGGTCATTTAAAAAATGGAGTATTATACACCGGAGCAAAAACTCTTTATGATTAAACAATTTTACGGTGGTAATTCCGCGGAAGTAACTCGAGCTTTATTTGCAGCTAATTACCCTGAAAGTCAAATTCCCAATGCAAGCACCATTCGTAGGACAGTTAATCGATTCGAAACTACATTTTCTTAAGTAACTAATAAAAATACAGTTGTTCCGGATAAGAATATAAGTGATATAGAAATTCGAGTATGTGCTTTAGTCGAAGTAAATCCCACTATGTCGTCTCGACAAATTGCCCGCGAATTAGGTATCTGTAAAACAACGGCTCAAAAGATTTTACGTACTAATAAATATCGTTCATACAAATTTACAAGTTCACAAGTACTTTTTCCCGATGATTATTATCGCCGTATGCAATTTTGCGAAAGAATGATAAATAAATATCACGAAAATGAATTCTTTCTTAATAACGTATTGTTCACAGATGAAAAAACATTTCGGCTACACGGACATCATAACCGCGCAGTTTGTCGTTACTTGTCGCGTAAAAATCTACATTTGAATATACCAACGCGAACGCAGTATCCAGAGAAGCTAAACGTATGGGCAGGTATAATTGGGATCATATAATTGGGCCTTTTTTTATTGATGGTAATTTAAACGGAAATAGATATCTACAGTTACTTGAAAATAGTATTATCCCCGCAGTACGGGAGCGGTTCAATATTAATGAAGTTTGGTTCCAGCAAGATGGTTGCCCTGCGCACAATACCCGTTATGTAACAAACTTTTTAAACGCGGTTTTTGAAAACAGATGGATCGGTAACTCGGGTCCTATTAAATGGCCAGCGCGATCTCCTGATCTAGCCCCTAACGATTTCTTTTTATGGCCCTTTTTACATAATTCGATCTACGAATACGGTGATGAACGTCCATCAAATCTAGAGGAACTTCGCGCGAGAATTACCGAAGTCACTAATACTGTCACAGCAGATATGTTAACAAATGTGCGTCGGAATTTTTATAATCGGTTGGGTTACTGTTCGTGTCAAGAAGGAGGTTTATTTGAACACTTAACTAATTAATTTATTTAGAATTTAATTATTGCTTAAGAATAACATTTTCTTTTAGCTAATTGCAGGTTTATTGCAATGTTGAATTACAATTCTGTTTTAAGAAGTAAATATTTTATTTTTAAGTATTTTATTATTGTTAAGTTTTTAGAGTGTAATACTACTATAATACTAAATATTATTTTCGCTAAGAAGTTTTTTTATGTTAAAGTCTAGTAGTTCTGTTTATGTATGTTTGTTTTTTTATGTTGTTTATGAAGCTGTGATGAGTTACTTCACTGAGATGTTATCAGTGATTATCTGATGATTCAAACAACTGCAAATATTTACTTCTATCGGGAACACAATACCTCCTACACTGCTTTTCACTTGCTTTGCCTACGAATACATTTATACGTATAACCCGCTGTCGGTGTGGCAATTCAAGTTGACACGCCCATTATAGTCGACCAGTAGTTACTAATACATGCATCGCGCTATGGATGGCGGCCACACTGTATATAATAGGCCACTATGTTAAACCTTATCGCATGCTTGGGTCATATCGATAAATGCTACTGAACATGAACATGCAATACAAGAACCACTATATAGATCTGATAGTACCTACATGTATAGTTTATTTCAAATTATAAGAATATGACATTGAACGGCTCTAATGCTTTTATTGCACCACCTTCTGTGATGATAATTATTATACCTGGTCTCCTTATTGAACGGGTACAGTTTACCTATTTGCAACGTATGAATCTAGGGGGCGTATTGACTATAAATTAGGGCCCTATAACATAATAATAAAATATTATTATTAAATTTTATTTTATCTAAATTGCGGTAATTACAATTTACTTAAATTTTGTCATTACGGACCTCAGCAGTTTGTTTGCGTAAAAGGTAATCGTATTGAGCAGCCAGGTAGTTATTGCCGCAGGTGGTGAAATAAAAGCATTAGAGCCGTTCAAAGTCATATTATTATAATTTGAAATAAACTATACTATTGCGATTCTACCACCATTCCACCACACTTCTATTGCAAATTTTGCACCAAAATTTTAACGAAACAAGTATCTGACAATATTTATGAAAAAATACGTCTTTTCAAACCTACCAAATTTCATTTGTATTAATAAAACTGAACTGGGAACGTTCTTTTTAACCTTAATAAGTCTTCCTTTCTCGATAGCAATTAGAGTTAGAAACCAACCAAGATTGATTATTTCTTAGTATAGTTCATGTTATTTAGTATCGTTTATTATATACTTTACCATTAGTTTTAATATAAGAAACTAACGACTAAGAAGAAAAATGAGATTAATCGGTGATTAACAATTACTGTCGAACGTATCAACTTCAATTAAGCAAGTCATTATCAATTACGGTTGAAAAAGATGCCAACAACAATTACTGTGTCATTAATTACGTACGTTCTTGTAATTGTTAATTAGTAACGTTTCGAAAAAAGTAGATAAAATAATATATATTATTATTGTCATAGAGAGGTTCTTATGTTATTTAATCGCCTATTTCCTCAAGTCTGTGGATCTTTTCTTTGCCCTTGACTTTTGAATGAAATATATCTAATTGAAGATTTAGGATTGATCATGAGATATTTTTTTAAATATTAATCTTTAATTTTCTTTTTTGATATATTTTTAATATGCAAATAATATTTTTTTTGTATTTAAATAATAATAATAGAAAACCTTTATTGATTTTTAATTATAAAATACTTAAACTCTAATTCGTAATTTAAAAGTCTTCAAAAGTCCTACTCTATACTCTATTAATTTTTCTCCCTATTGTCACATTTGACTATTTGTCATCATTGACATATACAAAATGTACACAATAAATTGTTATTACAACTTATCCCTTTCAATCTACTCTCTTTCCGCAAGAATACACCAGTCCCAGCGACTTGTCCATGAATAGAAGCAACACTGAGAGTTTTCGCGTGTCAACGTGTTCAACACTGCCTGCGATTCGGCCTGGATCTCCTCATTCGTCTCAAAACGGCGCCACTTGAGCTTCAGAAGCAGGAAGAAGTCACAAGAGGAAAGATCTGGACAGTAGGGAGGGTAGGGTAACACTGCCGTCTTTGTTGAGACTAGAAACTGACGTGTGGGTTGGTGCATTGTCGTGATATAGGATCCACGAATTGAGGCGTCACTTGACAGGCCACTTTATAAAATCGTCTATTAACTGTTTCCCCTGGTGGGAGAAATTTTTGAGCGACTTGACGTTGCTTCGAACTTGTCGGGCGTCTTGCACTGCGAATATTACTGCTCTGTTTAGGATCATACCCGTACACCCATGATTCATCGCCAGTAATGGTTCTGGTACTGAAGTTCGTACCGAAATTCTTTCAGCTCTGTGCATACATGAACACGGTCGCGTTTTTGTTCAATGCTTGGCACAAACTTTCGTCGCAGTTTGAGTTCGCCGCACAGGAACCGCTGACAAACGCCGTACGACATATCAAAAATGTTTCAAATGTCATGGACTGTTTTCCTTTGTTCTTTCGGTATAGCATCACGCACTTTTACCACATTCTGTGACGTGTTTTCCGTCGATGGATGACTGGAATGCTAATCATCATCAATCGACACACGTCCATTTTTAAAAATGTTGTATCGCTCATAAGTTTGCGTCTAGCGTAAAGCATCCTCGCCAAGCGCTTGTTTAAGCACTTCTACACTGCTTTCACGCGCCACATTCAAATTCCCGGAATTTATGGGTAGCATCTCGTATATTACTTACATTAAATATTTATATGTAATTAGCTGAAATATCACTTGTTATTATTGTTAAAAAAAATTTTTATTTTCCCTCATATTTATTCTAAACTTAATTTTTAGATCTTAATAAACGCTAAGTTGCCATGGCAACCAGGCATGAAAACTTTGTCCTCACGATACGTACACAGTGTAGCTAATTAATGATGAAATATGTCGAAAACACCAATATAATAACACTTTGTGTGCCCTTAATTAAAAAAATAAAATAAATATAATTTCATTGTATAAAATTTTTTTACGCACAATGTTACTATTTCACTTTTAACGAGTGCCCAACACTAACATAAATTGTCAAGTTTAGGAAAATGACAGAAGTCAAAAAATTAGACTTAGACAACTGTCATAATTACAAGGTAATACAAAATCGTATTATATTTGCGAGCAATACTACTCGACTATCTACACATTTTTAATTAATCGTATTATATTTGCAAGCAAAACTACTCGACTATCTACACATTTTTAATTAAAGTGAATAAATAATGACATCTATTTGAGTACATTACATATTTAAAGGAAAGTAAAAAAGTGCGCTATATTTTTAAACATATTTAAGATAATTATTATGATTTATTATCACTTTTCAAAAAAGATTTAAAAAACACAATGGCTCCAACACTATAAAATGATTGAGCACTAGAATCATATTTAGCATCCAAACATAAAATAGCTATAGAAGATTTTAATTGGCGAGAGAATATAAAAACAAAGTTACAGGAACGAAATAAACTACAGACCCCATTTCAGAAACTTATACACCAAAGTAAGTATATTATTCATTCATGTTGATACTTCATACTATATTAATAAATTAATCTGAAAAGTTTTAAAATTTTATTGCTAACTCATCACAATACAACCAAAAAAAAAAAACTCTTTACCTATTGCCATAATTTAATGAACCAAAATAATAAATCACCTTGATTGTGACAATAATGTATAACTTTAATTATTATATTTATTTACAATAATATACATGAAATATGTTCTTTCCTTTTTGTGTCAAAAGTGTGGTTAAAGCACAAAATTTACCTTTAAAAAAAATAATAATTCATTTAAATTAAGTGTTATTTAATAAAATATTATATTTACCGTCATTTATTAAACAATTTAAAATTGAAAAATTTAAAAAAACTGATAATAACAAACCATCATAATAGTATATAAAATTCAAATATGGCGCAATCTATTGTAAAAGTAAATAGAATAAGAATAGGAGATTACATTATAAAAACAAATGACATACACAAAAATATATTAAAATATCAAATAGTATATTAAAAAACAAGTTTCATAAGGCACCATTTTGCCGCACGAGATCAGTTTAGAAAACGAGCCGCGTTAGCGACGAGTTTTCTAAAGAGCGAGTGCGGCAAAAGGCCTTATGAAACGAGTTTTTTATACTATTTTTTCTATTTTGCGTTTTTTACATTAATAAATTGCTTAAATTGGAATTATTTAATTTGAAAGTTCAGAGTTTAATTTTTATATAAAGCATGCAGTTGGTCACATTGATACTTGACATTTTCAAATTTAAATCTTGCTATCCGGGAAGTATATTATATTACATATTATTTATTAATTTTCGTTAACATTACTTGATACTTCATTTAAAAATATAAACATGAGTGACATAGAAACATATATATGTTGTTGTCAATTGTATACAACATACGTTGTTTGTGTAAAATACGGACATATATCATATCTGTCAAATGTACATAAATTCTTAAAATCAAATGACAGCAATGATATTTATTTCTGTATTCGAACAACGCCAACATTGAAAAATGAAAAAAAAGCGTATCGAAATGAATCTCATTTCGATACTGTTTTTGGTTTCATAATGAGTTCATTTCGAACGCAAAATAGAAAAACGTTTTTTAAACATATAGTATCAAAATAGTACATTTATAATAACGAGCCATCGAAAAAATTCATAATTGGAGTAGACTGTGAAATTGGGTTGGTACTTTAGCCACTTCCACATAATGACATTTATTATTTGACATTGAAACTATAAGTTTGTGTCAAATTTTTCAAAACTCTTATTAAGAAAATTAAATTTATTTACAAAATGGTATTCAACATAGAACAAAAAGCAAAAATGATCCGAATGTTACTTCCGTACAGGTGTGAAAGTAAATGGCGAGTGGCAGTATTCAATTACGGAATGCATGGCTGATTTTAGTGAAGAACATCCTGAATTAGTGTTTGACTACAATGATTTTTACAATGTTTTGACAAATTGTGTAAAGTTATTCAGAGAGACTGGTAGCGTCGGTCGAAAAACTGGAAGTGGACGGCCATCTAAACGAACAGCTGATAATATTGAAGCTCTTCAGCATATTATTGATGAAAATCCCAAAACATCCATTTCAGTAGTGACCCAACAAACAAATTTATCTTATGGTACGTGCCAATTCATTCTTAAAAAAGTCTTACATTGTCATCCATACAAGCTGCAATGTTTTCATGAACTTTATCCAGTGGATTATTTAAGACGAGTGGAATTTTGTCAATGGTTTCAAAATAATCTACACATCAGGATATCCTTAACAGTTTTTTTCACGGATGAGGCCTGGTTTTATCTTTCTGGATAGGTATGTTAATTCACAGAATATGAGGTGTTGGTCCTCCGAAAATCCTCATTTTTTTGTTGAAAAAACATTGCATCCCCAAAAAGTGGTGTTTCAGTTGGAATATGTCGAAGAAGGTTGGTGGATTCCATTTTTTTTGAAGGTACACTTACTGCTGCACGATATCGCAATGAGATACTCGGCTCATTCATAAATCAACTGGATGATGAGGAATTACAAAATGGGTATCTCCAACAAGATGGTGCAACAGCACATACGACCAGAGAATATCTCAGAGAATTTTTTGATAACAGAATAATAAGCAGGAACACTGAAATCCCATATCCAACTAGGTCTTGCGATTTAAACATACGTGATTTTTTCGTATGGCCATACATCAAAAATTCGATTTATTCAACGCCAATTCATAATCTGGAACAACTGAGAATTCGCATAACAGAAAAGTGTGAAGAGATCAACAACTCACCGCAAATGCTGCATAAAGTTTTTGCTGGATTGCGGAGAAGAGTTGGTTTGTGTTTAGATGTAAATGGACAACATTTTCAACAGCTTCTGTAGCTATATGTAAATTTTGATGATTTCGATACTAAATAAATTATTTGTTTTCTTTTTTTTTGTAGTATTATTTCAATGCCGTAACCTTTTTTTTACAATGAAACCAAATGAAACTGTCAAGCATCAAGTAATGTGTCATTATGTGGAAGTGGCTAAAGTACCAACCCAATTTCACAGTCTACTCCAATTATGAATTTTTTCGATGGCTCGTTCTCTTGTATAAAAACTAGTAGCTTCCAACCATGATCCCCATCTAGTTTTTACTAATAATCACTATATACAATACATTTACCTTTTATACTACTCTTGCAATAATTGTTATTTAAAAAATTTCTTCAATATTTTCGCTTATTTTGCTGTTTCTACATCACTTTTAAGTTATTTTAACTCTAAATTGCCTAATATAATAATATTTTCTTGTTTACTTCTATTTACTTTATAATACTGTTCGAATATTTACTTTACTATATTTATATACTTGTAACATTTTTTTATTACTGATATTTCTTCATTTTCAAACTTATTTATCCTAGCAAAATGACATATTACCCATTTACAATTGTAATTATGTATTGCATTATATTAATTCTCTTTCCTTTTAACATTTATTTCAACTTAAATAAGTATAATTTTGTTCTAACATTTATTACTTTCTTTACATTTAATGCTAATGGGCCTTTATATTCTTATTTCATCTATATATTATCGTATCATAGCAATATTACTTACATGTAAACATATATGTAAGTGTGTAGCACACTGTCGACTCTCTTACCTGAAAAAAATATTTATAATTAGTATTACTATAAATACTATTTAAAAAACGACAAGATATTTAAATAAAAAAAATATTTATATTCTTTTATTGCAACACTAGTGGTTAGGAATACAAAATAAGGTGATAAATCTGGTGAAAATGACCTATTATATCAACTAAATATAATTTTTATGATCAATTTGTTGTCAAAAGAGGATTAAGACCAGGTGACCCACTTCAGACCTATTTGTTTAACCTAGTTTTAGCGGTAATAGTGAGGGGAAGCAAAATCAGAAGAACCTTCATTTTTTATCCTGAAAAATAATATTATTGCATACTCAGATGGCGTGATTATCTATTTTCGAGTCCGGCTCTGTTGCAGGTAAATATATGGGTGGCAATACGGGTTTCCACCTGTAGTTCATCAGTAATCGGTATTTGACAGTAGCATCACAAATTTAAAGGCAAGAAAATTATATGTAAATAATAAATATCCCATTGGACAACGCCACATAAAGCTCTTTGTTTCATGACGATTTGTGTTTTATTATAAACATAATAATTTTACTTTTAAAAGAAGTCTAATGTGCAATCTATTTAGTTTTAATCACATTTTAATAAATGCGGCATAGGTATGTCGACATATTCGACGTAAAGACTTATGATTGATATCCACAAAAAAAATATCGTCATATGTGCGGCGGAGTATGCTTTAGAAGAAAACAACAACATTCATTATCTATGAATAGGACCTTATTGTTAAAAGTATTGTTCGGAATTTTATCGATTTCTTTTTGCAGGTCATTAAACTTGAACTATAGCTCTGCATTTCGATAAATATAGAACAAACAAAATGTAGTTAAAGTCTGTCCATACTTTAACTACATTTTGGCCCTAAGAATTAGTAAATTTTTGGTGAATGACAATTAATTTCTTTTTTGCCGCTATGCAACGGTAACCCTGTGTATATATTGTAATGATTTCTCCGCCTAATGTGGTAGTTAATATTACATAAACTAGTTTTTTTTTAATTTCCAATTTTTTTTCAATTTCAAAGTTTATATCTCGGGTTTTTTATAGGATTCAGGGAAAAATTAGTCTTTTTAAAAAAATATAAAATATATGAATAAATAAAATAAATCAACATAGTAAATAATACACAAATTCATTTCGTTACATTAAATAATAATTAAAATTTATTATTTAATGTAACGAAATGAATTTGTGTACTGTATACACTAGAATTTTGTATATTTACTAAAAGATGTGGCTTATAACAATTAAAGTTATATATTATATTAAATCTATATAACCACTAAAATGTATTTATTTAAATTGGAGATAAGATAGTATATTAAAAAACGACAAATGCTAGAGAAGTTTTATAAGTAGAGCAGACCAATATCCGTGCGCGCCATGTGCGCCGATGTGAGGATGATTGTATTGCATCAGAACTAATAAAAAGCATTCAGTATGTGTTTGGTACTTGCTTAGACAGCATGTAAGTGAAAGCATACGTAATAAAATGTCGTCAACACATAAATCGAGAAAACGACCGTTGTCAGACGAAGTGAATAAGTTTATTATGGATTTCCCGGACTTAATATACGATGGCTCAAAAATTAAATGTTTAGTGTGCAATACATATCTAATGTGTTGGTCAAAAACACATTATAAAGAACACGTAAGCAGTTCGAAGCACAATAATAACAAAATTAATCGACAACAGTTCATACATGAACTATGTGTAACTATGATTGTGTGTACACTGCCGTTTACCTTGTTAAGTAATGATTCAGTTATCTCATTTTGGAATAAATACGAGAATTAAACATTACCGAGCACGACAACGTTACGAAGGAATTTACCATCGGTGCGTAAACAGGTTGAAAATAAAATCAAAGCCGAACTGAAAAATAAAAAACTGTGGTTATGTGTGGACGAAACAACTGACAGCAAAAAACAATCTGTAGTTAATGTGATGGCGCGTAATATTGAACCACATCAACCAACGTCTTCAATTTTATTAGCATCCAGACAACTAGAACAATGTAATGCCGAAAAAATTTAAACTTTCGAAAGACCAAGTATTAATGTTTATGACCGATGGTGCCGCAACCATGTGTTCTGTAGGCGGGTCTCTTAGAAAATATTGTCCTAACTTGTTACATATTACTTGTAAACTCCATGCTCTACACCTTGTGGCAGAACAGGTTCGTAGATGTTATCCAGAGGTAGATGCTTTAATATCGAGTACAAAGGCAGTATTCCTGAAATCTCCAAAACGTATTCGGAAATTTCACGAATTGTGTCCCATACCCCTGAGCCACCACAGCCGATTTTTAACACGTTGGGGTACATGGTTACGGGCGGGGTTTTACTATCATGAACATTTTGAAAAAATTAAGGACGTGGTTTTATTATTCGATCTGGAAGAAAGTGCAGCTGTCAATACAAGCCAGAAAAAATTTCAAGATGCCCAGATTAAAATGGATTTACGAAGTATTCGTGAGAATTACTTGGGACTAGAAGAAGCAATAACAAAATTAGAAAATTCGTCGCTGTCGTTAGAGGAATCACTGCAAATCGTTAAAGATGTTTACGCACAACTGTGTGCTGTAGAAGACGCAAAAAGTGAAAGTGTTCTAATTAAATATGAAAGTGTCTTAGACAGAAATGCAGATTTTGACACCTTAACACGTATTTGTGAGGGCACGTCTACAGATGCGTTAAGTTGCTTAAAAAAGTATTTTGATTATGCGAATATAACATCACAAGATGTAGAACGCTCGTCTTCCGAATATAAACATATTTATTCCTCACGGCGGACATGTTTTTCAGAAATAACCTTAGAAACGCACCTGATGCTGAAAAAATACAATCAAGTTTCTCTAGTTTGTCAATCCTTGGAAGACGCTTAAAACGGTAAGTGTTTTTTTAAATCCTCTGTCGTGCACACAATACTGATTTCATACATTTTCCATTTTATTTATCGGTACATACGACGCTGCTATAATATCTACTATTCTTATTTTTCGTGTGTTTTATGCTAGAAACATAATATTTGCGTAAAGTTGATTCATCAGTGATTCATACGTGAAAATAATTGGAAGATGTTGCTTAAATGAAAAGACAAGGAATGTACGTGCTATTTCTCTTACGAAATACGATAAACCTATTTATTTTATCTACGTACTCGACACCACTGAAAACACTATATTCTCCGAATACAATAGCTGGGTTGTCCATTGTTATCGCTGCGAGACCAGGTGGCCGAGTAAGTCAAACAAATACTTCATTGAATTACGCCGGGATGTACTGAGCGACGTTATACACAATTCCAAATGCCGATTGCGTTTTATGGAAATTGCATCCGTTCTCTAGCCATTAGGACCGTATACCGTATTATAGTTAAAAATACCATACATGTACGGTAATTACCGTACAGTTGGCAACACTGTACACTAGTTACAAAATTATGGTATCCAAGTATAGTATGGTATCAAATTCCATCATATAACTTCTATAACTATAACTATAATTCGATGCCAGACCTATTAAAGAGAACCAAATTGACCCCTGATATCTATAAGCATTTTAAGAAAGTGTCAAAGTAGATATGTACAAGAGGAGCAAAGCATAACGAATTTGAAAGATTATTTTGAAAATATACCAAAGACAAAGCACAGAAATATATAAACAAAAAAATATACGTATATTGAAAAATATTGTATACAAGTGGTATTAATTTAAAAAAAAAGTAAAATAACTGACTTAATCTAGGATAATACGACTTGAATGTAAAACGTGGCATTAGATAATTTATAAAAAAATATGAAAAAAAATCCTATAAAAAACATATTCTTCCCTTGGAACTAATTGAATCTAACTTTTTCATATATTCAACCGTTACTTCTAGATAAAATTTCCGATTACAACGAATTTATAGTCAACAACGCACTTTCATAACATTGCTTCTAAAGTTTCTGAGGCGTGGGGTGCAGAATGTAGTTTGTTTTCGACGTTCGGCATTCAGTGAAAATGAAGTCATTTCGCCAGAGCAAAACTTTGCAGAAATTCCACAGACATTACAGGAAAGGAACGATCTTTAAGGTAAACCAGTGTCGACCCATTCAACCCACAAGATCAACTGAGTCACCGTTCATTTGACGTGTAAAATGGAAGGTGTAATTTTTGGAAAGTTGCTTATAACGTTTAAATGCGCGTGGGTAAATACGCAGGTGAATAACGTTAATCGGTCGTTTTAATTGCATTAAAATCGCAAACACGTACGTAAAAATAACAGAACGAGATATTCTAACGGTAAAAACCATTACGAAATTACATTTTAGTGATATTTAATTTCGAATAAGTTTCGTGTTATGATTTAGGATACAATATGTGCCAATTCATTCCTTAATCGCGAGAACTAACTTGTATACACACATATATAGAATAGATGAGTCAGTTCCAATTTTATAAAATTTATTTCCATTTAAATATCAATAAGTATAGGTTTAATTACTTACGTATTTGATCATGTTAAAATTTAAAACCGACCTGCGTCTTTAGTACAATTTTAATACGGAACTACTTTGTACTGTTCTTCAAAATGATCTTAATTACTGTATCGAAGGCGTGCATAATAATAAAAAGAAGCAACAAAGAGAGAAAAAGAGAGGAGGATAAAACGACACACTGAAACGTAAGTCAACTGAGTCAGGTACAAGTTAAAAACAAATGGAAAATATTTAAACAGCCACTACTTGTTAAATACAATGAAGCAATATTGTGACATTCAAAACATTACAAGCTTTTCAAGACTAATTGGCCATCAAACAAATAAGAATCAATGTATTATTGCTAATATACTGAGCGACTATAAACGATTGAAGTAAATATTTAATTAGGCAAGACTGGGAAATTGGTTTGCCTGGTTATTCGCTTCATATTTATCTTTTTGGGTTAAAATCTCTCTTTCTATTTTTTCTTAGCCGTTTTCTTAAATCTAATAGGTTATTTTTTCTTGGAATTCGACTAATTGATAAATTATTCTCTAAATAAAAAACTTATTTTAACGTTTCCACATTTATTGTCTTCTTCGGAAACACATTGATTTGGATACTAATAAACAAACATGAAAAATATGGTAATTAATTTAGAGAACGGATGCAATTTCCATAAAACGCAATCGGCAATTGGAATTGTGTATAACGTCGCTCAGTACATCCCGGCGTAATTCAATGAAGTATGTTTGACTTATTCGGCCACCTGGTCTCGCAGCGATAACAATGGACAACCCAGCTATTGTATTCGGAGAATATAGTGTTTTCAGTGGTGTCGTGTACGTAGATAAAATAAATAAGTTTATCGTATTTCGTAAGAGAAATAGCACGTACATTCCTTTTCTTTTCATTTAAGCAACATCTTCCAATTATTTTCACGTAAGTGTGCATAAAATTTCTTTTATTTGGATCTAGAATATTCTTACTTTTTCAGACAATGGAAGAGCGTCGAGAATGGCATCGTATATGTTAGGACGCTGTGTGGTAAATGTTGTAGCTGGTGTACTACATCCAACTATTCCCTATAACTCATATGTAATAGCAACAAGTGTTATAGAGTTGATGCGGAAACAGTTGCTGAAACCATTAAGGAGAATATGCAAAAAATGCTTCATTCGGACGCCACGTACAAAGAAAAAATACTTTTATTTGTCAGTGATAGTGCTGCGTATATGTTAAAAACAGGCAGACTATTGAAGAAAACATATCCTAATATGCTGCATATTACTTGTGTAGCACATGCTCTCCACAGAATCTGTGAATATATCAGAGACACTTTTCCGGAAGTTGATAGACTTGTATCAGCTTTTAAAAAAGTTTTCAGAAAAGCACCATTGAGAGTAGCTCTTTTCAGGGAAAAATTTCCATCTCTGTCACTGCCTCCCACTCCAGTAATAACTGGATGGGAAACATGGCTGGAAGCTACTAGTTATTATGCTGAGAATTTCGATAGTCTAAAACATTTCTTAACACTGCTAAAGGAGGATGCTAGAAGTATTGGTGAGTGCAAGGAGCTCACACAAATCCCAAATCTAAAAAATCAGTTGTACTTTCTTCACGAACACTTTGGAAAATTGCCAAAACTAATCACTTATTTTGAAAATCGAAATCTCAAATTAAATGACGGATTAACCACATTAGATGTGGCTGTTAATAATTTGAAAAGTATTCCAAGTGACTTCGGATGTGGCCTTCGGCAAAAGTTTGAAGCAATTCTTAATAGAAATCCAGATTTAATTACATTGCAGCAATTATGTATGGAGACAATTCCACAAAATCTAACGGCTAAATATGAAGAAATAAAAAAATATTTCCAGTATGCACCTATAATCAGTTGCGATGTAGAAAGAACGTTTTCTATTTATACGGATGTACTTAATTCAAAGAGAACAAAATTGACAGAAGAAAACCTTGAGAAACTATTGCTAGTCAATATTAATACTCCTTTACTCAACTTGAACGACAAAATGAACAAATAAAAATGTTCCAATTATAGAAATAAAATTAAAAACTTTATAAATACAACTTTTCAACAAATAAATATGTATTTCGTAATTTTATAGATCACCACCCGTTCGTTTTCCAATTATATAAATAAAATTAAATATGTATTTTAGAAATACAGCCGTTCGCCAGTACTGCACTGGGTGGTAAGCGTGTCCGTTCTCTAATAATTGTATATCTTAAGTTATTTAAATATCAATTACATTTAAATATCATATACATTTGCTTATCATGCTGACTGTTCCGTGTTTTGATTCCTGTCTGGTTGTCCGAGTAGGTTTTCGTGGTTTTCCTTCTCGTTTAAGGCGAATGCCGACTTTGCATCTTAAGACGCTCCACGGGCGCATACATAATAATATCTCATGTCTTGCTTTTACCTGTTTTAGTTGTCTATCTGTTTTTGGAATACTAAGGCATGATTTATTATTATTCAATTGGAATGTATCTTTGAATAATTTTATCCATAGCAACTCAATTATATGACATTTGTATACTGTCATTTATATTTTATATTCTTGATAACGGCATCATTGCCGAAACATGTAGGGTTGTTTTAAATATATATACTTTAAAGTAAAGCCAGACCTTAAATCGCCAACTGATTGAATTTACCATATTATACAAAGGTCACGAAATAATTATATATATATATATATATATATATATATATATATACATATATATATATACATATATATATATACATATATATATATACATATATATATATACATATATATATATACATATATATATATACATATATATATATACATATTTAGTGTTTAAAGAATTTTGTTTTTCTTTTTTATTTTATTGGCCGTGTTTTAATATTAAAAATAATAGATTTTTATTGGTTTTAGCGACCTTTTATTGAAAATAAATAAAAGGTCGCTAAAACCAATAAAAATCTATTATTTTTAATATATATACATATATATATATATATATATATATATATATATATATATATAAATTTAGCCTGCGTATGTTTGCGTTCGCAAAACTCGAAAGTAATCGGTCGATTGACTTGAGATTTTGACACAACGTTGCATTCGAATACGCGAGTGTTTTTATAGTAAAATGATTTTTTTTAATGACGCGAGAAAAATCTTCCCACACCGGTGAAATCTATATAAGTTTTCGTTTTAATATAAATAGTGTAAAAATTTCTCTAATACTTGATTTGGTAGTATTTTTTAATTCCAAGTTGTTCGTTTGCTAATCACATACTCTATTTACGTTAACATATGTTAAAAAGGAAAATAACATTGATTTAATCTTGAATGAATCGTCTTATATGAAAACTTAAAATAATGTGTATAGGTTAGATGTAAATGTCAGGAAGATATTATTTTAAAAAAAATTATGACAGACAATTGTCAAATTTGAAAGGCTCAAATATTAATGATATTGATATTTGGAAAACAATTAAATAGGTAGCTGGGTTTTTGAAAGAAAAAAAAGGAGAAACTATTATTGATTGTCGACGTACACGTAATGAACAAAATCATTCTAAACAGAATCCCAGGTGAAACAGTGATACAAATCCATTGACTCCATAATGAATCAAAGTGAAGTAGTGAATTTTCTAAACGGAATTCGCTCAATGTTCCTGGATTACCGTCTCCGAAACATCAATCAGCGAAATTTATGCAATAGCACACGATTAGTTAAAAAATTGGTAAACAATTTAATTGAAGCAACAATTCTGATTGGACCTAATAAAGTTTTCCTTTCCAAGAGTCATGTTGCTATGAATGCCGTACAGAGGTGCGACTTCGCAATACTAAGCCAGCCTCCTTATAGTGCAGATTTGGCCCCGTCGGATTATTTATATCCAAAATTGAAAAAATAGCTTCGGATAAAAAGATTTACTGATGATGAAGAAGTGAAGTCGGCTATTTGCGTCTATTTTTGCAGGCTTTGACAAAACATTTTTTTATGGCATAAGTAAATTATTTGAATGATCTGAGAAATGTATTTTGAGTTAAGGGAGAATACATCGAAAACGAAAATTAAATTTGTGTTTAATTCATTAAAATTAATCAATTAATATTTTGACTTCCCCTCGTATGTTCAGCTGACCTTCGTATAATATATGCAGACTTGGCACGTCTCGAGTTCCAAAATTTTCCAGATCGCTTTTTTCTCGATAAAATTGGAGCTATATTTCTTCTTATAAATTTAAGTTCCATCTTTAAAAAATCTTGAAATATTTTCAGCGAGCAGATGCAAAAATTAACAGCTTAAAACTAATGTTTACCTTACTATATTATTTTTATATTGTTAACGTCGAAGGAATGTAATATATTTATGTATTTTAATAAAGCGTTTATGTTTATTTTAGTAACTATAAAATTAAACAACAAAATGATGAACGAAGAATTTCATTTAAATTCAATTACGAAGATCTGAACGTCAACATTTCACTTTCTTCCGTGCAAGAATTCCTATTGCTAATTCGTTTATGTATGCGATCTGAATCAAATAAATTGATTTTAATGTATTTCTGCGTTATAGTTCTCGTGTACTTTTTACTGTTAATTAACCTCCTAGAAGACATTTTCTAGTAGTTTTATGGATATTTAATTATAGCTTCGCATTAATAACATTAAACGTAATTGTGTAGTGTATAAATTATCGTGTTTGCTTGAATAGATATTTTCTGTGATCACTTTCGTTTATTCTGTTTCATTAGTGATACTAGCGATCGCCTTTTGAAAAAATCCAAATAATTCAGCAATAAATATTGTTTCAACCGTCCCATTTTATTTTATTTCTTTTTAATATTTAATATCCAGATTTATTTACAATTTGTACAAAGATTATACAACTTATAACATACAGTATGACACAGAATAAAGTATACCGAAACTTAAAAACATATTTCTGGTGTTACATAATTTGGCATGATAAAGAAATGTTAATTATTGGTATGTTTGAGATGTTCTCCTTGTACACTGCCCGACATATAAAACCCGTATACTAACATATTATCAAAGTAAGTCAGGCTTATCAAATTTGACATGTTTTATTTGACTTGTCAAATTTGACGTAAGTTATAGGTATTAGTAATGCCTAGGCGTTTAAATGATTTGACCAAATTCAGAATAATTTCTCCAATTGAGGCCGGTTGGTCTATAAGAAGACTTGCCGAAGCGTATAATTGAAATAAATCTACAATTATTGAAATTGAAAACACAATAGAAAGAAAACGCGGAACAGGAAGGTCACCTATTTATTACAACAGTTGCACAAGATAATAATTTAATTAATTACATAAGAGAAAATCCGTTTGTAACTGCAAGAACGTTGAGTGTAGAAACAAATTTTCCTGGTTCTGCAAGAACAGCATGAAGACGAATTCAGAAGACACTCAACATGTTGCCAAACAATTCTACTCGTCCTACGGACTCGTGGAATTATTATTTGGCAACATATCTTGTGTCAATTCGGCGACTATTTATAATCACATTAATCACCCAGAAACCCAGAAAACTCATAACTTTGTTTATATTCCTTTTAACAACAAATATGCATTTTGCATATAATCCTAATTAATAATTATTATTATTTAATTTTTAATCCTTAACATAAATATTTTTACAGGAAATTACTTCAAAATATGTTATTTTTTTATTTTAATTGTTTATTATATGTAATCATAGGATAGAATGCAGATATTTAATAAATAAAATAAAATATTTGTCAGAATCAAGCATTATTTAGTTACTACCTGTAGAACAAAGTGTTACTACTAGTTTATCGCTCTCTTTCACCTATTTGCACATTACTGTAACAATGTTATCAAACATTCAGCGCGCTTGCGTATTCTTTCACATGATTTTTTTTTGCAATAAAATTTCCAAGCGTTAAAAACAAAAAACGTAAGCAAAATACGTAATAGTATTAATACACACAACTGTAGATGTAAGTAATTTGTAATTGTAGACTTATTTATGCCTGACAGCAGAGATTAAAAAGTAGTGGGTCGTAATGTGGGTAGCGAGATGTAATACTTTACAAACAAATGACACTTTAATGCTGTGCGGGCATAATCGTATTATGTAAGAAATTAAAATAAAATATAAATATACCTGGCTAATTTTCCTTTTATTATATTATACATATTTTTTTCTTAGTCCGCTAAATTTATATTAAAAACATTTCTTTATATAAAACGTTAATATAATTCAAAGTTGTATCTTGACCTACCACTCACAGGGCATAAATATCGTATAAGCTTTCTTTATGTTATTTGGTGACGGTTATATTGAAACTTAGGTGGTCTTTTGAGTGTCTTATTTATTTAACAAAAACACTTAAATCTAATTTATTAAGGTAAACCTCAAAAATATTATCAGTATCACTTAATTTTAGTTACGTTAAAATCTTTTACTGTTGGTTAACTTGAATTAATGTGTTTATATTAATGTTGATACTGTTACAATGTTAAAATTAGATTGTTGTTAAGATAAGACTTTACTGTTTAAAAATACTGCAAATAGGCAAAATTTACTACCACCTCAACAAACTATTGCATAATTAATATAAACGTGCCGTTATCAGTTGTATAGCCAGATAAAGACATAACTCGGGAAATTTCCAAAGTTACCGATTCCTGGTAAATGGTACCTTCTTGCAATAATACACGTTTCAAGGGTTTAACAACTTAATTTTAACTTATGCTAATTAAGTATTAGTTGTAAACCTAATAGTCTAACATTGATTAATACCCATTTAAATAATTCCATCTCCTCTTTTCTAGGGCCGAATTTGCCTGCCTTAAATATAATATTTATTAACTTACATTTTCTTTTAATTTACTGGATTTTGCATATTAATATATTTTTAATTAATTATACGCTGCAATTTACATATATAATTTTAAATATGTTTTGGCCCACCGCTGGAAATGAAATATTTTAAATAGGTCTGTCACCACTTCCCACAAGATTAAAGGATTAAAGTCATCGCTGCAGCTTGCATATGTTCATTGCCGCATATACATTCACAAATTTGTACCTGCAAGAACAGTTGGAATTCTTAATATTTGTACAGTATTTTTCAAATTGTAAGTAACCCCTAAGGGTTTAGATAATGATTTAATTGCGGTCTGTTTACACAGCGATTAGGAACCAAACGGTCTGCCCTGTATTAAATAAATGGGTCACAACAGAAAGTATTAGGGTCTATTACTAGGTATAAGTTTATTTCAAATTATAAGAATATAACTAGAGTGGACCAATCCGGAGCGATATTGGTAAATATTTCATATAAAAGACGAAAAACTCCAATAATTTATAATTAATATATAGATATATACAATATATCAATTTATATATATATATATATATATATATATATATATATATATATATATATAAATTGATAAATTATTGGAGTTTTTCGGCTTTTATATGAAATATTTACCAATATCGCTCCGGATTGGTCCACTCTAAATATAACTTTGAACAGCTCTAATGCTTTTATTTCACCACCTGCGGCAATAACTACCTGGCCGCTCAATACGATTATCTTTTACGCAAACAAACTGCTGAGGTCCGTAATGACAAAATTTAAGTAAATTGTAATTACTGCAATTTAGATGAAATAAAATTTAATAATAATATAAGTACCAACAGTTGTTAATTTGAATATATAGTAATTATATATAGTTAAATAGTCATTAAATTACAATTTAGATGAAATAAGTGCTTATATTTATTAAACAAAATTTAAGTAAATATAGTTAGGGGAGTTGGTATATATTACATCTATTATATTGAGTCTATTTATCATTTATTGTTAATCTTTACTGCTGTACACATATTTGATTTTTCTCTCTTTGCTTAACGAACATGTGGCGACCTTTTGCTGTAAGTGTTAGTGATTATACTGATTATGATATGGATAGTGATAATACTGTTGGAGCACGACAGAGAAAGCATATATCAGAAGATGCAAAACAGATAATTTTCAATGTCTATCATACCCTGATGGAAGAAAATAACGAACTACAAACTCAGAACATTCAACGAACGTCGCAATTAACCAAGGTGCCTTTTGGAACAATATATAAAATAATTAAGAATAACCCAGGGCCTCGAAAGCAAAGAAGTGACAAAGGAGCATCGAGAAAAATTGAAGAGTATGAAATTAATACTATTAGGCAGCAAGTGTACTCCTTCTACAGAGGAAATGTTGTATCTACACTTGACTGCTTACATAAAAGAACGATTCAGACACAGACACCAATTTGCAAGACGACTCAATCACAGATGATTTATGAAATGCGGTGACACATAAAAATTTTATTGTGCATTACAAATAAATTAGCTTTATATATCTATATGTATCCACTACACATGTTGTCACAAGATTTGTAATTTCTTCTTTGTATATAAACCCAATGTACAGATATTTTTTATTATATACTTGAAATTAACAGCGTGTTATTATTATATTATAGGGCCCTAATTTATAGTCAATACGGCCCCTAGATTCATACGTTGCAAATAGGTAAACCATACCCGTTCAATAAGGAGACCAGGTATAATAATTATCATCACAGAAGGTGGTGCAATAAAAGCATTAGAGCCGTTCAAAATTATATTCTTATAATTTGAAATAAACTATATATATATATATATATATATATATATATATATAGTAAACGCCAATTAAGTTGGCGCGAGGAGGGGTAAGTTCGCGCAGGATTAAAAGTAGTGGGGAGATTTGTATTTGGTTTTACATCAAATGTCAGATAATTTTAACCTCTGAACGTGTATAACTTTATGATCCCCTAGCATTATGTTCCGTCAAACGTCAATGACAAATGTATTCTGACAATTACTTGAGTAGTGGGGGTGGACGTTTTTAAAAACGGCTTCTGCGCACCCCCTCCTCGCGCCAACTTAATTGGCACTTGCTATACTTGTGTAGAGAAAAATGTATTTTGTTTTCGTGAAAATTCAGAAATATATTAATGTGAATAATATTAATACCTGTTTAATTACTCTCGTTTATTATCTTTCGCTATAACAATTACCATTGTACGAATTCTTGGAATAGGGTTGGACGATGTTGATTTATCGACAGAACGTATAAATTTTTGACGACGATAAAAAAGTAACAGTTTACAATAACTTAAAAACGGAATGTAATACATCCAAGTATCCATTTATGAAATTTCCTTTTTATTTTGACCACGACTGTATATCGTTCCCAGAGACCCCCATATTGATAACTGTTACATTACGAACGGGCGTTTTTATATATTCACACGTAACAGCTGCTTTCAAATTTACCTGGGTGTACTCGGGAAGGTCATGGCAGTTATTTCTATAGGGCAGGTGATATAAAACACCTGGTTAGCGCTGCCCAACAGAAAATCTAACTACATAATGGTAAAAATATAGACCGCCACAAACATTAAGTTGCAATAAGTATGTATGTTTTGACAAAACTGTTACACGTATCACTTACAATACACATATTATCACTGAGTAAATGCAAACATTAATTCAACATCCATAATTTGTGGCGTAGGCATGCGTATGTACTATATACATATATACATTTTACTATATAGGCAAGGTCGATCTCGACATTATTATTAGACCGAGGATACTGTAAAAATAATCCAGTACAACTTTGTAGGAGGTAAAACGGTATACATACTATATTATTCAGTAAAACGAATTAAATACTATTTAAGGACAATTGTTTTAAATTAACGTGATAAAATAGAAAATTGCGATCTAAATTAAATCAAAAACTATCGGGCATACATTCTGCGAATAATATTTAGTGTAAACTCCATGGAAATTGGCGAGCTTACTAATCGTTTGAAGTAAATCTGATGAGTTGAGTTTACAGCTGGCAATTTCTAGTTTATTTTACTGATTTTTTTCGGCGATTGAGCTTGACATTGAAGGGAACCCCATAAAAGTTATACTTTACATAAAAGAAAACAAACGCGAAACCTGAAGTAAATATTTTTCGCAAAAAAAAAAACATTAAATTTAGAACAGTTCCTCTTAACTAAACTTGACTCAAATTTGTATATGCATGGGTTGTGGCATAAGTTTTGTTGTATAAACACATTTTCCAGTAGGTTGATAAAATTTTGTCTCATCTCATCTCATGAAGCCAATGTTTCGTGTAGTATTGTAGTAACGAGTGATCATTAAAATTTTCGCTCAAGTAAGCCATGTACACAAAAAGTATGTCCTAACTTAAGTTATTAGAGGAGATCTGTCATTATAATTTCAAACGTCATGGACTCATGATTGTTAAAAAATAATTTGAAATGCTGACTTTTATATTAAATATATTTATAATTTTTATACAAAGTAATAGAATATTATAAAAAATGTGTAAAATGTTGACCATTCTCCACCAAGCATAATCGCACTCTATTTCGTAGAGCATTGAAAACATTGATCAGTATTTGCGGTGAGTTATTGATGTGTTCACATTTTTCAATGATTTTATGTCTTAACTCTTGTAGATTATTAATTCGTGTTTCATAAATAATATTCCTTATATATGGCCACACAAAAAAATCCATGACTGTTAAATCACACGATCGTAGTGGATATGGAATCGCTGTATTTCTACTTATTATCCTATCGCCATAAAATTGTTGCAAAAACTGAATATTTTCAAGTGTAACGTGAGATGTAGCCCCATCCTGTTGAAAATATCCGACCTGGAATTTATCATTAGTCAATTGATTAGTAAAAACACTGAGAATTTCCTTACGATATTTCTCCGATGTTATCGTGCCCTCAAAGAATATTAGTCCTATTAATCGGTGACGACTCATACCTACCCATACGCCTATTTTTTCTGGATGTAGAGGAACTTCTCTGTAGAAATGAGGATTTTCACTGTACCACATACGCATATTTTGCGAATTAACATAACCTTTCAAATAAAACCAAGCTTCATCGGTGAAAAAAGTATGATTTAAAATATTGCCTGTCATTGTTTCAATAAACCATTGGCAAAATAGTGTTCTTTTTTCATTATCCGTAGGTAATAGATTTTGTACAGAAGTTAATTTATATGGATATATGTGCAAGTCCATTTTTTAAATTTTTTTACATGTTCCATACGAAAGCCCTACTTGTTGCGAAACTCTGCGAATAGATATTTGAGGAGATTCGTTAATAATTTGTCTGACATTTTCAATTACGCCGCGACTTCTCTTGAGAGGAGGATCGCTTCCTTTTTTCCTTAAAATACTGCCTGTTTGACGAAAAAGATTTACACAATGCATTAGCGTATCACGGAAAGTTTTATAGCTAGGAACAGTATTTGGATATCTCTCTTCAAACTCCGCAAGGCAATTTTTTATTGAATGCTGCCAAATACCATCAATTTTTTGAGATGTCAGGAAGTAACATTCTACCATAAACACTTTATGCATATCATTAAAGGCCATTACTTTTTCTTTTGATGAAACTTTAAAATATATATTTGACACTGACAGATGTTTGAAATAACATCTTAATGACTAAAGCTACGACATAATTTTTATATACACGGCCAGCTACGAGTGAAAATTTTAATGATCGCTCGTTATATTATAAATATTTAAAACTTTTAACATGTTTTAATCTATAAATATTCATCACCATTAATAAGAGGGGCACGCTGGAATTATTGAAATGCTAGGAAAGTATAATATGTTGCTATGACCACTACGTCGCGCTTAAAAAAAAGCAAATTCTTAACGCTCCCCGGAGCAGACCCGGTCTCGGACAACTAAAACCGCCCCCTGCCCGTTCTTGCCAACGTCCAACGGCCCATCCTGCCTCAGCCCGGGGGTGGGGAGACCCAGCGGTAAGTAAGTCAACTAAAAGAAGATAATTCTTTCAATGGAGACTGTGGTTAAATAATAATTTAAAAAGGTATATAACCCCTTACCACAATTATTAGTCGTATCCTAAATACGTATTTCGACAACTAAGTTGTCATCATCAGTAGGTAAAAACTACTAATTAAAAGTCACACATGGGGCACAGTAAAGTAACATAAACGCTTCCGCACAACTACTATACACTGCAACCCTATAAAGACTAAATTTACCATGCCATTCTCAAACTACGGGACAAAACACTTGCCTCTTAGAAAAGGTTTTAAACATGTGTTACATTATCGAACAAAGGAACGGCAGAAATTCTTCTCTAAAGAAGGCGTTTTTAGTAGGCGCCTTCTTTAGAGAAGAATTTCTGCCGTTCCTTTGTTCGATAATGTAACACATGTTTAAAACCTTTTCTAAGAGGCAAGTGTTTTGTCCCGTAGTTTGAGAATGGCATGGTAAATTTAGTCTTTATAGGGTTGCAGTGTATAGTAGTTGTGCGGAAGCCTTTATGTTACTTTACTGTGCCCCATGTGTGACTTTTAATTAGTAGTTTTTACCTACTGATGATGACAACTTAGTTGTCGAAATACGTATTTATGATACGACTAATAATTGTGGTAAGGGGTTATATACCTTTTTAAATTCAAAAAAGATAGATAAGGGCGCCACCGAATTTCTGCCGCTGGACGTCGCAAACTCGGAAACTTTGACGAAAATCTTATACAAGAAAAAAAAGGCAAGTGGCGTGGGACAGAAGGCAGGCTCCGTGACCGAGACTCGTTCCACTCTCGAGGATCGAGAGACGAAGGAAAATACAAAAAAAAAACTGTTTCCAACCAAACAAATCCTATTTATTATCACCCAGTATATAAGAAGGAAAAAAAAAACTTGTTACAAATTTCGCAATGGTGAACTTATGATTAAGGTGTAAATTGACCAGACCACGTATAGTATATATTAAAAGAAAAGTTAAATAGGTATTTTGAATTTATAAATGCGGCTAAAGGCCAGCCAAAGTAAAGGAAAAAAAAAACGTTTAATTAATTAGGAACAATTTTTTAGGAAAAAAATTTTTACTATTTTACTTGTTATATTTTTTAGAATATATCCCCCAAAAAAAAACAAAATGAAACTTCAGTCATACTGTATATATATATATATACAGTATGACTGAAGTTTCATTTTGTTTTTTTTTGGGGGATATATTCTAAAAAATATAACAAATAAAATATTAAAAATTTCTTCTAATAAAAGTTGTCTAGAAACGCAAAAAAAAAAATAAAAAATAAAAAAAATCTTTTCTAGACAACTTTAATTAGAAAAAATTTTTACTATTTTATTTGTTATATTTTTTAGAATATATCCCCCAAAAAAACAAAATGAAACTTCAGTCATACTCTATATGTATGTATGTATGTATGTATGTATACAGGGTGTGTATAAATTGGCGGACCCACTAGACGCGGTGATGTTCTTCATTAAATTCGGAGTCCAAAATCCTAATACGAAAATGTTGTACCATGCTCCATATCTTTGCACGAGGTTCCTAAAGTTCGGACTTTCAGTCTTGAAATAAGCATTATTACTCGATATTTGTTGACAGAAAGAGCTACAATTTAGAAGAAAGAAGAATTGTTGTTATTATCCTTTCGTTAAAGTGTTCTTTTTGAGTTTAAAGTTTGTTTTTAATATTTGTTTATTAACTTATTTTGACGAAAAACACATCTGACAACGTTGTAAAACAATAAGTAGGCAGCCTAATGTTGTTCTAGTCAAATACATTACTACTGTCAAATTCATTCTGAAGACAAAGGAAGCCTGATACATCGTTTTAGGATTAGGACTTTTAACTCAAAATTTGACCAAGAATGTCGCCACGTGTAATGGGTCCGCCAATTTATACACACCTTGTATATGTACATATAGTTAATAATAAATTAGAAACGAGGAAGTGATCTGTCAATTAAAACTTATTTATTTTCGATCTCTCTATATTTCGTAACGAGTTTGTTGCTTTTTCAGGGGATGCTACAAAATTAATGAAGAACAAATTCGTTGCGAAATACAGAGAAATCGAAAATAAATTAGTTTTCATTGACAGACCGCTTGCCCGTTTTTAATTGATTATTGACTATATTGATAACTGATATAGTACGATCGATAATTCTTGTACGTTTTATATATATATATATATATATATATATATTATTGAACATAATCACAATAAAGCAATACAATCCTAAACATCACTGAAGCACATAAGTATCACCGCTCAAGAACGGACAGAAACTCCTCACCAAAACATACGCAGCTATCCCGTAAAATTTGTCGCAATTCGCGCCTGAATATGTGAAGGCTCCCGACATCCTTCAATACATCCGGCAATTGATTGACAAGTTTTAGACTCATTGAGACCGGAGACCCCTTTGTAATATTTAATCGATTATATGGTACTCAAAAACGATTTTTATATCGAGTATTCCGAGTATATTTGAGTTTTTGAGAAATTTTCTTTTATTTATTTTTTATTTACAAAAATATAACACAGCAATTCTAAAATATACACACTAGGCAAAGGCAAGATATTATATTGTGTAAAGTACTGCCTACAAGATGTGGTTGAACGCATATTACTCACACAACGAATTATGCGCATCACGAGCATATTGGGAAGATCCCCAGAAAATGATGCCATAATGACACTTTTAAATGTACCTGTCCATAATAATAAAATGTTATCAGGTTTTTAACGCTTAGTGAGTTTCTTAGAAGAATTATTTGGTACCGAGAAACGCTGATAGAGTAGTGTCAATTTGGGAAGACACTGACGCAGAAACCAATTTGGAACTTATAAAGAAAAGTGTACCCCAAACGAGAGAGAAAGACATAGTTCTTGCATGTATAGACAGGCCAAATAACATTGACTGTAATATTCTTCAGTTGTCTTCTAGCGTCCGTAAGGTGTCGATCGTGTTCTTTGAGTTAATTTTGTTACAAAATCAGTTGTTTGAGTTTATTTTATTACAAAATCAGTTGTTTGAGTTTATTTTATTACAAAATCAGTTGATTTCACATCTATTTGGAATAGAAAGCCTTTATATCTGTAGGTATTACATTATTTTTCATGAATTCTTAATAGGATTTGTTGAAACATGTACTTTATTTGTTATAAATTATTATGTCTAGTTTACCGTCCACATCTGGATGTCGTGATCCAGCAGATGTTGAAATACCAGTGAAAAAAAAGACAAATAATAGCAGAACAATCACACAATCAGGAATTCATAATTAATTTGGATAGTGATTCTGAAGACGATATTTTTTATTATTTTTCTGATTAAGTAGATGAATAATTGTTGAAATATAACTTATTTATATGTGTAGTTATCTTTGTATTTACGTCATTAGTAAGTAAGGGTATTTACGAGTATGTATAATTATGTAGTAATAAAAGACGACGTGTAAACAACAAATTATTTTTACTCCGAATGAATATTCATATATTTACAAATATAATGAATAAAATCTTGGTAAAAGAAGAAAAACTGTGATACATGTAAATGTTTAAATTATAATGAAAATAAATAATTGAACCAGAAATTGTTGGTTGTATCTCCGTTAAAAATCCCACTTGAAAATAAATAAAATAATAACGCTTTATTATTCATTCAGACAATAGAATGTGTTTATGAAATTATGTTTCATGGCAAACGAACATAATAAATGAAATATATTGTTTCCGCTGCACACGAAATAAAAATACAAAACGTTTTAGGTAAAATTCGAATTTTAAATTGCGCGCTAATTTAGACCCAGCCCGACCTATGTTTTTGAGGGCGTTAATACTCAGGTTGCGCGATTCGCTCGCGCAGATTGGTGTCTTCCCAAAGCGATTTTACTCTAGCATCGATTAACTTTTCGCAATGATCCTGCCAATTCAACAATTCATCCAACTGAACACCAATACTTATCGAAGATTTGCGATTTATTAAGATACCACAAGCACTCACCTCAACATTAATTTACGGTGTGGAAAAACATAAAATGGGTTTTTTCGAAATTCATATGCAAATTATTGGATTGAAACCATTTGTAAAGCTTGTCAAGAAGCAATCACATTTGTCTTATTTCGTACGGTCATAGGATCAGCCCCCGAAACAACCGCACTAGTCGGCATATATAAATAAATAAGAATTAATAAAAAATACCAAGTCATTGATAAACAGTAAAAACAGTACCGGGCCGAGGACTTATCCCTGTGGAACACCCAATAATAAAAATATCTATTTATATTATTTTTCTTGCAGGATATTTTAACAAATTGTACACGGTTTACTAAATAAAATGAAAACCTACCTGCCACAACACCCTTCACACCAAAGTTCTCAAGTTTTTCAAGCAGAATGCTGTATCCACGTCTAGGTGATCAACAATTTCATTAATAAAGGAGGTGATCGCAATTATGGTTGAGCTATGTCACTTCTTCATACATAAAAATCAGTCATCAGACACTGTTTCTTGTCTATAGAATTGCAAATTGCATGTTACAAAATGCCAGTTTAGTACAGTACATATATATAGTATAGTTTTTCAAATTAGACTGTCGGGCAACATACTCATCGGCTCAGTTTAGTACAGGAGCGTCTTTCAATTGCCCATATTTACATTAATTAATGTATAATTTAAAAGAATGATTAGAACAGTAAATATGTTTATGTTGGAGAAAATCGTTAATGTATATATAAAACGTGTTTTTGTTTGTTTGTACTAGCTTGGTACCGCCTCACGATGATATGGGATCATCTTGGATGCACCCTATACCAAACGCATCCAAAATCATAAAAAATCGGTCAACGCGTTAAGTAGTTATGTGCGAACAAACATTAAAAACCAAAGAAGATATATACATGACGTATTGATAACTTCCTCTCTTTTGTAAGTCGGTTAAAAATTGCATTTTTCTAAAAAGAAGTAAACGCAAAATTCTAGAAATTCCATTATAATTTTCATTAACCACCGATTATTTTATATTTTCAAGAAAGTAACCGAAATGTCAAATGCCTATACCTTGTGCCAAAAGGGTTTAGATTTTATCTGAGTTAAACTTCATTTGTAACACTTGTCACTTATTAATGGTCCTGTCTTTGGCACTTCCTTGCTAGATTTTTACCGATATTTTATTTTAAGTAATGACGTTATTTGTATATTTTTGAATTTAGATTTGTAGCTAACATTTTTCACGAAAACGTTTTGTACATTTTCAGATGAACTTCTTCTTGTTTATTTATATCTATACAAAATTTATTCAGAATAAACTTAGACAGAAGTTATCGAATCTTTTAAAATACAACTGCTTCTAGTCAGTCAGATTGAAATTTATGACGTTAACAGAAGCAATTTAATACTCAATCTGTTTTAAACACTCGAATCGATATGTGAAATATATTTACCGTCAAAGTAAATAGTTTATGTAGAAAACAAGATATTGATTAAACGTTATGTCGCTCGAGCAAAAAGCAATAGTCAATTCCTTGATAGGGATAGATGCAGAAGTTCTGAAGCTTAGAAATTTTTAAAACAGACGTTGAATTTTCACCCCAGAACATTTTAAGCATCGTAAAAAGAATATCAAATGACAGATGTACGTTCAAGGTTACTCGTAGCAAATGCAAAACATAACGTGTTGAAAAGACCGACGTTGTTGGAAAACTTGGTAGATCGTAAGATAAAAACTAATGTTTTCAGTTGCTGGAAATACATGTTTTGCAGGTGAAAATTGAAGTTCAAACAGTGGTGAAATATTATTCCAAGATCCCTCATAGAATTAACTTTCGAAAGCATATGACCATTCATAAGGAAAATGTGTTAAAATTTAAAACAGAAATAAAACTAATGGTTAAAATCTTCAGTTTTTTAATACATACGTAATTGTAATTATTTCGCCAGCATTAAGGTTGTCACCCATTAGATCAGCACGGGATGGCACAGCGCGGTCCGTCAAAAAACGGTTAGGATTATATCAATACAAATAAATAGACGACCGCCCACTAGTCCAGCGCAGCACGGCACAGCGAGAATCTCGACGGACAGGATTTCTGGTCCCCGATCCTCGCCGACAAACGACTTGATGTATCGGGCTGTACTGGCCTAGTGGGCGCATCGCCGGCCGTCGCTGGCCAGCATTTTAACTTGCCGAAATCTGTCGGGTGCAAATATGTTCCGTAGTATTTAGGTAGTTGTTCAAAGTTCAGAGCACGGCGAACCTCAGTAAAAATGGATGAGGAAAAATTAATTTGTTTAGTCCAAAAATATAAGGAAATTTACGATTTTAGTGACGTGAATTACCACAATCAACAACGTAAGAATAACTAACGTATGGGAGGAAATTGCTGAAGAAATTAATAGACCCGGTAAATTTCAACTTCTTATAGATCGTTAAACAAATTATGAAACCCTCCAAAATTTGCTCTCATTTGATTAATGGGATGAATCCACATATTCCTCTTCTTTATCTTCTTATGTTCTTCCTCTTCAGCTAAAAATGTGGCGACTACTACACCAACTTTTTCTTCATCGGAGCTATTGCTAACAGACACGATGTACCTGTCACTGTTACATAATATAAACTGAAAAATTTGCGTTCACAGGATACGGCTTGCCGGTCGCCGGCAGAATAGTGAGCGATTCCTCTATTCATCGCCGGCAGGCGCTGGACAGCATCGGGCCGTGCCGTGCTGGTCTAATGGGCGACAACCTTTAGGTGGGCGAAGTATCAATATACCCGATATTATAACTGGTATCGATTCCCCGTCAGATAACGAAGGTATCGATTCCAGTACTCGCTAAGTATCGATACTTAGCGATATATCGGGTAACTCACCTTTGTGAGCTACCCGAGTAAAGGATGCAATAACTTTTTAAGTAAATAATTATATATAAATATGTATACATTATATATTATATTATATATATTATAATACAGTAGTACCCCCATATCCGCGGGGGTTTGGTTCTGTGGTCTTCCGCGGATACTGAAAACCGCGGATAGTAGCGAACACTTTATTTTCGAGTACAATATGAAATATGAAGCAAAGTTAAAACAATGAAACAAGAAAAAATAAGTTATATAATATTTATTTAAAATAAATAAACAATAAATAAATAAATATTCTTGTGCTGTGGCACAAATAGAATTTAAGTTTAATAAATATATAAGTTTATACATATGTACATATAGTACATATTTACATACACAACAAGAAAATATACAACAAGAAAAACTTTATCATCGTGAGCTACATATTCATTCATCTTCCTCCAAGTCCAAGTTAGCAGTCGATTGTTTACTTAGATCTGAAGCAAACGATGTTTATGATTAGCATTAGCATTATAGATAATGCTATCTATAGTTTTGTCGACTTTTTCAAAGAGCATTGTTATGGATAGTTGTCGCTTTTGTCTTTTCATTTCAATAAACAAATCCTCCAAAGGTTTCAAGGCTTCTGTTATAGTGCGAGTAATTTTTATACTGCGTTCCATTATTGGATCATATTCTACTATATGTGCTTTTAATGTTTGAGCAGTTCGAAATATCGCTGAAAATTTTTCAAGCGTCCATGCTGGCGGTTCTTGTTGACACTCATCCTCATCGTCACTCGCTTCTGGAGAAGACTTCACAAGGTCTTCCAATTCCTCGTTGGTGAATACTTGATCCTCTTCGTTTATGTAATCACTGAGTTCCTCTTGGGTTATATCGTTAAATCCTTCTCCATCTATTTTCTGCGCTATGTTAAATATCATTGTTAGATGTGAATTAATATCATGTGTGTCTTCAGAACTAAGAACGATGTCATTCCACAGATTTTTCCAACATGCTATTATCGTTTCTGACTTTAATTCCTCCATCGCTCCTTTGATAAATAGAATTGCGTCAGGAATTGTACATGACTTCCAGAATTCCATGAGCTCGATATCAGAGCATTCGTTAGCCATTGTGTATACAGCATTTCGAAAACTTGTCGAATATATATGGCTTTAAAGCATCTAATGACACCTTGATCAAGGGACTGAAGCAATGAGGTCGTGTTAGGTGGTAAAAAAAGCACTTCAACATTTTTATCTTCTGTGCCTAGTGACACAGGATGCCCAGGAGCATTGTCTAGTATCAGCAGCACTTTAAATGGTAATTCTTCCTTTTCCAAATATCTTTTCACTTCCGCAATAAAGCATTGATTAAACCATTGTGTAAATAGAACAGCCGGAACCCACGCCTTTCGATTTGATTGCCACAGGCAGACAAGCTTTATCTTTGTATTTAAGAGCACGTGGATTCTGTGATCGGTAAGCAAGTCCGGGTTTAATCATATGACCAGCTGCATTTGTACAAAATATCAAGGTAAGTCTATCCTTAATTGCTTTAAAGCCTGGTGCACTCTTTGCAGTCTTATGAATATAAGTCCGTTGAGGCATTTATTTCCACATAAGACCAGTCTCATCGCAGTTAAAAACTTGCTTAGGATGATAATTCTTTTGTGCAATTTGTTTAAATTTTTCAGGAAACAGGGCAGCAGCTACATGATCAACCGACGCAGATTCCCCTGTCATTTTTATACTTTTTAGATTAAACCTAGTTTTAAATCTATGCAGCCACCCCCTACTTGCTGTGAATGATTTTCCTTCCTCTTCAGTATAATCTTGGGTCTGCATATCTTCATATAAAACCAACGCCTTTTGTTGTAGCACTTTGCCATCGATAGGAATATGTTTTCTTGGCATATCTTCCACCCATAAATTTAAGGCATTTTCTACCTTAAGTAACACTTTATGACGTGTTGTGGTTGCAACTTTTGAAGTTTGGGGTGCACTAGAAAAACTAGCTCGTATATTATCTTTGTTTTTAACACTTCTCGTATCGAAGATTCGTTTTTATTGTATATTTTAGCAACAGTTGCAATAGATTTTTTTTCTATTTCAATCATATTAATGATTTTTATTTTTTCACTAATAGTGAGCATTTCACGTTTTCTTTTTGGTTTAGAAGCCATTTTAAAATGATTTTCAAATTTACTTGCTTTATTTAAAAACTATTGCAAGCACTGTCTTGTCCGACAATTCGAATAGTACTAAACTCATAGTTAACAGGAGCGTTTATATGTACAAGTAAAAGCGAGTGGCACCTTAAGCACGTTCCAACTTGTTTAACTTATCATAAGAGAGCGCCGAATTCAGGGGATGACTCATATATACGACAAATGCTCCTATAACTTTTATATTTATTGATATAACGCGTTTTCTGCTCATCATAGGTAAATCGCGGGTGACTGAAACCGCGGATACGGAGTCAGCGGATAACGGGGTACTACTGTATATAATATTCAAGGTACCGATTCCAAAGCATCGATACTTTACCGATTCCAGTACTCAGAATCGATACCGTGCACAGACCCGATATATCGCTAAGTATCGATACCTTGATTGGTATAGATACCCGATACCGAAAACTTCGGTATCGCCCAGCCCTAGCCAGCATAGTGGCTTCATCAGGTACTTACAGCTAAAGAGTACGTTACAAACTCTAACTTGTGTCAAAATTTCTTAGTAAAGCAAATGACAAAGCATTTATCTATATTAAACTCACGAGATGTTACAAACCGTTTTCTTAAACTCTGAAGTTAGATACAACAATCTTCTCTGCGTACTGTTTTTCTTTTAAAATCTTGCACGCGTCTTCTTTTGAAACTATCAATGCTTCTGAGTTGTGCTGCGGCTCTCTGTAACACAATTTGTTGGTATTTAGAATTCCAGCAACTTTTCTTTGTGAATATCCTTCATGAAGAAAAATAATCATTTAGGATAATTCTTCTGGTCTGCAATGGCGTCTAGGCATATTTAATTAACTTAATGCAAACAAATTCACTAATATTAGAAAGAAAAAAACACGCTTTATTAATTAAACTAGCTGCCCGCAGACCGGCGCTGCTCGGACACATTCTATAGAAAAATTAAAACTTGTGTTAACTGCCATTAATCTATATACAATTTTTGTTTATTCTCTTCGTTATTCCATCTGGTGCTTGAATAAACAGAGCAGAAGGTTTACCAATTTGCGAACATGCTACATATGCACATGAGAATTGATAATTTCCAGCTGTTGTAATCACACACAGCAATTCGATAACTGTGCTCGCAGACAAAAATACATTGCTCATCGTAATGTCGAGGTAGTCGCCATACTGTCGAGACAATTGCTAAGAGACAACTTGAAAACAGTATACATATATGCAGTTGCGGTCTTTAAAAACTCAGGCACTTAAATATAAAAACATTTTAAGCGGTGTAAACTTTTTTTAAACGCTACTCAAACCAATTGTTGGCGTAGAATGCAAAATGTATTGCAAAATTAGTAAATTTAAAAAAATTATTAACAAAACTGTCGATAGTGTCCCGCTTTACTTAAATTTTTAAAATATTATTTCGAATATCAGAATACAAAACTTTACTTCAAAATTAGTATTTTGATAATTGCGGCATTTTAAAAAATAAACTGACTATGAATTTTCAAATGTGACATTGTCATCAAAATGACAATGACAAAAATGAAAATTTGATTTACACACATTACAAAATTTGACATTCACGTCAAGATCGAATGTCTGAATTTTCAAGGGTCGCAACCGTACATATATACACATAGGAGATTTTCTTTATTTGGCAATTTAGGGTCTGTTTTAATTGAATATTTATTTATTTAAGATACTTTAACTCTTAAATGTTTCGGCACTTATGGCATTTTTCAAAGTTTTTTTTGTAAATATAAACATTGAATTACATATATTATAAAAAGTGTCAGTATACTCGTATTATATTTTGTACTGTCATATTTTATATGTGACGTCATGCTTTTCATATAATTATTTAAAATGACATTACGATATATTTCACATATTGTTAATTTTTTAATATTTGCTGATAAAATTTGGAACAAAATATGAAAACATCCTTCAATGCAGCTTAGGGATCATACACACAAAATTTGATAAAAATCGGTTATGTAGTTTGTGAGTCGATAGAGATCAAATGTAATGTTTTTGATTTATATATATATATATATGAAAAAAAACCACATCTGTCCAGAAACGTGCATATATCGATATTTCACATGTGAGAGGAGATTTGAATAATTGCTATTTCTCACTCCAATTAAATTCAATATATATATATATATATATATATATATATATATATATGTATATACATTTCGTTTCCTAGCAGTGAATGTTTTGCTATTGTTAATTGTTTCATGCCATACTATTATAATTGTGTTTAATAAACGTCAAATTATAACATGTGAAAAGTCTATTAAAAAAAACTTGTAAATTGGAAAAGTTATTTCAAATTTATTTGGTGGTCTTTTAATTTTGTCCAAAAGTGTAGTGGCTATTCTTTGAAAATATACTGAAAATTATTACAAACATTCCCACTATATACTTCTCTTTAGTGCTGCTACATTTCATAATGACACAGTGCACATAATACATGTTTTTCCTTTCATAAGACCCCTCGTGCGTTTTGCTATGTACAGAGTTCTAATAATCGAGGGGTTGGCAGTTCCCATGTATTCTTAAATTAAATTTAGTGGAACTAAATTAGTTATTATTCAAGTGGAACAAATACAGGAAGCAATAACTGAAGTGAACTGGGGTAGTGCTTATAGAAACAGTAATAATTATAATATTTTTAATAGCACATAAATATAGTTAGTTACCTATTGATTAACGTTAATTACATTTAGATGGAATTGAAGTAAAATATGTTGATTTATCGACTTACATTAAATATTATTCTATTAAAATAAACTGTATACTACATATTAAAATTAGGACACGAGTTTTAGAATTACATATTAAGAATTAAGTTATGAATATTAAAATAATTGACTATGCGCAATAGTGCATGTTGTCAGTTTGTATTCTAAACTAAATGTGATAGCTAACATTTGTTTTCATTTTCTATGGAATAGATATTCTTGAACATTAATCTCTAACAATTACATGCTTATTTTCCATAAGAGAGGATTATGGGAGCGGTGTCGTCGAAAGGGGTTTATATGATTGACAAATTTATTGTTGAAAGATTATTTATATCGGTTCTATCGGGTATGCAATTTTAATTTTTTTATATGTAGATGCTTTCTAATATATTTCTGGCTTTTTTTATCTTTCTCGGATGTAATGGTAGGTCTTTTCGAAACTAAATATGTGTTTGGTTCGCTTAATATGTTTTTTAAAGCTGTATTATTGTTTGAACGGTCGTTGCATGGAATTTTATATACGAGGGAAGATCAGTAAGTACCCGTGTTTGAAGACAGGTGGCGCTGCTGAGGGAAGTTGGCATTACCGTCGTGTACTACCATCTGTCAGACAACACCATAATAAATTTCAGACTGATTCATAGGTTAGTTTTTATTTGGCAGCCAGTTGTATCACACGTGTTTCGTGTTTCTCGATAAAATGGAAAAAGAGCAATATCGATCCGTAATTCGCTTTTTATTTTTGGATGGAAAAACATGCGAAGAAATAAAAGCGAAGTTGGACGCTGTCTATGGGGACCCTTCACCATCTATGACAACCGTAAGATATTGGTTCAACGAATTTAAACGTGGTCGTACATCTGTTTTTGATGAGGAGCGCCCAGGCCGCCCGGCAGACGTGGTTACCGAGGAAATCGTTGAAAAGGTCCACGACATGATTCTCGCTGATCGCCGAACGAAAGTGCGCGAAGTAGCAGAGGCCGTAGGCGTGTCGTACGGAACGGCAATTAATATTTTACATGATAAGTTATCGGTGAGAAAGGTGTCGGCCCGATGGGTGCCGCGATTGCTTACGGTGGACAACAAGCGGATACGGTTGTCAATGTCGAAGCAGTGTTTGGACCTCTTTAAGAGAAATTCGCAGGAGTTTTTGCGTCGAGTCGTCACCGTTGATGAAACCTGGATCCATTATTATACGCCAGAGTCCAAGCGACAGTCAAAACAATGGATTTTTCGGGGTGAATCTGCTCCGAAGAAGGCAAAGACGGTCCCATCGGCCGGAAAGGTCATGGCCACGATTTTTTGGGATTCCAACGGAATAATCCTCATGGACTTTTTGCAGAAAGGAAGAACGGTCACGGGGCACTACTACAGTGAATTATTGGACCGATTCGATATAAAATTGAAGGAGACACGCCCCATTTGGCTAAGAAAAAAGTGCTGTTTCAACACGATAATGCACCAGCACATTCATCCAGAATTGTCGCGGCAAAGTTGCATGAACTGCACTACGAATTGCTGTCGCACCCACCGTACTCGCCTGACTTGGCTCCCTGCGACTTCTTTCTGTTCCCCAACATGAAAACGTGGCTCGGGGGAAAAAGATTCAGCTCAAACGAGGAGGTTATCGTCGAGACAGAAGCGTATTTTGCAGAGTTTGACAAATCGTATTTTTTTGGAGTGGTTAAAAAAATGGCAGAAACGTTGGGAAAAGTGTATTGTACTAAAAGGTGATTACGTTGAAAAATAAAAAAAATTGTGAAAAACTTGCGTCTTCTTTCCTAACACGGGTATTTATTGATCCACCCTCATATAACGTGAGTTTTCTATAATGTAGGTATTTTGTGTTTAATTTAGAATGTAGGTTGTTAAGACTATTATAGTTTTTGTGAGCTACTTTTATATTATATGGTACTAAGATTTTGTTTATTTTTTCTGATAGGTTCTTTATACAAGAGGTGTCCCGTATCGTTATGTTCAAATTTTAGGAATGTAGAGTAGACTTCATTTCAAGTAACAAAAACGCAGAACTTGTATATCCATTTTTATTTGTTTCAAAATTACAGATCTATGAATGTGATTGTCATCATGAAAAAAATCCGACAAAACAAGTATGAAATTCGGATAAGTAGTTCTTCTGTTGGCTGACGGGCACAAGCCTGCATTCAACAAGGAGGTGGACATTTCGAAGATATTATTAATTGAACTTTATAAAATCAGTTTTTATTGACTTTGGGATCAAATTTTTTTTCATGATCTGACAAATCACATTTATAGATCTGTAACTTTGAAACAAATAAAAATGGATATTCAAGCTTCGCGTTTTTGTTACTTGAAATGAAGTCTACTTTACACTCCTAAAATTTGAACATAGCGAAACGGGACACTTGTATATGTATTTATTATTTAATAAAATAATTTGTAAGAATATGCTTTTTTTATTGCAATTTTATATCAAAACTAATCATTTCCTTTGTGGTTCTCATTCAAGACCAACAAATAACTGTATGTGTAATCTGTGGAAGAAGAAAAGGGACCAACAAAACGATTTTCTACAAAAAAAATACCTAAATATACTCCAGTATTATCTCGCTTTGCATTAATAAACGGTTGAGGAACATACAAGTTTAAACTTTACAGTTCTCGCTCAGATAACGCTTATTCAGTCAATCGTGAAAGTAATAAAGTGCAACTTAATAACTAGAGAACGGACATTCTTACCACATGACTCGGCGTAATTCAATGAAGTATTTGTTAGTCTTACCCGGCCATCTGGTCCGTTGCAATTACAATGGACAACAAAGCTATTGTATTCGGAGGATATATTCCATTAAACGCAATCCGCAATTGGAAATGTTTATAAACTTCGCTGAGTACATCCCGGCGTAATACAATGAAGTATTTGTGTTTGACTTTCTCGGCCACCTGATTTTCGCAGCGTTAACAATGGACAACGCCTATTGTATTGTAATAATATAAGAAGTGTCTTTACAATTTTATAAATGTATACAACTCTTAAAACTAGAATAGTAATCAAATCACATTGATAAGTTATCAATGAACGTGCCGTTTCCCGGTTGACGGTGATCTTCTCACGGGAACGACCTTGCGACATGTAACTTGCAGTTGAAAAGAAGAAGGCATTTAATAACAGCTGTCACTATGCATTATACATAAAAAGTATATTTTGATTTGTGTTGAATATTATGAACATTACATTACGTATTTTAATCTAGCAAAACGTGTAGTTGAAATTATATTACTGTTTACTGTACAATTAAGACAAAACATAAGTTATACAGCAACAATTGAAAGCCTACCTACGTGCTTTCTGAACGAATGTTGGAAATTTTATGATACTATAAAAATATATTGCCAGGAACATACTTTTTACTTAGTTACAACATACTGAATTTAAAGTGAATGCAACAGTGATTAATAATTAACGATAATCTTATTATAACATTATGCGTTAGGAGAAAAAAAAATGACGGCATACTTAATACCGGAACTCTGTATCACCATATTACCTTGAATATTAAGAAGGATATTAGACGAGAAGTGCTTTATAATCCGTGCACAACAATACAACGATCACTTCTTTATCTTATAGTAAATCAATTAATTAGTAAACTAGAGGCGTTTGACTGCGACGATGTCAAAGAACTCCTTACAAGGAGCCATTGCTGTAATGCACTTTGGAAATAACAAATACAATAATGCAAAACGAAAATTAAAGTCATCCGATGATCGTCTACGGTTAAGTGCTTTTTTTTCGACGTGGCGTTTTCGTCTGTGCGGATGCGACGACGCATTATTGAAATATTTCGGACGTTTTGCTGCTAAATTTAGATCTTTACGATTGCACTATTAATGATTTAAATTCCTTCGTTTCATCGCTTAACAGAAGTATAAGTGCTCTTTGCAGTATTTTTATAGAACTTGATAACATGAACACATACATACATGTATTTATATACAATTTACTAAAAGATACTATTTTTCTTGTTTAAGGTACTCATTTATTAACCCAACATATTCACAATTTCCAATTACAGGATAACAATTGGATGACATATAAAACTATAAATTAATAATTAACGCAGTACTGCTTCCCAAAAAGTAAATTACGAACACTTTAAATTATTTATACAAACTAAGCTGATTAATTAAGAAAAAAATATCACTAATTAATTAAATAAAAGCAAAGATAAAAAATAATATTTATACTCTTCAGAATAGATTACAGGATACAGCCGATGAGCATTACAGCACATATGTAACAGTGGTGATTTGTGAAGGGTACTCGTACACAAAATGTATACGATAACCTAATGTTATACTTTGGCAGCAGAAAATTAATTTGTCTGAGCGAGTTTACGCGTTTAATCAGAAACTTGCCGCTTGCATCATCTCTTCTTTGGCTTAACGAAGGGAAATCGTCAAAGAGAATGACAGTTGCTGACATATATATATACACATATTTATATATATATATATATATATAAATATAATAACTTCGTGACCTTGGTATGATATGGTAAACCTAATCAGTAGGCGATTAAAGGTCTGTATATTGTATTTAGCTGCTTCTATTGCAAATCTAGTAATGGAACATTTAGAACAAAACGTTATCAATTCATTAGACTTCCACCCCATTTTTTTCAAAAGATATGTTGATGATATCATAACATGTATTCCGACCAACAAAATAAACTATCTCTTAAATAAATTCAACAATTTTCACAACAAATTAAAATTCACTATTGAAGAAGAATTTAATAACAGTATTAATTTTCTTGATATTTCTTTGAGCTATGATAGACAGGGTACTATTTGTACAAATTGGTATAATAAACCCACAGCTTCTTTTCGATATATGAATTACCACTCAAATGCTCCTACAGTATTCAATAAAATGATTATAAATAATCTGACTGATAGGGCAGTAAAACTATCACATGCTCAATACAGAAAAGATAACATCAAAAAAATTAAAACAATCTTAACTGATAATAATTATCCACCACAACTTATAGACCAAACTATTAAAAAAAGAGTACACCAAATATACAACACTGCAGACACCAATAAAAATTTGAACAATGACACAACATATATCACAATTCCATATGTTCCACAACTATCGGAAAAAATTAAATACACTTTAAAAAAATATGATATAGCTACAACATATAAACTTAGTAATACCAATAAACATTTATTTTCAAAACTTAAACCTAAAATAGAAAAAAATCGAGAAACACATGTCGTATATAAAATACCATGTCGCGCATTAAGAATGCCATTGACAACCAGAAATTATTGCTCGCCAGTATATGTAATGTATTTGTTTTTGGTTAGCATTTCTAAATAGGATTTTGTGTATTTGCTGGTGCTGGTTTAGGCCCTTTTTTTTAACATGGTTTATTTTCGTTTTTGACTGTTCTCGGACATGTTTTTTATTTATTTATTCATTATGTTTGTAACAAGTGTTCATTTGAAAAGTCAATCTAGTAGCATATGATTTACTGAGAACATCTTGAAGTATGTCGTAAATTAAAAACTACTTAACCTACGAAGTCGTATATTTTGACAGTTTCATACTTTTTTTGAAAACTATAACAAATGTTGAAAATGTTGTCCTTCAAGATCAATGCAACTTTAAAATCCGCCGTTCAAAATTTCTGTTGATATTCTGCAACATTACTGGATTGTTATTAACTTCCATGCATTTCTGATCGATTCTCTGTAGCATATCATTCAAATTCAATATAGATGTTCGAAATATGTTATTTTTTTAGATAAGGCCACAAAAAGAAGTCGCAAGGTGTTAAACCGCATGAACGTACAGGCCAGGCAATTTCAGTATTTCGACTAATTATACGCTCATCAAAAAACTCTCTTAAATAATCCAAAGATTCTGCAGTACAGTGACAAGGTGCTTCGTCTTGTTGGAAATATGCATTTTGTAGTTCATCATCATGCAACTGATTGACAAATGGTTGTAAAATTTCCGTACGGTACCTTTGAGCAATAAACGTTCCCTGAAAAAATATTGGTCCAATGATTCGCCTTTGGCTTATCGCTGCCCAAACATCAATTTTCTCTGGATGTAGCGATTCTTCATTAATAATGTGGATTTTCACTACTCTAAATTCTTGTATTTTGTGAATTTAGGTATCTCGTTTTATAAAACCATGCTTCATCAGTAAAGAGGACTCTTTGCGAAAGTTCTCCATTATTGTTCATATTTACAAACCAATTACAAAATGTTATTTGAAAAACAATGAAAAAATACGAACTAACCTATCTGGTCATTATCTTTGGGTAAGTGCAGACGAAACAACGGATGTAATGGGACGATATGTGTTAAATGTAGTTGTTGGTATTCTTCATCCGACAACTTCATACCAACCATACTTAATTGCAACTAAAATATTACCAGTCGTAAATGGTGAAACAGTGATTCTGACATCGGATAACAACTAGAAAGACAATATGCTATTATTTTTGACTGATGCGGCAGCTTATATGTTAAAAACATGGAAGTTATTAAACCGATCTTATCCCAATATGCTACACGTTACCTGTGCAGCACATGCACTACACAGAGTATGTGAATACATCAGGGGTCATTTTCGAAATGTTGATAAGTTAGTTTCATCATTTAAGAAGATATTTCTCAAAGCTGAGACAAAAAGTTGATGCCATATTTAGCAGAAATCCAGATTTGAATATATTATATCAATTCTGCACAGAGCCGATTGAAAAATCTATACATTCGAAGTATGGTGCACTTTTGCAACATTTTAATCACGCACCCCTCACCAGTTGTGATGTGGAACGAACATTTTCTATTTTTAAAGACGTTTTAACATCTAAAAGAACTAATTTAACACATGAACACCTTGAACACATTTTAGTTGTTCATAGTAATGTTTTACACTTTCAATGCTTCACAGAAAATACATAGTTTTTAGTTTCGTTCTTTGTAAATTATAGTCAGTATTACTTTTGTTTCAGCAGTAGTTGCCGCCGGTTACCAAACCGTTTATTACATTCGCTCTGTTGTGCATTGACAGGTACATATTAACCCATTTACGGCCAGTGGTGCGTTTACGCACCACTGATTACAATTTTTTTTTTCGCTAATTGTTTAGATGCAGATTTTTAATTTTGTATGATAACTAAACTAATATATTGAGTTAAATTTAGCATCAATCTATTTTTTTCTAAGACTATAACTTATTGCGAAAGCAATTATTAAAAATAGACAATTTTCAGTTTTCACCAATCCCCGAAGTAAATTTCTATAAATTGTTGTTAGTTTTTATTTTAAGTTTTTAGAGTAAACATTCTAAATTCTAAATGTCAATACTATAATACTAAAACATTAGTTTAAATGTTTGTTATTAGTTTGTTTAGAAAAAATGACAGTAGATTACTTGGTGCGTAAACGCACCATTGGCTGAATGCGTATTGCGCATGCATTTTTCAAGAAAATACAAGTTTAGACTTGTTTATGTTTTAGATTCATAACCAGATGCATTCAGTCTTTAACGTTCCTTTGCCGTATATAGACGCAAATAGACTTACGGTAAACAAAATAAATGCCGGTTTACCTAACTCAACGGGAATTGGAGGCGCCTTAGACGAAATAGTAAATGAGTTAGAAAATAGAAATGGTACGTAAAATTTGTAGGTAGTGTACCCCATAACATAGTAAAGGTGAATATTTTTAGATAATATTGATGTAGTGTATATTCCGCCGAAAGTTGATGAATTGACCGATGAGGAAGATATTGATGATAATGTGGTAATTGAACAGGTTTGTCCAAATGAGCAAGAAATTTCTGGTTTATTTGAGATACAAAATCATAATGATACCACTAATGAAGGTCCTATTGATTCTGACGATGAGACGTTAGATGTAAAAAGAGAAAAACTTTTAAGACAAAAAGTATCGGCGCCTGTTTGGAAAAAAGGCGAGACAATTTACACAAACTTACCTGTTTTTGACAATACTGGAAGAGAAGATATAAAAAATAATTTATGTGGCAAATCTCCGTTGGAATTATTTTATCTCTTTTTTGACGAAGAAGTTTTATCGAGAATAGTGAGCTATTCTGTCAAATATTCTTATGACAATAATCGTCATGATTTTCAATTTGGTATAACAGACCTAAAACGGTTCCTAGGAATATTGCTGCTTTCCGGTTACCATACACTGCCTCAGACTGATATGTACTGGTCTACCGACGAAGATAAAGGTTTGGTCATAGTTCGAAAATGTATGCCTCGCAATAGATTTCGAAGTATAAAACGTAATTTGCATTTATCTGATAATGCTCAGTTAGACAAAAATGACAAATTCTCAAAACTTCGCCCGATTTTCAACATAATGTACAAAAGGTACATGCAGTTTGGCGTATTTGCTCACGATCTATCTATCGACGAACAAATGGTGCCCTATTTTGGGAAACATTCCTGTAAAATATTCATAAAAGGAAAGCCCGTGCGATTTGGCTTTAAGATTTGGTGCCTAACTTCTGCCGATGGATATTTATTTCAGTTCATTCCATATGGAGGGGCGAATGCATCAAATAGTAAATCAGAACTTGGTTTAGGAGGTCAGGTTATTGTTGACTTGCTCACAATTGTGAAAAGTCCACAAAAGCATTGCCTTTACTTTGATAACTTTTTTCTCGTCGTATAAGTTATTGAAGTTTTTGAGTCAGAAAGGCTTTTATGCTACAGGCACCATAAGAGACAACCGAACGGCTAATTGTCCATTAGAAAACGTAAAAAGCATTTCCAAGAAACAACGAGGAAGTTTTGATTCTGTATTTGACGAAGAAACCAACATATTTTTGAACAGGTGGAACGATAATTCAGTGGTGACTATTATTAGTAATACTTTTACACTACGACCTTTATGCACTGTTAAAAAAGATACGACCGAAAAGAGCGAAAGGAAGTGATGATTTCTCAGCCAAATATGATCGCACAATATAATAAATATATGGGCGGCGTGGATTTGCACGACAATGGCGTTTCTAACTATAGAATAAATGTGCGTGGCAAAAAGTGGTGGTGGCCGTTATTTATAAATTTGCTAGGCAGCACTATTGTTAACTCCTGGAAAATATACAACATAGCGAATGAAACCCAAATGACGCAACTGGAATTCAAATCTTACATTGCAGTACGCTTGATGAAGGCAGAAGATGACAATCGAAACAGGAAAATTAATCAAGCAGTTGGAAGCTCCATTCCTGATGAAGTTCGTCTTGATAACATTGGTCATGTAATCTCGATGCATGCCGATAAAGCTAGACGTCGTTGCAAACTATGCAAAAGTCACACAATATACATTTGTGTAAAGTGTAAAACACATCTACATTTAAAATGTTTTGAAGATTACCACAAGAAAATATGAACATGTGTTCGGTACACGCACCATCTTCTTTTTCATATACGCAATTTTTTTTTCGAGCTGATATGTATCAAATCGTTTTTTTTAAATATGTTTTTAGTAATAAACAATACTTTTTTGGAAAGTTTTCGTTTAATATACACCTTGGCCGTAAATGGGTTAACTGCACATGTTGGTATGTGCCACTTATGCAGTCGCCACACGTATCAAATTGTTCGAAACTCACGGATTGCCTAGAGAAACAAACCTATTGCGAATACAAGGCAGAATCCTATGGGCTATGAGCTATGAATCATTAATCGCTCGGGTTCGCTCTCTGTTAATTATCGTATCAATTCAAAATATTTTAAAATTTACTTGCTTGTATTTATTAAGTATGTACTATCTTCTACGGTAATTCTAATAAAACGAATCAAAATTTAAAAAAAGGCATTTATTCAAATACATAAACGCGCATGGCTTAAGCATGTTCCAACATATATTATTGTTTCAGCCTTTACTTGATGAAATTCCATTATAACTATTATCAGGATAAAATAAAACAAATTTTAATGAATTTCACTTTTTAATTAACACTGTAACGATCGTTTTGCTCCAACCTCAGCTTCATCAGACATATAACTAACTTATTTACAAATTTTTTAACACAAGTATGTGTTTGTTACCGTATACTTGTGTTAAAAAATTTGTAAATAAGTTAGTTATATGTCTGATGAAGCTCAGGTTGGAGCGAAACGATCGTTACAGTGTTAATTAAAAAGTGAAATTCATTAAAATTTGTTTTATTTTATCCTGATAATAGTTATAAATATGTTCCAACATGTTTAATTCGTACGTGAGCAAGGCGGTTGATGTTTCGCACGCTGTTGAACCGCGAATAACTGAAACCGCAGTTACGGAGTTAGAGGATACGGGGGTGTAAAATTTTTAATAAAACACCAGAGCAAGAAGAACCACTTTCAATTTTGGAAAAACATCAACAGTTTACTTGAATAAGGAGATCAAAGTCACGAAGTTCAAAGAATATAAATGCAAAATATTTATTTTACAACAGTTAAAAAGAAGATAATGTTACTCTTAACAATTACCGAAATATAAACAAATCAATTTAAATGCTTACTTAATAGTAATGTTTTTAAATAATAATTTTAATAAAAAGCATTTTATGCACAGCATTTATTATTCAAAATTATTATTGTTTCATTATATTACAAACGTTATAATTATTCTTGTATTATACATCATGTTATCGATACATATGAAATCAAATAAAAAAAAATCTATTAAGTGGAGAAATTGTCAGTATCATTTAGGTGAATGACATCCATTTCATAATGGGTTTTGTATTTCAAATTTCATGGCGCAACAGATATAGTCTAGACTTAAAGACGTGATTCAGAAAGAAGTAAAAGCCAATACAGACACTCCCTCTTCAACTGTTGCCAGAAATATTTTTAAGAGTTCAAGTGTGGGTAGATGTAACTATTGTTGATTATTTACGTTTTCTTATGGTATATATGCACTTACAAATTATTTTTACGTTTTATGTAACAATACATATTGAACACGTATACATAATGCGTTAAAATATAGATTACAGTAGAATCTCACAAATTCGAACCGTCACAAATTCGAACCGTCCAGAAATTAGAACCGGCCATTTCAATGTATTGGACGCTCTAAAATTAGAATCTGTGGTTCTAATTTCCGGAAGTGTTTTTTTTTTGTTTTTATTTCCACTAGAAAATATTTTTTTTCTATGATTTTGAACTAAATAGGCGAAAAACCAAATTAAGCGCTCTCAAATTAGAACAGGGGGTTCTAATTTCTGGAAGTTCTTTTTATTTTTTTTTGTATTTTCACTACAAATAATTTTTTTTCGCTCATTAAAGTAAAAATAAAACGGGAATCACCGAGTTATTCGTGGTGTGTACAATTCGGTCTTATGCGTGTGAAATTTGATATGCTTGTACAAATTTGGGTCAGTTGATGACTGAAGGTCAAAGCGAAGTGTTCGTACGTGTGAAAGTTAAAAAAAATGCCAAACAAACGTAAAAAAATACCTTATATTTGGATACTAAGGCCAAAATATTAAAAAGACTTAATGAAGGCGTGGGTGGAAATCGTTTAGCTCAAGATTTTAATGTGACAAAATCTTCCATCAGCTACATAAAATCAAGAAAACAAGAAATAATGGATGCAGTTACCAGCACCTATCAGGAAGCAAAAAAAAATCTTTACATAAGGCAGAATATGAGGAAATGGAAAAGCGCCTTTATAAGTGGTTTTTAAATCAACGTGAAAAGAAGAACACAGTGACAGGACCCGTATTAAAAGCAAAAGCTAAGTCAATTTTTAGTGAAGTGTCCCCTATAAAGATGAAAACGCATTTACTGCAAGTGATGGATGGTTTTCCAAATTTAAAACCCGTCATGGAATACGGTTTTTAAAAATTGGTGGTGAAATACTTTCGAGTGATGTTGGTGAGGTCACTCCATTTCGACAGAGATTTCGTGCAAAAGTCGCGGAAATGGGGTTATTGGAAACATACATCTAAAATGCTGATGAAAGCAGATTATTTTTCCGTTGCCTTCCAGATAAAACATTTGTCGCTGCTTGTGAAAAAAGTGCCCAAAGATTTAAAATTCAAAAAGAACGCGTTTCAATTTTACTAGGCGCAAAATTCTGATGGCTCACACAAATTAAAACCATTGGTTATTGGAAAAGATAAAAAGCCAAGAAGCGTCAGAGGATTTTTCATGACTGGTTTCACAAGATATTTATCAAAGAAGTATGTTTAACCAATCCATATTTTAAGTTCCATATTTTTAAATTTTTTTTTTTTGTTCTACAGGTCATCCGATTTTCTGAAGACAATAATTTGGCCCCAAAAGCTCTTCTGCCTTGTAGATAAATGTTCCGCTCATGCACCAATTGATAAACTTCAAAGTGAGGATGGTAATATAATTGCATATTTCTTGCCGCCAAATGTAACAGCAGCTGTGCAGCCAATTGATCAAAATCCTATTAAAATGACAAAATTTATTTACAGAAGTAAGTTGCTATCTCAATTAATTGGTGATGGTGTTGATATTGATAAGCTTTTGAAACGGCATTCAATCCGAGATGCAATAATATTGTTGAAACAAGCATGGGATGAGGTACAACAGACAGTGTTAAAAAATTCTTGGTCCAAATTATTAAATTGGGACTCAGGCGATTACGACAGCGATGATGATTTGCCACTAGTACAATTGGCTCAACGAAATCAGGATTGCAATGAAGTTCTTCAAATAAATCTTGATCTTTTGAATGAAATTATGCCAAACAATTCCGTAAATGTAAATGAAATCGAGGAATGGAATGAAGATGTGTTTACTGACGGATCTGATGCAGAGAATAGCGATGAGGAGGCTTCAGATAGCAGCGACGTCGATATTATCGACATAACGCCAGCTATTCCAATTAATGTTAAAAACCAATTAAATACCTAATAATTAAAAAAGTTTTACTATGAATTTAATATGTTCAATTAATTAAATGTTAATAAATAAAAACTGTTTTGTGTTAAAATAAAGCTTACATAACTAGTTTTATTAAATTTTATCATTTTCTGTAAAAAAAAAAATGTCCAGAAATTCGAACATTTCAGAAATTCGAACTGCCCGGTGCACAAAGTGGTTCTAATTTGTGAGATTCTACTGTATTTACCAATTTAGAAGATTGCAGGGTGATCAGGGCTTGGAAAGTATAAATAAACCAAAAAAATTAGTTAATACTGTATTTTTTATGTGCAAAAAGAAAAGGTATATGTGACAAAAAATAAGTTACTTAAAACAAAAACTGGTAATAAAATGAGTTATTTAATTTTACTCGTTGGATCAAGTATATTCAGTAGCTACTGAAATGAAAATGACAGAGTGCAAAGAGTGCTCGGGTGTTTATTATGTATCCAACTACAAAAACTAAAAAAAGGTATAAAACCTGTTGCCAAAATAATATTCATGTCCTATACAATGCTAGTTACAAACAAGATGTCCTGTATCGTTATGTTCTAATTTTAGGAGTGTAAAGTAGACTTCATTTCAAGTAACAAAAACGCAAAACTTGTATATCCATTTTTATTTGTTTGAAAGTTACAGATCTATGAATGTGATTGTAAGATCATGAAAAAAAATGTATTCCGAAAGTCAATAAAAACTGATTTTATTTAAAAAAGTTCAATTAATAATATTTTCGAAATGTCCACCTTCTTGTTGAATGCAGGCTTGTGCCCGTAAGCCAACAGAAGAAGTACTTATCCGAATTTCATACTTGTTTTGTCGGATTTGCTCGGCAGCCAGGTGAATACGATCCAACAACTCTTCTCTTGTGTTCGAAACTTGCGCGTAGACTAAATTTTTTCATGTACCCCCATAAATAAAAATCAAGGGGATTAAGATCGGGTGATCTGGGTGGCCATGCAACAGGACTACCTCGACCAATCCATCTTGGATAATTGACGTTAACCCAATTTCGGACAGCTATTCCGAAATGTGGTGGTGCCCCATCCATGTGAAACCACATGTCTCGTCGAACATTCAGTGGGACATCCTCTAAAAGACCTGGCAGTTCGTCAATAAGAAATTGAAGGTAATTGTCCGCAATTAACCTCCCAGGAAGAACGACAGGACCAATCAACAAGTCATCGATTAGGGCCGCCCAAACGTTAATAGAAAATTCATGTTCAAATTTAGATGGGTGTATAGCTTTGGGATTTTCTGATGACCACCTGTGCAGGTTTCTCAGATTTGTAACACCACTTCTCGTGAACGTAGATTCATCTGTCCAGAGGACTGTTCTACAGAAATTAAAATGAAGCCGTGACTGTCTTAATATCCAGGTAGAATAAACTAGACGAGCATAGTGGTCTACCTCAAGCAAACCGTGGTGCAAAATGAAGGGTATTTGCCTTAATTTTCAGATTGGGAAGACGAAAAAAAACATTTTAAAATAAACATAACTGCATTTTTCTAACATTTCGTACATCGTCCGAACATATAGTTGTTAGGGCTCGTAATCAAAGGATGAAAGAATAAGAGAGGAAGAGACATGTGTTGAATTCTAAGTGAAAGCATGTAGAATTATTAAGTGGGTGATGTATAAGATTGAATAGGAAAGTGTAATGAACTAGTGTCAAAAAATTGTTGACAGAAATTTGAAGACTTGAACTTTATTAACTGAATGGATTATTAGTGAATGAATTCAGAAAGTTACCAGAAAAACCAGTTAGTTTATCGGTCAATAATTCTTTAGAATTTATTCAGAAAGTGAAAGATTGTCGTCTGGAAGATGGTGACATTCTGGTTTCATTCGATGTAACGTCTTTGTTTCCGTCAGTACCTATCCCAGAAACGTTAAAATATTTGTCTGACTTACTTCACAGCAATCACGTTGAAAAGGGAAAAATAAATGAATATTTGCAGTTAAGAGGCCTCTGTATGGCCCAAAATTGCTTCCAATTCGAAGGCAAGTTCTTTGAACAGCAACAGGGTACAGCCATGGGTAATTGCTTATCTCCATTGATCGCAAATTTATTTATGAGTCACTTTGAAATTGAGTTTAAAAAGACGGCCAGATATTTTCTAAACATATGGGTCAGGTATGTAGACGATATGTTTGCAATTTTTGATACCAACAAGTGTGACTTAGATCATTTTGTAACAGAATTAAATTCAAAATTTCCTAGTATTAAATTCACGGTTGAAAAGGAAAACAACGGACGTTTACCATTTTTAGATAACTTAGTAATTAGGAATGACAAAAACTTAGAGTTTGATATTTACCGAAAAGAAACCAACGTCAACAGATTTATAACCGCAGATTCAAACCATACTTTTCAGCACAAGAGTGCCTCTTCCAATTTTCTTATCAATCGTTTGTTAAGCATGCCATTGACAAAGGATAGATATGAAAAGGAATTAACTTTAATTAAGAACATCGCGAGTTACAACGGTTTTGATTCAGAAATAATAAACAAGCTAGTTAGAAAACATAAAGTAAGAAAAACAATTCAGGATTCCACATGTTTGCTACCTCAAATTGATTCGAGCAAAAAATTTATTAGCTTACGGTTTCACGAAACTACGAAAAATTTAAATAAAACCTTTAGACAGTATAATCTTCAAGTAGCATTTCGGTCGAATAACTCCTTGAAATCTCTTTTAAGCAACGCGAAAGACAAAGTTGAGGTAAACAATAAATCTGGAATCTATGAAATAAATTGTAAGGATTGTGATAAGAAATATGTCGGCCAAACAAAGCGTTCGATTCTAACTCGTTATAAAGAACATGTTTCGCATATTAGATTCAATAGGCCGGAAAAATCAAGTGTTGCCCGACATATTCTTGAATCAGGTCACAACGTAACATCTGACTGTCTGAGATTAATAAAAAACGTCACTAGCCCCCGCGAATTAGATAGTTTTGAGAGCATTTTTATCTTTAAAAATAGGAATAACGTAATTAATGCAGATTTGGGTCCTATACCAGGTTCATCTTTATTCGAGTTAATTGACAGTTGGATATTATTAAACTAAAAAATATAAGAAAACCATTAACAAATTAATCTAATTCTATGTAATTTTTTAAATTTCGGTTCGTTACATTAGCTTTAACAGATATTATGATTCAATATTAATTTCAAATTGACATATATAATTTAAGATTGAGTTTATATGGTTTCTTTATGTATATTAAATTAGGGTATCACCTTTGTGTAATTTTCTAAAGGGCATTTCTATAGAATAAAGCATTAATCGGTTAATGGTCTCTTAATCCATGTACGTATTTAAGTAGGGTTTTTGCAATGAGGTAAGTTCTGTAGTATTCAGGTTTTTAAAATTTTAAAATTCAGTGTTAAACGAGAAGCCGTACAATATAGCGCTCAGTGTGTTGTGTTTCTTGTGCTTTCAAGTGTTACACTGCTTTTCCTACTGAGGATGACAACGTGGTTGTCGAAATACGTATATAGAATTGTTCAATGCCATTGTGGTAAGAGTTTTTAATTTTTTATTGAACTTTATTAGTAATATAAAAGTTTTATTCACTATGTCTTCAAAATCTTTCCTGATTAGATAGGGCCATGCTTTTTGCAACAGTACACGCACGCACTAATCACTTTGACACCAATATGTGTGCAAAAATTAATAATTTAATTTCTTTAACCTTTTTTATTATATTAGTTACATTTAAAAGATTATAGTACTAAAAGCTATGCTGAAAGTGTTGTCCTTTATTTTGAAGACAAAGTCGAACTCTACGCTTCATGTTCTCAAAACCATTTACCAGGAGTTGTGGAGTTATGTCAGCATAGGAATACCTAATAGCATTGCGAAGCTCTGATATTGTATGATGTCTGGTGTTAAAAATGGTATTTTTTAAATATGGAAAAATAAAATCTAAAATTGTCAGAAAATTAATAATTCTATCGTCGAAAAATTGTTGAAATTGTATTTGAGATTTGTGTGCCGGTGCATTATCTTGCTGAAAAAATCCTTCTGTAAGTTCGTCATCATGAACTTCGTTAATAAAAGATTGTAATATTTCATTGTTGGTATATTTTAGCAGTTATGGTTTTGTTAAAAAATATAATTTGTCTCCTTAAAACTGTTAGCCAGATGCCTATTTTTTGTGGATGTAATACAGTTTCTATGAATTCGTAAGAGTTTTCTATCGACCACATTCTCATATTTTGCTTATTTAAATAGTCAGAAAAATGTCAAATAAGCCTAATCAGAAAAAAAAGTATTTGTCGAGAATGTCGTTATTTATGTTATGTAAAAACATGACAGTACTGTGTTCTCGTACCAAAATCTACCCGCGTGAGTTCAAAAAATGCTTGAATTTTATATGGAAACAACTTTAAGTCCTTTTCTTAAAACGGTATGGCATGTCCCACTGACATATGAACTTCTTGAGAAAGCTTTGCAATTGATTTTTTATGTGAGTTTGTCCATTCGACGTGGAATATCCTCCATGCAATCTGCGATTCGATTTTTAGGTGTTCCACCGCCAGGCTTACGAGTTATTGCCCCTGTTCATTGCGTTCATTCTAGTTATGTCGACATACCATTGACTGTTGCTTGGACTCAGGAGTCATGTGAGACATCCAAGTCTCATCACATCTAACGATGTAGTCCAAAAGTTCATCTCCTTCCTGATCGTATCGAGTCAAAAACGATAAAAGCACAACTCATCTTTTTGTTTTATGATCGTCAGAAAACAATCTTGGAACTCAATACAATTTTCGATATTTCAATTTCTCTGAACCAATGATGTATAAAACTTGAAAAACTTGAATCGAATTTTGTTGTCCACTTCACGAACCAAATTTTCAGAAATCAGAGGTCGGACAGGGCGTGGCTTATCATGCACATTAACCGGTCCGTCCTTGAACATTCTCATCTGTCAAACAATGCTCGGAATGTTGTTTACATAGTTTCAAAATGGCTGATTGGATACGGCGCACAAAAATCTAAATCGACAAAAAAAATTATTTGTCCTTTCTGTCATTCTGTGGCTGAGCTGTAGAAGTGTATACGAGCGATGTCTTTTAATGTTTTGCATACTGGAACATAGAGGGTGCCACTAATGAAATGTCAGTGCTAAAAATTAACCTCCATCTTTAGTTAGCCTAAAGCTAAACTTATTTAACAGAAATTTAACTAAAAGGGTAAAAGTCAAAAATTAAATATATTAAACATTTATAAACACTGAAATAACACAAATTTTCTCAAATGAGTTTTAATGCTTTTAGTTTTCTATTCTTATTCCAGACTTGACAAATATCTCTATGTATATATAATATCTTCGTGACCTTGGTATGATAAGGTAAACTTAATAAGTCGGCGATTAAAGGTCTGGTTTACTTCAGAGTATATATATTTAAAACAACCCTACATGTTTCGGCAATACGCCTTTGTCAAGAGAATACAAAATATAAATGACAGAATATAATTTTATATTCTGTCATTTATATTTTGTATTCTCTTGATAAAGGCGTACTGCCGAAACATGTAGAGTTTTTTAAATACATATATTTTGAAGTAATATACAGACCTTTAATCGCCTACTGATTAGGTTTACCATATCATACCAAGGTCACGAAGTTATTATATATATATATATATATATATATATGTATATAAGTGTTTAGATAATTTCTTAGCCGTTTATTACATACATTCTAATTTGATATTTGAAAATATTTCATATAAAAGCCGAAAAACTCCAATAATTTATCAATTGTTATATGTATATACAGGCTGTCCAGAAACTCTCCTGACAAACGAAGACCGGAGTTCCCTCAGATAATTTTAAGACAATTAAACCCAAATTCACCTAGTCCGAAAATGCTTCCTAAGGCAGCTAGAGTTCTTTGAAGATGGCGCCTTGTATTTATTTTTTTTTAAATTCCTCCAGAACGCTTCTATTTAGAAAAACAAGAACTGGTATGCTTATTTATCCTCCAGAGATGAATCGATTCCATCAATTGCGAATTTCTAGTACCGGTCATAGGCGTCCGTTTTGGGTAGGTCAACGGTTATTTTAAGGCATAACTTTTTTGTCTTTAACTTTTAAGCATTTGTGACACTAGATTATTAAATTTTCAGGTATTCCAGTACTAAAAGGTACTCTTACTTTAAGTCGGTAGGATACACCGTTTTCTAGAAAAATCGATTTGTAAATTTTTCGTTTTTTCTTCATTAAAGTTCAATTTTTTATTTTTTGCAATAGTTAGCTCTGAACTGCCAACAGAAGTAAAACCTACGTTTTTCATTGTCAAATTGTTGTCAGTTCGCGAAGTTTATCTTTTCATTTTTTACTTTGTGTTATTCAAACACAACGATTTCAATTTAAAAAAAAAAAGGTTTTTACTAATGAGGAATACGCCGATATGCATTTAGTTTATGGCGAAATGAGGTGTAACGCTCGAGCGGCGCAACGTAGATACGCTGAAAAATTTCCCAATCGTCAGCATCCCACTCACTCAACATTTACAGCTCTTCATCAACGATTAAGAGAAACAGGTTCAGTGGTCCCAAAAAATAATGAAACAGGGAGACATAATGATGTAACAGCAGAACATGAAGATGTTATTTTAATGGAAGTTGAGGAAAATCCAGAAATTAGCGTTCGAAGACTATCTGCCATGTACCCCACAATTTCAAAATCTTCCGTAGGAAATATCTTACACAAAGAAAATTTATATCCTTTTCATTTTACAAAGGTGCAAGCACTGCTAGAAGGAGACTTTCCTGCTCGCGTAGAATTCGCTAGATGGTTACAAAATCAGAAAAATCAAGATGAAGATTTCTTCAGGAACATTTTGTTTGGTGACGAAGCTACATTCTCAAAAAATGGAATTTTTAATGTACATAATGCACATTATTATTCGTACGTTGGTGACAATCCCCACGTTGTTCAAGAATTTAAGCATCAGCATAGGTTTAGCATAAACGTCTGGATAGGAGTAGTTGACGATTATCTACTTGGACCTGTGGAATTACCTGCTCGTTTAAATGGTGCTGATTACTTACATTTCCTGCAAAATATTTTACCTGATTTGTTAGATGAGGTGCGTTTAAATATTCGGCAAAACTTATGGTTTCTACAGGACGGCTGTCCGGCCCACTTTAGCAGGAATGTACGAGACTTTCTAGATAATAACTACGAAGACCATTGGATTGGAAGAGGCGGTCCAGTTGCTTGGCCAGCAAGGTCGCCGGATTTGAATCCTTGCGATTATTGTGTTTGGGGATACATAAAAGCATTTGTTAATTCCGTTCCGATACAAAATCGCGCACAACTCTGGCTAAGGATACAAGATGCTTGCAACGAATTTAGAAATAACTTTGGAATTTTTGCAAGAATTCGGCGTTCTCTAAGCAAAAGGGTAAACTTATGCATAGAGACTAATGGTCATCACATCGAGCAACTTTTGTAACAATCTACCTTTGATACTTGTTCTTTTTTTGTTAGTTTCGTTCCATTGTAATAAATAATTTGTTTTTAATTTATTAAATTAATTTTCATCCATGCCTTGATAGTCCAAGCCAACTTCGTCGCTAAAAATAAGTAGGTACATAATAAATTGAACTTTAATGAAGAAAAAACGAAAAATTTACAAATCGATTTTTCTAGAAAACGGTGTATCCTACCGACTTAAAGTAAGAGTACATTTTAGTACTGGAATACCTGAAAATTTAATAATCTAGTGTCACAAATGCTTAAAAGTTGAAGACAAAAAAGTTATGCCTTAAAATAAACGTTGACCGACCCAAAACGGACGCCTATGACCGGTACTAGAAATTCGCAATTGATGGAATCGATTCATCTCTGGAGGATAAATAAGCATACCAGTTTTTGTTTTTCTAAATAGAAGCGTTCTGGAGGAATTTTAAAAAAAATAAATACTAGGCGCCATCTTCAAAGAACTCTAGCTCCCTTAGGAAGCATTTTCGGACTAGGTGAATTTGGGTTTAATTGTCTTAAAATTATCAGAGGAATCTCCGGTCTTCGTTTGTCAGGAGTTTCTGGACACCCTGTATATATATATATATATATATATATATAACATTTGATAAATTATTGGAGTTTTTCGGCTTTTTTATATGAAATGTTTACAAATATTAAATTAGAATGTATGTAATACAATATATATATATATATATAACGGGTGTTCAGAAACATTCGAAGTCAAGTGGGCTCTGAACAAAAAATCGTATATCTTTACTTAAGTATCTGATTTGTAATAATGATTAAATGTCAACTGTTGTCTGTCAAAAATTGTCAGAATCTAATATCGAAGATACTAACTAATTTGATAACCTATAAAATTGTATTAAGTAAATGTATCAATCTATCTCAGACATAACTTCATATTTTCAAGGACTACTTTGACTTCGAATCTTTCTGAACACCCGTTATATATATGTATACACAAGTGTCCCGTATCGTTATATTCAAATTTTAGGAGTGTAAAGTAGACTTCATTTCAAGTAACAAAAACGCAAAACTTGTATATCCATTTTTATTTGTTTCAAAGCTACAGATCTATGAATGTGATTGTCATATCATGAAAAAAAATGTAATCCTAGTCGATACAAACTGACTTTATTTTAAAAAAAAGTTATACGATTCAGGCCTGTGTTTGTTAACGTCGCATAATAAAATGTTATCCTAAAATAAATAAGCACGTATCGTAGTGCATAGAGTAATTTCTTGGAGATATACAAAAAAGAATACTCTAAATTGATTTATGATAAAGAAGGTTCTTACTTATTTCGTAAGTGCTGAACCAAGAATATCATATAATAAGCAAATGTTCAGATGACTGTTAATGTTGCATCTTTTCATAAAGGATTACATTACCTTTCAGTTCATACAACAGCTTATTAGTGAGTGGTCACGTTTTCTTTATTCAAAATGCCTTACCGATTTTCTTCTCAAGAGTATGCGGACATGCATTTTGTGTATGGCTACTGTAACGGCAGTGCACGTCAAGCAGTTATTGAATATCAACATCGGTTTCCCGATAGGCGCATTCTTCATTACAGAACGTGTGCTTTCTGGAAGCACACAGATAATTTCGGGAATGCGGACTGCGTGATTATCTTTTCGACCGAGGAGTAAATTTGCCAGCAGACTTAGAGAAAGAGGCAGTAGCTATTGTTATAAGGGATCCAACTCTCAGTGCACGTCGAATCGCTAGACAACTAGGAGTGCCACGAACGACAGTTTGGCGAATTTTAAAACGTGAGGGCTTATATCCATATCACTATCGCAGGGGACACGGTTTGATTGAGGCAGACCACTATGCTCGTCTAGTTTATTCTACCTGGATATTAAGACAGTCACGGTTTCATTTTAATTTCTGCAGAACAGTGCTCTGGACAGATGAATCTACGTTCACGAGAAGTGGTGTTACAAATCTGAGAAACCTGCACAGGTGGTCATCAGAAAATCCCAAAGCTATACGCCCATCTAAATTTCAGCATGAATTTTCTATTAACGTTTGGGCGGCCTTAATCGATGACTTGTTGATTGGTCCTGTCGTTCTTCCTGGGAGGTTAAATGCGGCCAATTTCCTTCAATTTCTTATTGACGAACTGCCTGGTCTTTTAGAGGATGTCCCACTGAATGTTCGACGAGACATGTGGTTTCACATGGATGGGGCACCACCACAATACGGAATTGCTGTCCGAAATTGTGTTAACGTCAATTATCCAAGATGGATTGGTCGAGGTGGTCCTGTTGCATGGCCACCCAGGTCACCCGATCTTAATCCCCTTGACTTTTATTTATGGGGGTACATGAAAAATTTAGTCTACGCGCAAGTTTCGAACACAAGAGAAGAGTTATTGGATCGTATTCACCTGGCTGCCGAGCAAATCCTACAAAACAAGTATGAAATTCGGATAAGTACTTCTTCTGTTGGCTTACGGGCACAAGCCCGCATTCAACAAGGAGGTGGACATTTCGAAAATATTATTAATTGAACTTTATAAAATCAGGTTTTATTGACTTTGGGATTGCATTTTTTTTCATGATCTGACAATCACATTTATAGATCTGTAACTTTGAAACAAATAAAAATGGATATACAAGTTTTGCGTTTTTGTTACTTTAAATGAAATCTACTTTACACTCCTAAAATTTGAACATAACGATACGGGACACTTGTATATGTCAGCTTTTCATTAGTAGTTTAAAATAACATGAATTATTTAATTGTAACTTCTCTAATATTTACTTCCAGTCGTGATATATATTTCGAAACAAATTTGTATGAAAAGCAATTTTGTTCATACATATTCTAGTAAACTGGCGTACAAAAAAAGTGTCCAACTCGTTTACATTTTGTAGATTAATGTACAGATCCTAGAACTTTCTGCAAATAAATAATACTTAGGTCAAATTTTATTATTTCATGTCTAAATAAAGAAAACATAATACAACTGTCGTAGCGGATATAGTTTAGTATTTTTATTTATAATTGTTATTTTGAAATAAACCGCTTAAATATCTTGACATAGTTTCAAAATGGCGACAGCGTAAACAATACCTTCAAGGTCGTGAAAAATGAACCCTAAAACATCAAAGGCACGACGGATTTTGTCCTTTCTGTTGTTTTGTGTCTCAGCACACAAACAGACGATACCGCTACAAATAGCGTCTAAACGCGCGCAAAGCATGTTGGTACCAAACGTCCATGCGCCCTGCGGCGATCGCGTATCATTTTCACTCTTATTCACAAACGGACCTTATTTGAAAAATATCCCTCGTACAATACATCTTATTCTTGAATCCTACCGAAGAGGCAGGTACATTATAATAAAAAAAAGTTCCTAAACCCTTCCCAATACAATCCAAAATTTCACAAGGCAATAATATCTAGCCCCATAATCTACCTTCTTTTAACAACTTCTTCGACAGACCTTTACCCAGCAAAAACGTTTTCAGAAACTCTTTGTTGATGATAAAATAGTGTTACTAAATAACTCTAATCGTACCAGAGATTAAGATTCTACTATGAAATATATTTTATTCTTGCACACATTGGACTCCACTTCAGAATGAAATGTAATAGTAATAATATGCCAGTAGGTTCCATAAATAAAATAACAAACGTCAATTTTTTGTTCTTAATATTTATTACTGTTTACGTATATACAGAATTGATTTAATTCATATACAGTTACGTACAATGCTGTAAAATGAATTACCAGTCGCTTCAAATGTATAAATTGCAAGAAATGGTTAAATGTAATTCCCTACATTAAGTTACATAATCTCCCGTTACAAAAGTAAATATATTTTAACATTTTTCTAAGAAAGCTAAATAAAGTATGTTATTGGCTCATTCTATTAAAAGTAAACAGAAAGAGTTCCTAGTTATTATATTATGCAATGAAGGAAAACATGGTCTATTACACAAAGCGATGATAAACTAATTTTCTGATACAATAACATAAGTATATGTATAAACACAATCATCTTCCGGTATTTTAAAGTGTACATATGGTTGGCAGTACTCGCATGACTAATTGAAATATTTTACAGCAAATGTCAATAAACAAATAACATTATTGGGTAAATAAGTATCTACATATAGACTATTTCAGTAAAAGTGTAACTCGTATATATATATACGTTTAGTTTTTTATTTTGAGAATTGACGAGAAATAAAGTTTAGTAAAACTATTCATTGCATAATGAAAGGAAGCACACAATAATAAAATATAACAAATGTAAGAAATAAATAATAAAATTAATATTAAGGTGTTTAGAAATATAGTCCTACAGAAATAGACGTTTGAGAATACTAATTGTTATAGTCGACCTATATCCTCAAATGATCGAACACAAAAACTTAAATAAAAAAAAAATAACTTAAGAATAAATAATTTGAAACATACTTGAGTAGGTAAAACCTACCAATTTTGTATAATACAAAAGTATTTTTAATAATATATAATATTATTAAAAATGGGGTGTGAAGAACACAATACAAGTTCATATGTATTTTTGAATGTATCTTCTCCAAAGACGTAGATACGTATTTCACATTTCTACATGATTATCAATACGCCCCTGTTGGAGAAGAGACACATTCAACAAAACATAACTACCTTGCTATCTCGCAGATATTATTAAGAGAGAGCGTGAAGGAATATTCAGCGCTGTCTCTATAATAATCGCAGAACTAGCTGGGTGTTCCTTATAGTCGGTAACCACCGTATCTATAAAAATACATATGAACTTGTATTGTGTTCTTCACACCCCATTTTTAATAATATTATATATTATTAAAAATACTTTTGTATTAAGAATAAATGTTTAAGCAGGCTTTTACCCATTTTAGTGTTAAACAATATTAGACTAGTTTGACAGTTCACTAACATTTAAAAGAAGCAACGGCTCAGCAATTAACGTCTATATAAATTAGTAGATCTATACCTTTACTTGAAGAAGGATATTCACAACGTTATGTTGCCCAACAGCTGGAACTGTATGGAAGCTTTAGAAACTATATTAAGAAACCGTAACAAGGCGAGCAGGTACAGGTCGATACAGGAAAACTACGGCAGGTGATGACCGTTTTCTGCGATTGCAAGCCCTTCAAAATCGGCCACAAACTGTGCGTGACCTGCACTGGGAGAAATATGGGTATTTTTACATAATAACTGCCGGATAATTTACAGAAGATATTATGTATTTCTTGAATTACATAATTCATAGTGGAATAAGTCGTTACCCATTAAAAGTTCAGATCATTTAACTATAATCGAGTGTTACATTGTAAACCGAAAATATTACATCTGAATAATACATAACCTTTAACATGAAACAAATTCATTTACATAATTGGTTATGTAATCCGCGCGCACCTAGTTGACGCACGTGAATAACTTTCGCCATTTTAACCAAACTTTATCTTTGGTCAGTATGTTGTGATTTGTGACATCTTTTTAGATCTTGGTAAGAAGTTTTTTTTAGATATTTAGCATGCGATGAGGTGCGTTATATGTAATTATTACTGCAGTACAATTAAAAACTATAAAATCACCAATACGTTCACCGTCGTTGGAAAAATGTTCGATTTAAATGTGTTATCGATAATTGTAGAATGGCATTAAAAACCTACAATGGTTTTAAGACACACATGTACAGATATCATGCTAAAATAAGAATACCAAGTACCGTTGATCAACGAAATCGGGATATTTGTTGTACAATTACCGTTTGTAATTTTAAAACTAATAATAAAAGAGACATGTTTCAACATGCATACATGCACGTACAAGTCTGAAATGTCCATTGTATTATGAATGTAAATATATGAAATATATGAATGTGCATATCTCTCTTGTGTGTATAATTTTATTTACAGAAACCATGAAATCTTTGTATACCGTTTGGTCTCAGAAAAGGGACAAGAAGGCATTAGTCGTTATTGATGATAGTGTCGACAACCCTTATATAAATTTAATACTGCAAGGTAAAAATATACAAATTATATATATAATTTTATTGATCTTATAACATCTGTAAACTTTTAAAATTACTTATATAATATGTTTTTTCGTAGCCGTGAAGTTCCTTTATTGTACTAAAACTTTTTAATAAATATTTTGATTATGTTGAAAATTTGTTTGAGGTTTCGGTAATTTTACATTTTTACCTTCATCAGAATGCAATTATAAGTTCGTTAGTGATAAATTATTTATTGCGAAATACCATGGTAAATTTACAGAAAATTTTATTTAAAAATACACAGGAAAAATACCTAATATATAACTGTAATATTACATAATTAAACTCGCCCTTTATTACATAATAAAATATGGAAAGATACACAATATATTATGCTCTGTAACGTTACCAATTTACTGTGGAAACTGTATTATTACATAATTTATTATGGCAACAAATTGCCAACGTTAAATTATGTAATTTTACAGCGTAATTTCTCGCAGTGTGCAAGAAAATCTAGTGTGGGCAAAAGGAACAAGAATTGGCGACCAAACCAACCGCAATAGGCTAAGAGGCTGATTTGAGAGCAGAACGTCCTGCAAAAGTGCCTAAATTATACATAGGACAAACGGGGAGGACATTCAAAATTAGGATGAAAGAACACGAGAGAAGCCATAAAGAAAAGAAAACAGATTCAACTTTCGCAAGTCATTGTATAGATATCAATCATAGATTTAATATAGATTTCAAAATTTTACACATTCAAGAAAAAAGTAAAAAACTTAACCTGTTAGAAATCTTAGAAATTAATAGATACAATAGTTTAGGATTAGCTTTAAATGACCAACTAGATTTAAACAACTCCCCTCTATTAAATTTAAAATTGTAAAAATTTTTCCACCACCATTTCCCCAATAATTTTCACATAAATATTCAAACTTGTATTGTACATATTCAGTATTTCATCCACCTGATGGAAGCCATTGTATGGCGAAACAATATTGTAGTGGTATTTACAATAAAAGAATTTTTGAAACTAGATGTTTAATTACTTATTTCTTAGCGTTATAATGAAGTTTCAACAAGTATCTCCTTCGTCAATTAACTATTTATAATTATGTGTAGTTGCAGATATAGACTGCGCAACTGCTGTAACAGTTTTTGTTCCCTGCACAGTTAAAGTGCGTCCGGAATATAGCTCAAGATTAAAACCACTCTCATCAGCATTGATTGTATTATCTATCCTGACAAGCCCTATATAAACTTTGCAATTGCTCGAAGTCCGTACCATATGATCGGGTAATAAATTGATTTATTTTTCTTAAAACTATTTTGTACGCTCTCTTAAAATTTCAAACCCAATGTCGTGATGCTTTAAAATTTTCAAACCAATTCGCTGGATGTCCAAATCATGAATAATAGCACCTGGATCAATACTATTTAAAAATTCATTATATACGAATTGAGAAATTTCGTACATTTATAATACTTATATCGGCCATTTTCAACATTACAGGTGTCTTCTTCTTCAGGTGCCATCTCCTCTCAGAAGGTTGGCTATCATCACGGCTATTCTCATTTTTGATGCTGCGGCTCTGAATAGTTCAATGGAGCTGCATTTATACCACTGTCTCAAATTATTTAACCAGGAAATACGTCTTCTTCCTATATTTCTTCTTCCCTGTATCTTACCCTGAATAATTATCTGTAGCAGAGCATATCTTTCCCCTCTCAACACGTGGCCCAGATATTGTAGTTTTCTTATCTTTATTGTGTTCAATATTTCCTTCTCTTTCCCAATTCTTCACTATTCGAAACCCTATCTATCCATCTTATCTTCAGGATCCTCCTATATGCCCACATTTCAAATGCCTCTAGACGCTTGTTAGTGTCTTGCTTTAGCGTCCAGGCTTCCATCCCGTACAGCAGCACCGGGAACACGTAACATTTCAATACCCTGATCTTGAGACGCAGACTAAGGTCATTGCCACACAATACTTTCCTCATCTTGTTGAATATATTCCTGGCTTGGCCGATTCTCGTTCGAATTTCTTCTGAATATTCTTCTGAATATTACAGGTGTACTATATAACAAACCAATAACTATTATTAATTTCAAGTTTCATGAGTAGAGCTGAGGATGTTTGCGGTACGGCAGGACCGTATGTAGTGCATCCCCACATTTAACTATTTATCTAAATATTCTCTGAAATGATTTGCCGGATCTCATAATAGAGTGATATTTTAGTATGCACTGGATATTGTTATTATACAAAATCATAATAGCCATTTGTATTTATGGATCATAAATAATAATACGCATGTATTTGTATTTGGTTGTGAATTCAATTTAAACTTAAAACGAATCGTAATATTTTAACGACAAGCCGTCCTTACAATACATGCATTCGAGACAAAGTGTGCAACTCTACGAATAACTTCCATAATTGATCGAAAATGGACATTTTGGAGCTGAAGTAAAGCCCCTATTCTTAGAAAATTTAATACTGTCGTTAAAAACTATTATTATAAACAACAAAGGCCTTTTATTAGTGTTGAAGTTTTAGTTTCATTGAATTTCCATGTTGTAAGTAGTCAATTGTAAAGTGTTCATTCACAATATTCTAAAACAAGGTGTAAATTTAACTAAAATCCAGAAAAACACATTCTGATAATATATTACTAGGTTAGAAGCTGTGTTTATTACTTTTTATTATATTATTTTTATAACCAAATGCAATAAAAGCTACGAAAACAAAAGGAACCTCGATTTATTAAAATCTTGTCACACAGCCTTTCAAAGCCTGGCAGCACATATTTTGCATATATTTTATATATACTACCTACTTGAACTAGGTGAATGAAGTTAGAAGTTATAACTTCTAACTTCATTCACCTAGTTCAAGTAGGTAGTATATATAAAATATATGCAAAATATGTTTGAAAGGCTGTGTGACAAGATTTTAATAAATCGAGGTTTCTTTTGTTTTCGTAGCTTTTATTGCATTTGGTTATAAAAATAATATAATAAATAGTAATAAACACAGCTTCTAATCTAGTAATATATTATCAGAATGTGTTTTTCTGGATTTTAGTTAAATTTACACCTTGTTTTAGAATATTGTGAATGAACACTTTACAATTGACTACTTACAACATGGAAATTCAATGAAACTAAAACTTCAACACTAATAAAAGGCCTTTGTTGTTTATAATAATAGTTCTCAACGACAGTAATAAAATTTTCTAAAAATAGGGGCTTTACTTCAGCTCCAAAATGTCCATTTTCGATTAATTATGGAAGTTATTCGTAGAGTTGCACACTTTGTCTCGAATGCATGTATTGTAAGGACGGCTTGTCGTTAAAATATTACGATTCGTTTTAAGTTTAAATTGAATTTACAACCAAATACAAATACATGCGTATTATTATTTATGATCCATAAATACAAATGGCTATTATGATTTTGTATAATAACAATATCCAGTGCATACTAAAATATCACTCTATTAATTTATGAGATCCGGCAAATCATTTCAGAGAATATTTAGATAAATAGTTAAATGTGGGGATGCACTACATACGGTCCTGCCGTACCGCAAACATCCTCAGCTCTATTCATGAGTTATATTTGCTTATCTCATTCATTGTCAGCCTATTTTATTTACAAAAACATGTTTACTATTTACTGGTCTAATGTAGCTTCCTTCGATAAGCTACATCTTTTAGATAAGAAACAATCTTATATAATAAAAAAAATACAGTAATTTTTTTTTCCTGTCTGCTTAATAAAACTCATTCAAACCAACATTTTTTTGTTAAAACTTTTTCTCTACCTCTTACCGTTAACGAGTTGTACGCAGAGGCAGAGTGTTTTTCCACAGAAACAAAAATTGCCTAGTAGATACCTACAGTTCATAAAGTATAAGTTTTCAGTTCGTACTGCCCAAGTGTGAACCGCAAATTGTACTTTATCTCTTTCTAACACACACGAATACGCGCTGTAATACTACACACGTTTGTCATTTTAAGTTAAGACGTACGTCTTTGAAATATATTAAATAAAAAGGATGGGTTGTCTAGGAGATAGTCTTATGACATTCGACTTGTCAAATTATTTCAATATTGTTGTTTATTGACTTTGTTGCCGGTATTCTGACTTCTAGGTTAAGCATTCTTCCAATTTGAATATTTAGTTTATTAAAAATTACAAAATCTGTTCTTTTGAGAACAATACTGATAATAAATAGTAATATCAATTAGTGGCAATAAGTACGAAATAGCTTGATTATCACTTTGACATTTTTAACCTATTTATTTTACAGAATATTTCTTAGATGCCAAGTAAACCTCTTGGTTCTATTAAATCTTACAGCGTATTTTTATGTCCATCGACCGTGTTCATGAGGTAATTAACATAATCAGTTAGATAAGGCGGTGTTATGAAATAAGTTTTATTTTAGAGGATGGCAGTAGCCGTTAATATTTCTAGTGAACGATCTACACTATTAAGCATTGTAGCTTTCAGAATCCAGTCTTATCGTCTCCTGGCAAAAAAGGTCTTGTAAGAAGCCAAAAACTAAGGACTTAGCAGAAGCAACTAAAATGGAAGTTCGAAATACTGTTTATGACATGTATAAAGAAAGTATGTTTTTAATATATTGTAAACATATATTACATGTTCAAATTTTTCAGAAAAACATCTTACCTCAAAAACTCTAAACAATGTTTTGGATATGAAAGAATTTGTTCATACATGTACAACTACTTTAGCAATATTGCTTAAAGATATTGGTTTTTAATATAAGAAAGTGTGTTACAGGAGAGCGCTCACAGAGAAATTAAATATAGTCTGCATGAGAAATGTGTTTTTCAGGGAATATATGAATAACTTAAATTCAACTTTACGTCAGGTCATGTTCCTTGATGAAATTTGGATCTTTTCGAAAGGGAATAGAATGACATCCTGGCAAAATGATAATATAAAAAGTGTTAGGAAAAATGGCAAACGGTTTATTATTATGCATGTTGGCACAGAAAGTGGCTTTATTAAAGGAGTCTGATTTTTCCATAAAAGCAATCACTGATGATTACTATGGAGACATGAATGGTGACTCCTTAAGCAATGGGTAAATGATAAGCTTATACCAAATCTTGAGGTACCATCACTTATAATAATGGATAATGCTCATCATAGTGCTATTCAAAATAAACAACCAAATACCTCCTCAAAAAAAAAACAAATTATGGAATGGTTGAGAAAAAAAGATAGAAGCTATTCACCTACAATGACTAAGAATGAATTAATTCAATTAGTAAAATATGTATCATAAAGAAGAGAAGATATTTATTATAGATGAAATAATAAGAGAAAGTGGACATGAATTTTTAAGATTACCCCCGTACCATTGTGACTTGAACGCAATTGAAATGATTTGGGCTAAGGTTTAAAGACTATTATAATTCAAATATTGGAAGAAATGGTTATTCAGATGAAAGAGTTAAAGAAATGTGGATTGAAGCTTTGCAACAGTGTGATAAAATTACTTGGTATAATAGGGCAGAGATTGCTCCAATAATAATTAATGTTAAGTTCTGAGGCAGAATCTGACTAGTTTTCATTCATTTTTGTAATATATACTTCATTCACATTAAAAATAACATATTGCAAATAATACAAGTAATATTTTTGAAGTTTTATTTGGTTGAAACAAGGAAGTTTACTTCTATAAGTTCACTAAATATTAATAACCAGGTAACTATCTTATTTTGACAAAATATTTTTGTATTTATATTGTGTATAAGTTTAATTGGTAACATTAATACTGCCATAAAAACCATCAATGTGCATAATTTTGCATGCATATAATATGAAGCAGCGAAGAAATTACTGCCACTGGTTCAATGAAACATTACATGATAAAGATCTCGTGGCAATGTTTTATTTGAATTAAGTTTGTTTTTTTCTTATTGGTGGTGTACTAACTTGCAAAATTATCAAATGTAGTTATCAGAAAATCCTGATGTGTTTGTTAAATATCTTCATCTAATAAAGAATAACATGGATTTGGATTGTATTATATGCAAGACGAATTATTATACCATTATTTTCTATAGAAATAATAAAATATTAAATGGAGACTATATAAATGTTTTCTTTTATGTATAATTTTATAAATGTAATTTGACAACTCTCATATGGTAATTCTTTTTCAAAGAGTTACGAACATAACTTTTACATTTTTTTCCGATATATTTAAATTTATTTAAAATATAAACAATATATAAATTAAGTAGAAATCTAAATTATTCATCAAATTAATACATTCCAAATCTTCTTAGCCCAGATATAGTGCAAGAAAATGATTTCGGTAGGTATGTCATTCTTAATAATGCAAACATAATGCAACAATATACGTATGGAACGTAATGCGATGTGGCAACGTGTGTACGATGCCTATATTGAGTGACTTTCTTAAAATTTTAATTTATTTTGCAGAATTATTGATTTTTGTACTTTTATCTTTTAGAAAACGTTATTGTTTTTTTATTACTTAAAATTACTTTATATGAAAAATAGTATATCATAAAAGTGTAAACAAAGACAGTATACATTGAAACGAATATTCATTCAATTGTATTGTCATGAAATTGAATTTGTCAATCGTTGTTAAATTTGTTAGAATGAATAGATATTTATATTTATCGGAAAATACTAATACTTAAAGCAAACAAATAAGGTGTAGTGTTTTGTTATAGGAATGTATAATATCCATTTCTTCCTGCATATTGATTATGCAGCTGATGCTTTCGTAATATGCTCATATTTGTATTATTTCAACTTATACTTCGGTCGATACATACCGACTTCCTTCAAACCAGGAGGAAGCTACAGTTGTAATTAAACAATACTTCCTTTTTTTTTTATTACCTACGGATATTCACAATTCCAAAATACGTTACAATGTTGCTTATTTTAGATTGTAATTAGCTGAATGCTGTCGCAAAACTGATCTCTGCATTTTTAAAAATGCCAGAATAAAATTAACCCCCGCCCTTATTATAATTTTACAAAGGAACAGACACGTACTTCAATTTCTACGAAAAACTAAGCCTACAGTTCATGTATAATACAGTGATAATGAAGACTGGAGCGTTTGTCGACCTACGAAGTTGTACTTTACTTGTTTATTGTTAATAAAAGGCTGATGGAAATATTACGTGAGATTTTGGTATTTGTATTATAATAATATCACGATAATAGTAGAAATACAAATATGAGCATATTACGAAAGCATCAGCTGCATAATCAATATGCAGGAAGAAATGGATATTATACATTCCTATAACAAAACACTACACCTTATTTGTTTGCTTTAAGTATTAGTATTTTCTGATAAATATAAATATCTATTCATTCTAACAAATTTAACAACGATTGACAAATTCAATTTCATGACAATACAATTGAATGAATATTCGTTTCAATGTATACTGTCTTTGTTTACACTTTTATGGTATACTATTTTTCATATAAAGTAATTTTAAGTAATAAAAAAACAATAACGTTTTCTAAAAGATAAAAGTAAAAAAATCAATAATTCTGCAAAATAAATTAAAATTTTAAGAAAGTCACTCAATATAGGCGTCGTACACACGTTGCCACATCGCATTACGTTCCATACGTATATTGTTGCCTATGGCCCGTTGCGAGTTGGACCTATCGGTATGCTTCTTTGGTTATATGCAAGTAACATACTAAAATTTTGACAATATTGCAAAACATGACGTTTATATTTTATAATGATAGACGGTTGTTTCCGCGATTGAATACTGACTTCATTTGACTCTGCAGTACTGATTTGAATCATATGCTTCGAATTTGACCTTGAACTGAAAACTTATACTTTATGAACTATATATGTGATGTACATGTTCCCAAAGTTTCACAGTTTTTGGAATTTCCGGGTTCGGGATATTCCCTTGTTAGCCTATGCAACAAACAAGCATAATATGTACTGAGAATGATCAAAATGCGATATTTTTATATTAAACCCCGTAGTATTTCCAGTAATTTATAGTCGAAACACAGAAAAAATGTTTTTTCCATTTGCAATTTTGATTCGACTTCCTTGAATGATTAAATTCCCCGCAACGAATTCATTTCCAAGGTTAAGTCATTCTTGCAATATAAAACAGTTCCAATTGTTCAAAATCTTTTCATAATGGTGATGTACTAAAAATTAACCTTGATCGGCACTTTTGGAAGACAATTTTAGATATTCCTTAACTCCAGACCATATACGTAATAACACTAATAACAATAAGCAAATAATTAATATACATATTTCGCAATGCGACAGTATATATACAATTTCTGATGTAACACAATGATAAAGAGGACTTTATCCATATGTATACATACACCAACTAAACAGGAAAATTGAGAAAAAATTCTAAAACATTTGCAAATGCATATTAGTCATGCAAAAGTTACATCACGGAAATTATGTGAACGTGTTTCAAAGCGAGACCTACAACAAAAAACTACATTCTCAAAACACTTTCCACACTTTTACTATCTCCACTATGTATAGTGCCTGAAAGGATTTACATACTAAATTGAATACAAAAGCGACAAGGCAATCTGTATAGTGATTGAGGCGAATCCGGTCACATTACGCGGCTCTTACAACCATAACAGAGTGTATATTTCATTCAAATGCGAAGTAAACGACTGATTCTATTCGATATGATTATTGGTGTTATATAGTGGCCGTGTTGTACGTTTTGTTGCGTTAACATCCGACTCCGGAGGCTGGTACGTTTAAAGAATAGAAAGCAAACTAGCCGTTAGAGATATTAAGTATGTAAATGATTGTTGTTACGTAAGCGCAGCGGGAACGATTAAAAAGAATTTCGAATTCTTTTTATTCAATACCTGACGAAGTTTGTTATACCAAACTATATCCTTCAAAATTAGTTATCAGGGCTAATAAACGAGTGATTTGACGAGAGATTGACTTCAATGAAATATTTATTTAAGGGAAAAATAGTTATTTATTATATTAGGGGCAAAAATAGGAGATTTTAGCCTAAACTTTGAAGTCAAACTAAGAGCTAAAATCTCCATTTTGCCCCGAGTAAAATACACTATTTTTTCTATAACCTCTTTAAAACACAAGAAATCACATAATTTAATATAGATCACTTCAAAAACCTCTTGGAAGAAAAACGCGTTGAATTTCTGAGAACAACTCATATAGATCATCAATTAAAACAAGTACAATCCGTAAAAGACACAAAATTGAGAAAATCTCCTGGGCCTGGAAGGATAACCCCGGAATTTATAAAATATGGACCTGAAAAGCTGCTAAGAATACTAAAGTCTTTATTTGAAAAATGCTTAAATGGCGAAGAAACACCGACTGAATGGAGAACTTCCTATATATCGACCATCCATAAAAAATGTTCAAAAGACGATCCCAAGAATTAACGGGGTATAGCAGTCATTCCAACAATAGTAATATATTCGCAAATTCTTAGAAACCTAATTGAAGAAGACATTGAAGATCAGCAACCCGAGGTACATACGGGGTTCCGGGCGGGAAGATCTACGACGGGCAACTTTTTTACTTTGAAAATAACATTAGAAAAGTGAACTCAACGAAATACAGACACATATAGCTTTCATTGATCTTGAAAAAGCTTATGACAGTGAAAAAGCTTATGACAGTATGACAGTTACGAAAAACAATGGAAAAGCTTGACATTAGACCAACATTAATTAGGGCCGTCCAACAATATTACACAGAAAATTATACTGCAATCAAAGTTGGAACATCATCGATTGAATCCTTTGACACCACAAAGGGACTCAAACAAAGGTGTTGTCTGTCTACTACGAGTACCTTATTTAAAATGCATATAGACCAATCCCTAAAAGGCTGAACACGCAAATGTAGGAACATGGGTCTCCAACTTGGTGATGATGCCCTATACACCTTCTTTTTCGCAGATGATCAGGTAGTAATCGCAGAAGACGAGCAGGATTTGAGTTATATGGTTAGAGAGCTGAATGAAGAGTATACACTAGCGGGTCTTAAACTAAACCATTAGACGAGACATTTACAACTCAATTGTTAAGAGTATTTCGACATATGGTTCAGAAGTATGGGATTTGAGTAAAATTAATAAAAGGAAGCTGCTGCTCACAGAAATGGATTTTTTAAGAAGAAGGTGTCGAATATCGAGACTCGAAAGGATAAGAAATATAGAAATAAGGAGGATGAACATCGAGAGGGATATTATTGACGACATACAGAAAGAAAACAATTGACTTGGTTCGGATTAACCGGTATAACTAGATTAACTTAATAAGATACTGCAAAACTTTAAAATCACTAAAAAATCGTATTCCTAGAGTTAAGGTCGGAAGAAACGTTGTCATGGTGCAAGAAGAAATTCTTGCACCATGACAACCAAATCGCATTGTAGCAACGAAACGATGAAGACAGTGACGACCCTGAAATTTACGGCTGTATAAAGTCCTGATTTGGTACCTTTAGATTTCTGTTTGCTGAAGGAGGTACTGAAAGATCAACATTTTTCATCAAACACTGGCTGTTCAGCCTGTTGTACGCTATTGCATAAACTTGAACAAGAAAGTTTTTTCATTGACGGAATGAAGAAATGGATTTAGCGTTTGGAGAAATGTGTTGCGCTAAATGGCGATTATGTGGAAAAATAATTATGCACATTGGCGGTACAATAAATTTCCTTCATTTTAACACGGGTTTCATTATTTTGTCTTTTCTTACTTTGTAGAATTTTAAAGACCTTATATACGAGGGTATATCAAATTTAAACGGGACTAATTTTTTTTTTTAATTTCACACAGATCGCTGACCTGGGATGAGTTGATTTTCAGCTAAGATGGGAGATTAGGGAGGGCATAGTAACGACTTGAATTCTCTGAGGTCACCTTAGTAATATAGAAACCACGAGTGAGCAACAAGTGCATGTTTCTGTAGAACATAATGATCAAGTTTTTGGCCAAGGAGAGTGTGAAACTAACAGAAATTTTGCTGAGATTACAAGCACATTTCAGCAACAATACCTTGTCACGAACCCGTGTTTTTTGGATTGCACAAGAAATTTCTTTTAAGAGTGTGAAAACGTTGAGAACGAAACCCACAATCACCGCCCGAGGATACGCGCGACTGAAGTCAATATCGCGACGGTTTGATAACTTCTGGAGGACGACCAGCGCATAACGCTCTAGAATATTGCCGAGGAACTTAGCAATAATTACAGGAGTGCTCAACACATCGTGACACTAGACTCGGGATTCCACAAGGTATCTGCCAGATGGGTTACACGGCTACTGTTGGATGAATATAAACTGCATCGGCTAGAGGGTTGTCGGCGTCTGTTGAACCGATTCCGGCAAAAGTACGAGGCGTTTTTGAATCAAACCGTAACGTGCGACGAAACTTGGGTGCATCGTTACATTCCTGAGTCAAAGCAAGCGAGTATGGAGTGGAGGAAGAGCGATGAAAGGGCTCCGGTGAAAGCGAAGACTAGGTTGTCAGCTGAAAAAAGTTTTGGCAACTGTTTTTTTTTAATCAGCTTAGCGCCGTTCACGTGGATTTTCTCCATGATCGACGCATAATTAATGCGGAATGTTATTGCGAGCTTCTGGATGCCGCAAAGTTGTCCTTGCGACGAAATAGGAAGACGAAATCTGTCGAAAGTGTGATTTTTCTTCATGACAATACCAGCACTCATTCAGCAAACGTCATAAGGCAAAAATTAGACAGCCTGAGTTGGGAAATATTGGAGCATCCTCCCATCAGTCCTGACTTGTCGCCTTGCGATTTTCATCTCTTTGGACCTTTTAAAGAAGCACTTGGAGGTCAGCGTTTCAACAATAACCAAGCCGTAGAGGAGTTTGTGGTCTAATGGCTAAGTGCGCAATAGAAAACTTTCTACGATGAAGAAATTAAAAAACTCCCAATCCGCTGGGAACAATGCGTTATTAGGGCAGGAGATTATTTATTTATTTATTTTATTTATTTATATATTTATTACCCAACAGAATTATAATTCCATTTACAGGATAAAATAAAACAAAATTGTAAATCATACAAATAACAATAAGTACTAATAGGAAAAAAAAAGTATTATAAAGACACAATTTCCTAAATATTAGAAAATATAAGGAAGCCTAAAATAATATACAATATTCAGCAAATAATATATATAAATATAAACAATATTCCAAAACCAATAAAAACAAAAAAGAAACGGTAACATCCAGCACACTACAATGAATACACATCGCAGATGTTATAGAAACGCTGTCTGAAGCTCAACAAACCATAAAAATGTATATCCATTTCAGAAGAAACCTGATTGTAATTACTGCTCATAACGTAGACAGGAGACCTGACCAACACATTGGTTCGAGGAAAAGGAAGATAGAAAGTACGGGAAAGACGTGTGAAGAATAGTGGGACAAGAAAATTAAAGTAGGATAATAGTGTTGTGCAGTCAACTTCGTTGTGAAGAAGCCTATGAAGGAAGTTGAGACTGGCTACAAAACGTCTGAAGGAGAGAGAAGGCACGTTGAAACGAGAAAGGAGTTGAGTGTGATCAAAGCCCCTGTCAGGATAGACGCCGTCCACCTTGAGCCACATGTATTTCAAAAATCGCCGCTGAACTTGCTCAGGTAGACGTTTTTGTGATTGATAAAATGGATACCATATTAAGCTGGCATATTTCAAACGTGATCTCACTAATAAGTTAAATAAGGTTGTCAATACGCTCACGTTAGAAAATTCGCCACTGTTGCAGATAATAAAATCAAGAGTTTGTGTGGCCTGCTTAGACACATTGCTGATATGTTCATTGAAAGTCAGTTTCATATCGAAGGTAACGCCCAGGTCTTTAATTGATTCAACACGGGATATACTTATATCCCCAAGTTGGTAATCAAAGTGCATAACATTACGTCTTTTGGTGAAAGATAAAACCTTGCACTTAATGGGGTTCAAAGGCAAATTGTTATCCTTGCACCAAGTTTGTATATTAACCAGAACTGTCTGAAGTCGAAGGCAGTCCCTCGAGTCGGAGACTCGAGAAAACAACTTTAAGTCATCGGCAAAGAAAAGGTTATTAGACTGGAGCTGGTCTGAGAGATCGTTAATGAAAATAATGAAAAGTAGAGGACCCAAGTTAGAGTCTTGCGGAACTCCCGAAGTGACAATGTAAGGTGTCGATAAATATCCGTTGTAGAATACACGTTGAGGCCTATTATGTAGATATGAAGTTAAAAGGTTAACCAGCGGTTTACAAAAGTCGCCAATTTAGCTGGCAAGATACCGTGATCTACTCGATCAAATGCCTTGGCAAAGTCAGTATATACGACATCAAGCTGTGACCCGCAATCCAACGCGTCAGCAATATATTGAGAGAATACCGCAAGGTTAGAGACAGTAGATCGCTTTTTCATGAAGCCATGTTGATTCGGTAATATTGCAGTCTTAATAATAGGGTATACCTTTTGGTATAATACAATTTCAAAAACTTTCGCGAAGTTCGAAATGATGGCAATAGGACGGTAGTTGGCAATGTCCGAAGTATCACCAGCTTTTAAGACAGGAACAATTTTAGTACTCTTCCAAACAGCGGGAAAAGTAGATGTAGCGAGAGCCAAATTAAATATCTTCGCTAATGGTGTTGCAAACACGTTTCCACAGTACCTCACAACAAAAGCAGGAATTTGATCATCTCCCGAAGTAAATTTATTCCAAAGCATCTTAATGCTGAGCAATACATCATCATCCGATAAGTGATGTAAATGGAGAAGCATTGAATTGATTGATAGGAGATCTATGTTATTATTCCTAGAGGGCGTATTGTAAACGTTCTTAAATGTGTTCTTCTTATGTGGAAAAATAATATGTTTTTGTAAATAATATAAAGCACTGACTTGAAAAAAAATCAGTCGCGTTTATAATTTGATATACCCTCGTATAGCAGACTGCTGTAGACATTATAATTTACTTACAAAATAAAAAGATTAGGAAAATTATATAATCCACTTATTTCTAACAACCTAAGATAATTTTTTTTTGAAATGATAGCTTTCCAAACACCACCCAGAAAACTATTAAATACATTTAGAAGACTACACTTTCCTTTATTTATTATTTTTAAAACACTCTACATTTGAGATAGAAAATAAAAATTAAGGTTATCTTAGGACATAAACCTGACCTGTAACGTATATCTTTAAACGAAGCCACATAAAAAGCATATCATGCAATAGATTTGTGTGCACATATCGTATAATATAACTAGATGTAATCCAATATTTGTGTAATCGACTAACATGCTTTATAATTGAAATACTAGACAATATATAGTAATGTATACAGTACTATAATTATACTATTAAGTATTTTAATTTCTTTGTAATACGAGGTGCACTTAATACAGGGACCCCGCAACGCTTTTAACCCTTCTAAAAAAAAAGATTCTTCTTGATCTGCAAACCAGCGCTCCACATTTTCTATTACCTCTTTATTACACAAAAATTACTTTCAAACTTTTTTCAATCGAGGCAACAGATAAATAGTCTGAGGGGGCGCTAAGACTTGGAAAAAAGGGCGGATGTTCCAGTAATTCGAACTCTAGATCCCGAATTTTATTTACGGTAATGTAACATTGAAAAATGAAAAAAAGCTTATCAAAATTGGGTTTCATAATGAGTTTATTACGAATGCAAAATATATATGTATATATGTATATATATATATATATATATATATATATATATATATATATATATATATAACAGCTCTACAGGCCCTCGAGGCCCTTGGCTTTTATTTCTTCTACTACTTTCTTCCATTTCTTTCGGTCCCTCACTCTTTTTCTCCAGTCATCAATTCCTTCTTCCTCTATATCCTTTAGCACTTCCTGTAACCACTTTTTCCTTGGCCGACCTCTTCTTCATTTACCACCCTCTCCTAAGTGCAACACTTTCTTCACAATTCTTTGTTCCGGCATCCGAGAGATATGTCCCAACCAACTATGGTCTATTTTAAACGAGGAGTAAATGGAAAAGCCACATTTACGCAGTAAAAGTTACCAAATCAATGACATTCTGAATGTTTTTTTAAATTTTCGTATTTTATTAGTTTTTCTTTATTCATTGAGCTCATTTATTAAAAATTATTTACATTAAACACAAAAATAAAGGATTTAAAGAAATCAAAGGCCTTACCTACTATATTTATATAAAATTGTTTCAAAGCTTAGTTAATATTACCAGTAGAAATAAAATTAATTGGCAACGGCCATAGCACGCTGAAAAGACCGGTTCTCGTCCGATCACCGAAGTCAAACAGCATCGGCCGGGGTCGGTACGTGGATGGGCGACCGCTTTTAGATTCAAGAGCGCCACCATTACATCGATAGGTCAACACGCAATTTTTGCATAACGTAATCCTACCTCTGAAACAACCAATCACGCATATTAATTTTGGCGCGATTAATTTAAAACGCTCCTCTTAGTTTAAAAATAGACTATAGCTCTTCGTGATCGAATTAATTGAGTTATATTTGGTTTTCTATACATTTCTTCTAACTCTATGTTTGTTCTTCGTCGCCACCTGCCATCCTCCTCCTTAACTCCTCCAAAAAATTTTCTAAGCACTCTCCTTTCCCAGATTCTCAGATTTTCTTCTTGTTGTTTTGTCATGGTCCATGTTTCACTTGAGTATAGAACAGCTGGCCGGATTATTGTCTCGTATATTCGTATTTTAGAAGTTCTGGATACGTGTTTTCCTCTTAATATTCGTGTTAACGCGCCAACTGCTCTATTTCCTTTCACCATGCGTTTTTCAATTTCTTTTTGTTCTTGCCCTTTACTGGTTAGTGTTACACCCAAGTACTCTATCTGTTTCACCTTTTCGAATTTATATTCGTTTCGACCTGATTTGAATTTGGTATATCTATTTTCTTCTGTCACTTCCGCTTTCATTTCCATATACTTTGTCTTCTCCTCGTTCACCTGTAATCCGTGTTTTCTTGCTTCTTCCACAAATTGTCCAAATACTTTCTCTAGTTCCCTCTTTGACCTCGATAATATGGTTACATCATCTGCATATGCAATAACTTGTACTTTGTTGTGGAAAATTACGCCGTTTGTTTGAATGTTGCTTTCCCTCATGATTCCTTCCAGCACCAGATTAAATAGGTCAGTCGAAAGCGGGTTTCCTTGTCTTAGTCCTCTTCTGGTTGTAATTTGTTCCGAGAACCTTCCATCCACTAAAATTTTACTTCACGAATCCGAGAGTGTCATTCTTATTAACTTTATTAGTTTGTACGGTATTTGTAATTCTGCTAAAGTTTCATACATTTTTTTTCTAGAAATTGAGTCGTACGCCTGTTTAAAATCCATGAAAAGCATGTGCAATCCTAGATTTTGCTCATAACTGTTATTTTGCAGCATCTTTAACGTGAATATTTGGTCTGTTGTTGATCTACCCGCCCTGAAACCCTCTTGATATTCCCCTATTATCTCATTAGCATATATCTTTAGTCTGTTTCGTTTGAATTTTGCCACGACTTTGTAAGCGACTTCCAGTAAAGCTATTCCCCTGTAATTTTGACACAGCGTTTCGTCCCCTTTCTTGAAGATCGGGCATATGACTGCCCTACTCCATTGCTCCGGCATTTTTTCTTCTCTCCAAATCCTTAGTACTAAGTGATGCAAGCATGCACCTAGTTTCGCTCCTCCTTGTTTTAGGATTTCTGCTGGTATACCACTCTCACCTGCACTTTTGTTATTCTTAAGTCCCTTAATTATTTCTTTTAGCTCCTGTTCTGTTGGTTCTTCTATTTCTTCCTGCTTGTTACATTCTTGTTGGTGTTGTTGTTTGTTCCTCCATCTTTACCTCTACATTTAGTAGTTGTTGAAAATACTGCGCCCATCTACCTAATATGTCCTTTGGATCTCCTAGCAGTAGCCCATCTTCATCTCTACAGTAAATCATTTTTGTGCCCTTGTTCTGCCTTGTTCTCTTGATTTCTTGGTAGAAATTTCTGATCTCCCTGTTACATAGTGTTCCTCTATTGCTTTTAACTGTTTCTCCAACATCATCCTTTTTTTCTGTCTGCATATTCGCTTCGCGGTTTTCCTTTTTTCTTCGTAATTTCTAATTTTCTCCACTGTTCTGTGTCGATCTCTTTCCAGTTTTGCTTTATTTCTCTCCATTATCGACTCTCTACATTCCATATCATACCATTCCACTGTTCTTTTATATTCCGCCTTTCCCAAACAGGTGTTTGCATAATTTGTCATTGCAGCCTGTATTTTACTCCATTCTTCTCCAATTGTTTGACTTTCTACGCTACCTCTTAGTAGACTTGATCTTATTTCATCTTCTAACTCCCTTGCCACTCGCTCCTCACCAAGTTTAAATTATATGTCTGTCTGACTTTTCTCTCTTTTCTTCCTGTTGGTACTTCTTGCTTTAAATTAGTAATGACCAAAAAATGGTCACTATCCGCGTCCGGTCCTCTGTAACTTCTGCAGTTTCTAATAGCTTTAGAATGTTTACTCTCTATGAGAACATGAATGCAAAATAGAAAAAAAATATTTTTTAAAATTTTATGCAAACCATATTTTGCAACACACATTATTTAATTAAAAATACAATAGAGAAACAAATAAATATTTATTGAATCACTAATAGACCAACTGCCAAGCAGTCTGCGTTACATAGATTCAATTACATCTGTCGTACTTAGCAATGTGGTCGGTTTTTCTAAATAAAGTCTGCCCAAATCGTAGCCAAACATCTATTTTTGTAGAGTTCTGTTAATATATTTTTCAATATATTGGTCATATTTTGTAGTTAATCATACAAGATGACCACTTTGGATAGTCAGTATATGTTAAAAATAGTTTTCATTACTTATTCTGCAACATTCCGTGTGATGTGAAATGAATAGTGATCTGGCTATTGTACATATTTAAAATATCTTTCGTACAAAAGGACCAAATATCATTACTGTGTACTCTTTTATTTATAACGATTATAATGATTATCATAACAAATAGTAGTGAATAGCAACAATGTTCTATTACAATAATTAATATCAAATCAGATGATAAATCAAGGGATAACTTCCAATTGAATGAACCTCTGATTCGTTTCTATCTCGGCTATTTTTATAGTAGCAGAGTGGTGCCAAATTCTTGATATCTTATTTATTTTGTTATTGCAGATATGTAAATATAGTTAATATAACAGAAGATTCATCGTTTCGCTCGATTAAATTAAATTTATTTAAAAAAAAAATTAAAATATTAGTTCTAAATAACGAAACTATACAAATTATTTTTCTCACGCTTAATAGTGACTAGGATAGGACTCTTACTCGTACAGCATACAAGTGTCCCGTATCGATATGTTCAAATTTTAGGAGTGTAAAGTAGACTTAATTTCAAGTAACAAAAACGCAAAACTTGTATATCCATTTTTATTTGTTTCAAAGTTACAGATTTATGAATGTGATTGTCAGATCATGAAAAAAAATATAATCCTAAAGTCAATAAAAACTGATTTTATTTAAAAAAGTTCAATTAATAATATTTTCGAAATCTCCACATTCTTGTTGAATGCAGGCTTGTGCCCGTAAGCCAACAGAAGAAGTACTTATCCGAATTTCATACTCCTTGTTTTGTCGGATTTGATCGGCAGCCAGGTGAATACGATCCAACAACTCTTCTCATGTGTTCGAAACTTGTGCGTAGACTAAATTTTTCATGTACCCCTATAAATAAAAGTCAAGGGGATTAAGATCGGGTGATCTGGGTGGCCATGCAACAGAACCACCTAGACCAATCCATCTTCGATAATTGACGTTAACCCAATTTCGGACAGCAATTCCGAAATGTAGTGGTGTCCCATCCATGTGAAACCACATGTCTCGTCAACATTCAGTGGGACATCCTCTAAAAGACCTGGCAGTTCGTCAATAAGAAATTGAAGGTAATTGTCCGCATTTACATATATAGCTTTGGGATTTTCTGATGACCACCTGTGCAGCTTTCTCAGATTTGTAACACCACTTCTCGCGAACGTAGATTTATCTGTCCAGAGGACTGTTCTGCAGAAATTAAAATGAAGCCGTGACTGTCTTAATATCCAGGTAGAATAAACTAGATGAGCATAGTGATCTGCCTCAAGCAAACCGTGTCCCCTGCGATAGTGATATGGATATAAGCCTTAACGTTTTCAAATTCGCCAGACTGTCATTCCTGGCACTCCTAGTTGTCTAGCGATTCGACGTACACTGAGAGTTAGATCCCTTGTAACAATAGCTATAGTTTCTTCCTCTAAGTCTGCAAATTTACTCCTCGGTCGAAAAGATAATCACGCACTCCGCATTCCCGAAATTGTCTGTGTACTTCCGGAAACGTATCACACTGATAAACCTGCTGGAAAATGGAACTGCCTCGGCAACAATGTTACCTCCGAGACCAGGTGATATTACATGGCGATCCTTCCCACGTCTGATATTACCATTGAACTGTTGATACTACTGGAACGAGCACGTAAATAAAGAAATTGTCGGGTTGCCGGTCCTGTGTTGGAAGGGTGTGGTTGCTGCGTAAGGGTAACCGTTCTCTGTCTGTTGCGTGGGAGTATATGGTGTGTCGCTTTGTCGTGAGAAGTTTTATTAAATTAATAAACATTTAAAATGTGTTGTATTATATTGGAGGTTTTGTGATAAGACAACTACTGAAAAAAGATTTGTGTGATTTCTGCAAAAAAATTGTCCTTGTTCAATATACGAAAGGCCATACATATGTTGCAGATTTTCAAAAATGTTCGTCTTTCACTAATTTTGTTTCTAATGGAAATAATGAGGAATGCGTCTATCAGGAAACCGATGTCGGTATTCAATAACTGCTTGACGTGCATTGCCGTTACAGTAGCCATACACAAAATGCATGTTCGCATACTCTTGAGAATAAAATCGGTAGGGCGTTTTGAATAAAGAAAACTCACTAATAATCTGTTGTATGAACTGAAACGTAATGTAATCCTTTATTAAAAAATGCAACGTTAACAGTCACCTGAACATTTGTTTATTGTATGATATTCATGGTTCAGCACTTACAAAATAAGTAAGAACCTTCTTTATCATAAATCAATTTCCAGTACTCTTTTTTGTAGATCTCCAAGAAATTACTGTATGCACTACGACACGTGTTTATTTATTTTAGGATAACATTTTATTATGCGACGTTAACAATCGCAGGCCTGTTATTGAATCGTAAAACTTTTTTTATTACATATTTTTCATGATCTGACAATCACATTCATAGATCTGTAACTTTGAAACAAATAAAAATGGATATACAAGTTTTGCGTTTTTGTTACTTGAAATGAAGTCTACTTTACACTCCTAAAATTTGAACATAACGATACGGGACAGCTTGTATAATATATTTCACGAAATTAATTCAAGTAAAAAAACGGTCACGCGTATTATTTAAATACTAAAGAATAGGAGTAACAGTCTGTGTATTATTTTTGGTTAAGAAGCATCTTATAATTAAATAGACGTAAAAGGTAAAATACAAGGCGAACTGGTGACGTGGTAATACCTGTAGGTGTCAATAGTGTTACTAACACTCCTATCTAGGAAACAAAGAGTTACTCGTCCTTGAAATGGGGTTAAAAACCTAATATCGCCTGGAAAATCTTTTATGAAGATTTATTCAAATTATTTTTGTCGACTTTCTCAGACTATATTCAAACATTATCTAAACTGATCGAAAAAAAATGTAAATAAGAACCTTATGCAGACACTTATTTAATTTTATTTGAATCTGGAGTTTAGAAAATATAATTAGAAATACATTGCCTTCTACTTCCCTATTTAATCCAAATTTAAATAAGAAAACATATGAACGTAACAAGATTTTATTGACATTATACAGCGATGGGCAAATATGTGGAACCATGTAAATATCCGTTAAATTAAGAAAGATATTGTAATAAAATTTTATACACGGAAATTAGGAAAAGGTTTTGTTTAAGTATGACAATACGTTAAGCACGTATAAAGCGTTTGTACAATATGAAACAAACATGTAAAAAATTTACATATCTGTAACTATGCACATGGACAATACACCTCGTATTTTCAGCATTTACTTCTGCTTAATACATATGTTTCTGCCAATATAGGCGTCCTCAGTTAAGCTAGTGAAGCAATTTATACAAATTAATACAAACCTGTTATAAACAACTGGTTTGTATCTGTATTTAAATTTACTGTTGTTAATGGACTACATCTACATACGTATTTTATCGTTTCCCGTAGCAGCATAGCTGTTCGAACGATAGGCAGCCCTCCGGACAATGTATCTTTCGCCCGTAAGATGTCAATTATTAAATAGTTGTCTTCTTATAGGACGGAACTTGCTTGATCTTTGCGGGCTATTTCAGTAAATTTAAATACAGATACAAACCAGTTGTTTATAACAGGTTTGTATTAATTTGTATAAATTGCTTCACTAGCTTAACTGAGGACGCCTATATTGGCAGAAACATATGTATTAAGCAGAAGTAAATGCTGAAAATACGAGGTGTATTGTCCATGTGCATAGTTACAGATATGTAAATTTTTTACATGTTTGTTTCATATTGTACGGAAATTAGGGTTGAAGAGCCATCATTTCAATTTCTCGAAATATACAGAGTGTTAAAAAAAATATAACGTACTAAAGTTATACTTTTCTAAATTAAACGCCCTGCATTTTTTTTAGATTTTAGGATTTTCCTCAATAACACGATTTCAACAAACTACAACACTTGGGGTCAAAAGTATTTAGCTTGGAATTTACATGCAAACGAAAATCGGAATTGTTAGAACTCCTAATAGACCCTTACAACAATTTCGCCTTTGCATACCAAATAACAGGCACGTGACGGGACACAGAAGTACATTTATTATGTTAAATCAATTAGGAAATTTTAAGTACACTTGGAAATATCTGAATTTCGCATGGATTATAGAGATATGTAATTAACATTGAATAGCAATTCGTATGACCCAAATGCAAGATCTTTAAGTATACTAAATACATGATGAGTATGAATTTAAGGAAAGTAATTAGCTAAATATAGATAAACTGAACTAAATCTATGTAAAACAAAAAAGACACAAAACAATTATGAGTATAATTGTTTTGCATTGAATATATAGGTATACTAGTGTTTCCGTTAGAAACTAATATATGTAAATTGTCAAAATGTGGTGCTGATAATGAGAATCGCAGGAGCATGCAGACGTGAGGAATTTGCAAAAATGACGCTCGATCAGATAAGCGACAAGGATTCAATGCTAGTTGTGAACGTTGGTGGCACAAAAAATTATGTAGAGAGAACATTTGTCGTTAGTAGAGAAAAAGAAAATGTTCATTTAGATCGTTATTGAAAATACGTAGCCATACGACCAGCCCACACATCCACAATCGCCTCTTCATTTTTTTACAAGAAGGAACAATGTAAAATCCAACCAATTAGAATTCACACTTTACCTAAAATGCCAAGCAAAATAGCGGAATAGTTGAAATTACAAAATCCGAAAGAATACATTGGTCATTTCTTTCGGCGTTGTTCCACATTTTTAGCAGACGCTGGTGCCAATTTATCTAACATCAAACGACACAGATGGTGGAAGTCTACATCAGTGGCGGAGGGATATATAGAAAATTCCATTCAGAATAAAAATAACATCGCGAAGAAAATACAGGACCGGGAAGAGAATACTACTATGTCCGGAAATGGCGAACTCGTTCATCTAGATTCTAGAAGAAGCATCTAATATAATTAATGTTGAAAATACTGCAATACCTAATCGTTCATTTATATCAGCGCATAATTGTACGCTTAATGTATATTATAAATAAATCTAAAAGTCCAAATTTAATTTCTTGTTTTTACAGGACTAGTCCGGTAAAATGATACTTTCTAGGTTGAAAATTATTTAAGTAAAGTGTTAATTACAGTACGATTGTAAAAAAGATATTTTAATTAGTTACTGTTTTATTTGAAAAATGTTTATAATTCTTTTGTTGTGGTGTAAGAAAAAGTTCTTTCTTCCCAGCCTTATTATATGGTAACGATTCTTCAAAATTCGTAAAGATATTCTCAGAAAATGATGAGTATGATTTTCCGCAATGATGGAACTCTTGAATGGTTTTGCACACGTGAACAATCCGAACAACGATATTCCATTGACTACCGCTTGTTTTCGGGATCGTAATGATAAAGCCAAGATTCGTTCTCGGTGGTGATGTTCATTAGAAAATCCATCTCCTTCACGGCGACACTGGTTAAGAAGTTATTCAGTTTACCGTTCATCACTTTCCACAGTTGTTCCTATAACTAACTCCACATTTTTACTAGAAGAATACTCAAAGAAAACATTTACAGAGTCTACGACTTAGGAGCTGCAGTACTCCCCAAAAATTTAGAATTTACTACCAAACTGAACATATAATTTTACCAAATTGTATAGGGCATTTATTTCAAATTTCTCCCATACTAATAAGTAGAGCAGACTAATTTCTGTGCGCGCCGATGTGAGGATGATTGTATCAGAACTATAAAAAGCATTCAGTATGTGTTTGGTACTTGCTTAGACTGCATGTGTGTGCAACGTAATAAAATGTCGTCGACAGATAAATCGAGAAAACGACCGTTGTCAGACGAAGTGAATAAGTTTATTATGGATTTCCCGGACTTAATATACGATGGCTCAAAAATTAAATGTTTAGTATGCAATACATATCTAATGTGTTGGTCAAAAACACATTGTAAAGAACACATAAGCAGTTCGAAGCACAATAATAACAAAATTAATCGACAACAGTTTATACATGAATTATGTGTAACTATGATTGTGTGTACACTGTCGTTTACCTTGTTAAGTAATGATTCATTTATTTCATTTTGGAATAAATACGCGAATCAAACATTACCGAGCACGACAACGTTACGAAGGAATTTACCATCGGTGCGTAAATAGGTTGAAAATCAAATCAAAGCCGAACTAAAAAATAAAAAACTGTGGTTATGTGTGGACGAAACAACTGACAGCAAAAAACAATCTGTAGTTAATGTGATGGCGCGTAATATGGAACCACATCAACCAACGTCTTCAATTTTATTAGCATCCAGACGACTAGAACAATGTAATGCCGAAAAAATTTCAGAGGTGCTATTAGATACTTTGGAAAAATTTAAACTTTTGAAAGACCAAGTATTAATGTTTATGACCGATGGTGCCGCAACCATGTGTTCTGTAGGCCGGTCTCTTAGAAAATATTGTCCTAACTTGTTACATACATATTACTAGTAAACTCCATGCTCTACACCTTGTGGCAGAACAGGTTCGTAGATGTTATCCAGAGGTAGATGCTTTAATATCGAGTACAAAGGCTATATTCCTGAAAAACGTATTCGGAAATTTCACCCCTCTGAGCCACCACAGCCGATTCCGACTCGGCACATGGTTACGGGCGGGGTTTTACTATCATAAACATTTTGAAAAAATTTAGGGCGTGGTTTTATCATTCGATCCGAAAGAGAGTACAGCTATCAATACAAGCCAGAAAAAATTTCAAGATGCCCAGATTAAAATGGATTTACAAAGTATTCGTGAGAATTACTTGGGACTAGAAGAAGCAATAACAAAATTAGAAAATTCGTCGCTGTCGTAAGAGGAATTACTGCAAATCGTTAAAGATGTTCACGCACAACTATGTGCTGTAGAAGACGCAAAAAGTGAAAGTGTTCTAATTAATTTGAAAATGTTTTAGACAGAAATGCAGATTTTGACACCTTAACACGTATTTGTGAGGGCACGTCTACAGATGCGTTAAGTTGCTAAAAAAGTATTTTGATTATGCGAATATAACATCACTAGATGTAGAACGCATGTTTTCCGAATATAAACATATTTTTTCCTCACGGTGGACATGTTTTTCAGAAATAACATTAGAAACGCACCTGATGTTGAAAATATACAATCGAGTTTCCCCAATTTGTCAATCCTTGGAAGATGCTTAAAACGGTAAGTGTTTTTTTAAATCCTCTGTCGTGCACACAATCACTGATTTCATACATTTTCCATTTTATTTATAGGTACATACAAAGCTGCTAAAATATCTACTATTCTTATTTTTCGTGTTTATGCATATTACTTTAATAGCAGAAAACCAAATGTATATTTAATTATTTCTGATAGAATAAATGTCTCTACTTCTATACTTATATCAGTAACAAGCTCATATTGCGTCCCTATTCTATGGCATTTTCTATTATATTACGAATTACACTCCCACCATACCGGTGCTCAGGCGCGCACGGAAATTGGTCTGCTCTACTAATAAGAATTCGATTGGACTGAACAATAAACTAAATTATTTGGAAATATTAAAACTATATTTCTTATTTTTGACGGCGTATCCTCAATTTTGCTAGTGACTGTACATACATATATACACATAACCTGCGTACGTATACAAATTGTAATTGATTTAGTTAATTTTAAACGCTATTTAGATATGCACATATGTATATATGTTTAATCGTCACGTACATAAATGAAGTAAGTTAACTGAAACGCACGACGATAGCATATAATGAATATTCTACATTTGCGCGCATTGTATGTGATTTGATTACAATAAGTACTTTCCGTTCCACATATTGTACAGTTATTGTTTGAAAGAGATATTTAACAGGAAAATAAAAACCGCAGTGTTATACCAAGGTTCAGGAAGATAGTCTGCCTACGTAAACAATAGATATTATTGGGATTATTAATTGCTTAAATTACATTTGCACAGCACATTTTATTTACTATAATTTTATTTAAATATTCTATTATTTCCGATAGGCATAGCAACTTAATTGTGTTGCTTTTTCTTAAAATTGACGAGAATGATTTTCAAATGATTCGAAAAAATTACATATTTCTTAAGCGTATCAAAATTATATTGGAAATGTTCAACACACACTGACGATTGACTCCAGTTCGTTCTGGAATGTTGTAAATTCTAAGCGTAACTGCTGGAGAATGCGTAGAATAGTTCGTGATGGCAATACTGAATTCGATACCCATCATACGAACTTGCCTTCGTTCTCCGCTTTTAAAATGGGCGATAAATTTTTAATTAATTTAAAAAATTAACTATTTTACTTTACTTTAACTCTGCCTGCTGGGGGGGGGGGGGGGGGGGGGGTTGAGTAGCTCCAAAACCCCAGTAGCCGGTCCCAAGCCCGGATAAGAGAGGAGGGTTCTGCGATAGGCCAGTAACCTATCCAGGTAAAAGGTAGAACCCCTTACACACCTTTAAGCGACGCCTCGGATTGGACTGATAACAAAGATGACAACCGCAAACGTAGAGAGGAATAAAGATTGGGTATACGAGAACACTTAAAAATTGCTACGTGGAACGTGCGAGGATTAGCACATAAACTGGATGAATTACAGGAAGTACTGAATGAACATAAGATAGAGATAGCAATGATAACAGAAACAAAAAATGGTTCTCTAGACCTAAAGAACTATACTATGATATATGCTGGGGTGGAACAACAACAGAGAGCATCGGCAGGAGTAGCGGTCTTAATGAACAATAAATGGAAAGATAGAATACAATATTATAAGTGGGTGAATGAGAGAATTATAGTTATAAAATACAGAGTAGATAGAGGACATCTGAGCCTAATCTGTACATACGCTCCTGAAGAAGGGTGAAAAGAAGAAACAGAAGTATACTACCAAATACTTCAGTCAGAACTAGACAAAATAAACAAAAATGATTACATAATAATGGGTGGAGACTTGAATGCAAAAATCGGGAACAGACCGGTGGAGAATGTAATGGGGACCAACGGAGAAATAACGCTAAACAACAACGGCAAACAATTGATAGATTTTGCCAGCTACAATAATATGAGGATTATGAACACATACTATAAACACAAAAATATCCATAAGATTACCTGGTCAGCCAGAGGGCAAAGCTCTATAATAGATTACTTCCTTTCGAACCCAAAAACAGCATCACTCTTTGAAGATACAAGAATATTCAGAGGAGCAGACATTAACAGTGACCACTACATGCTAGTAGCAAAAATAAAACTACTAACTAGCTACAAAAAGCTCTTATAGATCTCAATCATCCAATCCGTTTAGAAGATGCTGATTTTGACTTGGCAAATAAAATTGTTGATGTGCTGACCCCAATTAAATTAACAGTAGAAGCAATCTGTCGACGAGATGCTAATTTATGCACAGCTGATGCCGCTGTGAAATTTCTTATAAAACAATTGCCTAGCTCTAGCAAAAACTCAGCACTCGCCAATAAAATGAAAACATCCTTAGTGGAACGTATAAAGCAACAACGAAATGATTTAACTGGTGTGTTGAATTATTTACAAAATCCACAAAAGATGATGAAAATCAGTTATTATCAGATTTGGAATGGCTTAACTTGTTTCCAGTTCCTACACAGGCTTTAGTGAGGGCGCAAATAAAGAGTATTGTTAAAGACTAAATAGTCGAGATGACACGGAAAGGGAAGAAAGGTCAGGATCATAAACAGATGTTGAGCCAAGGCAACAAACCTCCCAACCCCAATTGACACCAAAGGAAAAGTTACATCTGGAAATTAATAAGAGCATGGAATCCCCAGATCCTGAAGTACGAAATGAATCGGGGTTGGTAAATAGTATTAGACGCGAAATGAGCCTGAATTAGCACATAAATATCTGTTGTCTATTCCTCCAAGTGTAGATAGAACCTGAGCGAGCGTTTTCAGCTGCTGTTTATGTTGGCAATAAACTGCGAAACAGGCTTGAAAGTCAAACATTAGATGCTTTGATATTTCTGCGATTGTATTTACGGAATTCTAAATAGTTTTTTGTATTGTCTTTTTTGTTCCTTATTTTAGTATATTATGTATTGTGTTGTGCAACAATATTAATAAATAATTTTTAAGAAATTACTTAAGTTTTTTTTTCATTTGAGCCCAATTAGAAACCACATAATCTAATTCCGGGATCATGCTTCACAAATCCCGTAATCCCGGGATTGAAAAACATGCTCGGAATTGTATTCTCTAGTCATATGCTTCTACACGACCTAGCTAATAGCAAATTAACGGTAATTTAGTTTGTCGGTAGAAATTCAATGCGTCATTATTTCAAATACGTCACGCCGCGCAATAATTGGTTTCTAAAAGATATAGTAGCTAACGATGTTTTAGAATTTCGAACATCCTATTACGTTTTTCTGAATATACTTAATGACGAAATATTCTTTTTTTGCTTCCTAATTTTACGAATAAATTTAAATAATTTTTATATTCTAGATTGATAGGAATACTAAAAATAAATATTCACGGAAATACGATAAGCAAATTGAAAATAAAGAAGATTTTAGTTTATTTACATATTTAGCTTCTGAAGAGTACCTAACGTTATAGATACAGAAAATAAAAATAAGTTGAAAATAATATTCCTATCAACTCTAAACTCTCTATGGAATAAAGCATTGTTTAAACACTTTTTCTCACAAATTGATTTAAAAAAAACCGTTCATCGGATTCGAACAGTAAACCTTATGTGGACGCATAATTCCTTTGTAGTATGTTTTTTCTCCAAGTTCTTAAGTTTCGACACACTGATTTAATTTGTGTGACATTTTAGTAAGTACAGCATAATATTATGTCACATTACGTCAACATTAAAATTAGTAAAAAATTTAGATATAAATATAACAATAATAATTGATTAAATGCCCAACATATCATATCCTGAACTGGGCAAAAAACAAAAGTACAATAGTTAATATACCGGGTGTATTTTTTAACTTGAATCTTTCAACTATCTTGCAGTCCACGAAAAAATTTCCAGGTTTAAAATTTAATAATTTAATGGAGGAAATAGATTAGTGCCAGAATTATTCCCTAACTCTACTTCCATGTAGACGGGCGGGGTGGGAGTAACTTTGAAATTTTAAATAGGAATCCATATATTTTATTACAGATTCGAATTCTACTGGAAAACGGACTGAGGAAATTGCAACGAAGAGATTTGACTCCAACTATGAAATCATCGCTCGAACAAAAACCAATTTTTAGAAACTCGTCAAATTTTATTATTTTGAAGGGATCAAAAACTTAAAGAAACGTTGGATGAATTGTATTGGGCTCAAAGGAGACTATGCTGAGAAATAAAATGTTTTTTTCTTGGTTGAAAAACCTATCTGTAATTAAAAAAGTCACAGACATAATAACCCACCCTCGTATAACAGAAATAAAAATGTTAACAGCAAAATTCTATGGATTTTCTGCATGGATTAGTTACCAAGAATTGGATAAATTAATGCATAATATGCATGAATGTGTACTAAAAATAGAGAGACGGCATTGCATGGCACTTTTCCAAAGGTAAAAATATGTGCATGGTATATTATCTACAATAAGAATCATTAAATCTATTCTTTAATACACTGTATTCATGAAATATTTTGCTAGGACGCCCACTTTTAAAATTATTCATAAAAATATGGACAATATCTTTCCGCTGTTAATATTCGCATATTGTCAGAATATAAGATACGTGCAGAAGAAAAAATAAAACTAATTAATTGTTGAAACTTTCTTACAATAATTAATAACAGAACGTTTTAAATTTCAAAAAAATATAATGCACATTATATCTTTTTGAAATTTAAAACGTTGTATTATTAAGAGGGACAGGGCAAGAGAGGCCGAAATTACAACACGCAGTTATTAAATAGCACTATTCATTCGGTTAACCGCACATCTGTTACGGGTGGTGATCTATCTATCTAAAATTACGAAATACATATTTATTAATTAATTTTATTTATATAATTGGAAAATAAACGGGTGGTGATCTATAAAATTCGAAATACATATTGTAATGGACTTTTCCCCGAAGAAATAGAAGATAATTTTGAACAAGATATTTTATTTATGTACATTTATTTTGCAGGATATTTTTATATATATTTTGAAAATTATGTTATTTTAATGTTTGGACCGATTTTGTTGACCATAACTGTATATTTCTGTGACGTAGATAATTGTTATAGTTCGACATGTTGTCACATATTGCGCTTCAGTTAGTGGGTTTGAGGGGTGTAATCTTTAGACACACATTGAACATCGGTAGATGCAGTTGATTTTAAAGAAATGGTTAATTAACTATTGATTTTGATTAAAATCACGTTTATTATTATTAATTGGTTGTTGGTGATTTTATATTCATTACGGGATTATTAACGAGCGTTTTGACTCGTTAATTTTGTTTAATTTCATACTTATTTGCCATGTGTGTTTCAAATATAGTTTTTATGATTTAAAAAAATGTAAGTAATTTTAAAGATTTAATATTTCAATGCATTGATTATATATTTGATTGATTGTTAGAATTGTATTCATTATTGAGTAGATTTAATTCCGAGATGTTTGATAGTTGTTTGAATAGCAGGGAAAATTTTTATATTTCTTATGAGGTTTTTTTTTTATTCAAGTGTAAGATATTTGTTGAAATAAGGTTTTGGAGGGAAAATTCATATTCATGTTTAGTGCGCATGTTCTGGTCTTGGTCACGCGTGATAGCAGTTTGTATCTGTTTGACGTTTGATTTTGGGGATTTAGTAAACAAATGAAATTTAAAAGTTTTCCATCCTATTTAATTAGGTTAATTTTGTTCGCGTATAATTGGAGGTTTTCATTGCGAGCGAGTCATTTATCTCGCAATCTTTTTCCTCCTGCTTCTTGTTAGTCAGACAATTAGCTATCTTAATATTTGATTAAGATTTTTTTTTCTTTTTCTTTTTTAAATAAATTTTAGTAGCAAAGTGCTTGTTTTAATACGTGTATTTTGTTTTTCTGTCCACGTTCGTAAATGACTTGAGACTTTAGAGGACTCTATTAAAAGAAATAAACTCTCCGAAGAGCAGCTCGGACTCATTGTGGATCATTTTCAACAAATTACTACAGTACACAGCAATATGTATTTGTTGAAAAGTTGTATTTTTAAAGTTTTTAATTTTATTTCTATAATTGGAACATTTTTATTTGTTCAGTTTGTCGTTCAAGTTGAGTAGAGGAGTATTAATATTGACTAGCAATAATTTCTCAAGGTTTTCTTCTGTCAATTTTGTTTTCTTTGAATTAAGTACATCCTTATAAATATAAAACGTCCTTTCTACATCGCAACTGGTTATAGGTGCATACTGGAAATAACTGGAATAACTGGAAATAATTGGAAGATGTTGCTTAAATGAAAAGAAAAGGAATGTACGTGCTATTTCTCCTACGAAATACGATAAACTTATTTATTTTATCTACGTACACGACACCACTGACAAACACTATATTCTGCGAATACAATAGCTGGGTTGTCCATTGTTATCGCTGCGAGACCAGGTGGCCGAGTAAGTCAAACAAATACTTCATTGAATTACGCCGGGATGTACTGAGCGACGTTATACACAATTCCAATTGCCGATTGCGTTTTATGGAAATTGCATCCGTTCTCTAGTTATTACTTATTTCGTAAGTGCTGAACCTAGAATATCATACAATAAACAAATGTTCAGATGACTGTTAACGTTGCATTTTTTAATAAAGGATTATATTACGTTTCAGTTCATACAGCAGCTTATTAGTGAGTGGACAGGTTTTCTTTATTCAAAATGCCTTACCGATTTTCTTCTCAAGAGTATGCGGACATTGCGGACATGCATTTTGTGTATGGCTACTGTAACGGCAGTGCACGTCAAGCAGTTATTGAATACCGACATCGGTTTCCCGATAGGCGCACCACCATTGAGAGTAGCTCTTTACAGGGAAAATGTTAAAATGACGATGCTCGAAGTATTTCTGAGTGCAAGGAACGAATAAAAATTTGAAATTTAAAAAATCAGTTGTACTTTCTTCAGGAATACTGGAAATTTGCCAAAACTAATCACTTATTTTGAAAATCAAAATCTCAAATTAAATGATGGATTAACCACATTATATAGCTAGCTATTAATAATTTGAAAAATATTCCAAGTGACTTCCGATGTGACCTTCGGCAAGAGTTAGACGCAGTTTTTAATAGAAATCCACATTTAATAACATTGCGGCAATTGTGTATGGGGACAATGCCTCAAAATCTAACTGCTAAATACGCTGAAATAAAAGAATATTTCCAGTATGCACCTATAACCAGTTGCGATGTAGAAAGGACGTTTTCTATCTATAAGGACGTATTTCATTCAAAGAGAACAAATTTTATAGAAGAGAACCTTGAGAAAGTATTGTTAGTTAATATTTAATACTCCTTTACTCAATTTGAACTACAAAATAAACAAATAAAAATGTATTTAGTATTTTATAGATCACCGCCTGTTTTTTCCAATTATATAAATAAAATTAAAAACTCTTTAAAAATAGAAATTTTTAATAGTACGCCCGTGGGCGATGAGTCATCGATCTCTCGTGTCCGGTCCCTACAAATTAGACACGTACTGATCGTCTGTTTGTACACGAGCGTCTTTCAATTCCCTGGCACCATATCGACATTGATATAAAATTATAATAGGATAAATTCATGTATAATTTAAAAGAATTATCAAAACAATAAAGATGTTTATGCTGGAAAATCATTAATGTGTAACCAAACCAATGGGGAAGTGATCTTTTGTGTGTTCTAACTCGGTACCAGTTTACGACGATACGAGATCATATCGTCGTTCGATGCACCCTCTATTAAACGCAACCAGAATAATTAAACTCGGCCAACCCGTTGAGTTGCTATTCCTACGAAAACATTTAAAAAAACATACATGAATTTGATAACCTCCTCTTTTTTGGAAGTCGGTTAAAAACAAAAACAATTCTCAGAAGAATAACTGTTTGGGTCGATAAAAAAATGGGTCATATATAGTGCACTTTCCAATATTCATCGGTAGAAGTACCCCAGTGAAATGTATTTTAACAATCATTTCAATATTTATCGATAAAATGTAACTATCCCTTTCAACATATTTTTTTAATAATTTATCGGTAAGTTATTTTTGACTACGCGATTCACCGTTTAAAATTATGGAATTTCAGTAGATTATGGTGGCGAGAATGTTAGGTGAACCTTAACCTAAAAATCTTCAATTGAAAATAAATTTAGAGAATTATAGACATGTTTAAAATAGTAGAAAAATTTAATGAGTCTTAACAGACATACGGTCACGGAAATACAATGAATTCGTGAATTTATTTAATTTATATTACGAACTTTATTCATTTTCAACAATTTATTAATAACCAAGGTATGTAATACCTACAATTTCCATACCAGAACAACTTCTAAAGTTAGTTAATGTACAGTGAAATCTCCCTTAACGGACACCTCCCTTAAGCGGACATCTCCTTTATACGGACACATTGTGATAGCCCCCAATTTGTCATATGGAATTTACAAGTAAATCACATTCTTTTGAACGGACACCCTCTTGGACGGACACGGACAGAAGAATTCAGTCCGTTTCCTTTAAAAAATCTCTCTTGTGCGGACAGCGCACATCGAAGTACATACATATATGAAACGGGCTGCTAAATCGGTATGCGCAACGGCATTCGCACGCACGCTAGTTAGTAGGTAGGGATTTCCCCGAGACTCCGAATTCATACAGTCGTGTGTTTCTGCATATACGTAGCAATAAAAATGGCATCTAAACGAAATTATTTAACACTCAAGGAAAAGATTGAAATAGTGGAAGTATACAAAAGTGAGAAACTTAGTGTTCGTGAGTTAGCTAAACGTTTTAGTATTGGTAAAACACAGACGGCTAATATCATAAAAAATAGAGACGATCTATTGAAAGGGTGGCACTCCAATGTTAATGTTAATAAGAAACGATGCTTTATTAACAAAGGAGGTGCAGATGTAGACAGAATGTGCTTCGAGTGGTTTATCAAAGCAAGAAGTAAAGGAATTCCTCTGTCAGGTAAAAATTTGGGATACTAAGGTAAGTTTTATTTTAATGTTCTCAAATTTAAAGGGCCCATAGTGCAGAGTAAAGCGAAAGAAATTGCTGAGAGTATAGACTATACTGGATTTAACGCATCTTATGGATAGTTAGATAAGTTTCGAAAGCGCCATAATATAAGCTTCAAAGCTATTTCTGGTGAGGCAGCTAGTGTTAAGGTGGAAGATGTAGCAACATTTTTAAATAAATTACCGTCAATTTTGAAAAATTATTCACCCAGGGATGTATTCAATGCCGACGAAACCGGGCTGTTTTTTCGTGCTCTTCCTGACAAGACTTTACATTTAAAACAGGAAAAATGCGTTGGCGGTAAATGTTCAAAAGAAAGAGTCACTATCATGCACTGTGTTAACATGCTTGGTGACAAAGAAAAGTTGTTGGTTATAGGTCATGCGGCTAAACCTAGAGCTTTCAAAAATATAAAAGTAACTGAACTGCCTGTTACTTGGAAGGCCAACAGCAAGGCATGGATGACTGGTACTATAATGACGGAATGGTTGAAGGAACTAGACAGCAAAATGCAAAGACAAAAGAGACGCATTTTGCTATTTGTTGATAATGCCTGTTCGCATCCAAGGGACATAGAACTGCATAACATTAAATTGGTGTTTTTTCCACCTAATTGCACATCTGTCTGTCAACCCCTTGACCAGGGTATAATAAAAAATTTTGTTGAAGAATGCAACGTAGAGGCCTTTTTGAGCTTCGACGAAAATCTAGTAACAGAAGATACGAATGACATGCCCTCTGTCACAAATCAATCGTCGGATATTGTGGAACTGGATGGATCGGATGAAGATGTGGAAGAAGTGAGCAACATGAAACTAACGACTTATCAACAAGCCATAGATATGGTAAAACAATTAAAAAAATTTAGTCAAGATCGAGGAGATGCAACCGTACTAGAGTTACTCACCACACTAGAATTACCCTATCACGACCAAAACATTAAGAAAACTACTCGCCAGGCAACCCTGTTGAATTATTTTACAATGTTGCATTAGATATAAGTAACAAGGAATTATGTACATATGTACAATTCAATTACTTTAAATTTTGTGCTGGTTTACAGAGGTTACATTTATGTTTTATATATTTAATAAAATCACATTGGTTCATTATGAGCTTACTTATTTTAATATTCCCAAAAAATTCACCAACTATTCCCTTAACAGGACACCTCTCTTGAGCGGACAGATTGGAATAGTCCGGTAGGTGTCCGGTCAAGGGAGATTTCACTGTAATTGATTCGGCATTTACTTGATGAAGATTCATAATTTAAAATAGAAATTAAACTACGGTTCTAATCTTCACTTTTTAATCGTAACACGACAATTGTTTCGTCAGCACAGTGGCTTCCTCAGGTACTTACATCTAAAGAGTACGTAACAAACTAAATTAAAAAAAAATATATATATAATCAAGAAAGTTGGTATTATTTTAAAACGATTTTAAAGAAATCTATGAATTTACGGAAGTATTGTCGGTAGTGAGAAAATGTGGCACATCTGGTCGGCCCTAACTGTTATATTATAGGGTACTAAACATATTTACCCATAAAATTTGTTTAATAAACTACATATACATTTCTATTATCGTCTAAACAGATTTTAAGTAAATAAATTTAATAAAGGCGAGTTGGAACTTACTGCAAGTGAGAATTAATGAATATTAAATCTCATTCTTACATGTAAATGTCGACTTATGTGATGCGTTCATAACTACAATCCGACAAACTAAGTTTGTACCAGTAAAGGCGAGTTATTTAAATCTAATTGGTCATTTAATAAAATTTGTGAGTGTTTTAATTTATTGATTTCGAAACTTTCCAGTAAATTTAATTCGTTGCCTTTATTTTCTAAATGCAGAATTTGAAAATCTTTATAGAAAGCGTGGTTTTCTTCTAATAGATGATTCGCAAAAGTGGAATCTTGTTTTCTATTTCTAAACGAAGAACAATGTTCGGCAATGCGTTTTTCAAACGATCTTCCTGTTTGACCGACATATATATTACCGCATCCACACATTAACTTATAGACTCCAGACTTCTTATTTTTGTCTGTTTTATTTTTATTGTTTTTAATATGTTTGGATAAATTATTATTAGTTTTATTGCAGGATATACCATAGAGATTGCTTTTTTGAAAAGTTTTTTTGTCAGCATATTTTCATTTAAGTTTCTGTGTAGCCGTTATTGATAGCTATTTGGTTGACTAAATTTAATTCTTTTTCATAATTTTCTTTGGATAGTAGATAATTAATTAATCTATGTAAAAAACTATGGAAACTCGCTAATTTGTGTTGTATGGGATGTGTTGACGAATTATGTATAGTTATGTCAGTATGAAATTCTTTATGGTAAATATCAAACTCTAATTTATTGCTGATTTTTTTAAGTTAGATCCAAAAAATTAATGTTATTGTTTACTTCGTGTTCCATGGTAAATTAAATATTTTTATGAATAGAATTGACGAAATTCTAGTAGCAAGTTTAATCGTCTTTCGTGTTCCAGTGAAACAATATCGTCTACATATCTATGTCAAAAGAATAGGGGATTATTAAAAATAATGGATTCTAAGTGATTCATAAAAATTTCTGATAGTAATGGACTTAAGGGGTTGCCCATAATTAGTCCTTCCTTACAAGTGTACATATATTGAATTATTAAACTGGCAGTAATTTTGTTTCAGAGCTATATTTAACAAATCTAAAATTTCAGCTTTAATTACCGGGTTAGTGTTCTTTAGCTATAAGTAAATTTTCAATTAAATTAACGGTTTCGGCTGGAGGGACACTCGGGAATAAGTTTTTAACGTCAAAAGAAATTTCATTCCTGGTTGTTTTCTATTGTATTGTTTTTACCATTTTATTTATTTCTTACAGGTGTAAATATGTCTCTAAAAATCCATTTCTTGCATTCGCATTTGAATTTCTTTCCGGACAATCTTGGTGACGTAAGTGACGAACACGGCGAGAGATTTCACCAACAAATTTAGACCATTGAGCGGCGCTATCAAGGATTTTGGGATGAAGCAATGTTGGGAGACTATGTATGGTTTCTCACTAGAGAAACGGATCCCAAAAGCAACCGAAGACAAAGCAAGAGCAACAACTATTTCTAACACACAAAAATGTCAAGAATGTATTGCAAGCGTTTAAACACAATAAATTGTCGAAAAAAATAAAATATTCGGAAAATATGGGATTTGGATTTATTCACTCAATTGCTTATAACTAGAGCTGAGGATGTTTGCGGTACGGCAGGACCGTATGTAGTGCATCCCCACCAGCGTATAAACACGATGCAGCGAAACACTTTAGTTAGTCGTGAACTGGCAACGTGATCGTGTGTTGTCTTGAGCTCTATTTAATAAGTATGACGGACGTGCCCAAGCCAAGAAAGCGCCCATTGTATAACGACGTGAAGAAATTTATCCGAGACTTTCCCGATTTGTATTATAATAGAGCAAAAGTGGTTTGTAAATTATGCGATAAACAGTTACTTTGCTGGGACAAATACGACTGTAAAAGACATGTTGAAAGTGTACACCACAAAGACAAATAAAATAATGTGCTGTCTAAAACGCAACTCATTTTCGATTTATTGACAATGCTACTCGTCTGCGATGTGCCAGTTCACCTGCTAGATAAAAAAGCCTTTCACGACTTTTGGAATAAATACAATTCCAACATAAAGCTACCGTCACGGAGAACGTTACTCACCTATTTACCAATTGTGCGTGAGGACATTGAAAACAGAATGAAAGCAGTAGTAAATGATAAACAGTTATGGGTATGTGTCGACGAAACGACAGATCGAAAAAAACATTATATTGTGAATATTATAGTGCGTGTACTAGATCCTGTCAAATCAACATTTCCCATTTTATTAGCCAGCAAAAGATTGGAAAAGTGCACTAGCGAAGTAATTACGAAGGTAGTGCTCGATACGCTACAAAAATTTCAAGTTTCAACTAATCAACTCCTGATGTTTATGAGCGATGGTGCTGCGACAATGCGTTCTGTAGGCCGTTCTCTTAAAGCAGATTGTGAGAGCCTTTTGCATGTGACATGTAAAGTTCATGCTTTACACCTTGTGGCACAAACTATTCGGCAATGTTATCCAGAGGTGGATGCATTAATAGCAACCACAAAAAAAGTGTTTCTAAAATCTCCCAAACGAATTCGAGAGTTTCACAGTCGGTGTCCTGGTATTCCCGAACCACCAGAGCCAATCCTTACACGTTGGGGAAGTTGGTTAAAGGCGGCATTTTATTATGCCAAGTATTTCCAACAAATAAAATCTGTGGTTCTACAATTCAATCCTGCCGAAGCTGTAGCCATTAAGGAAAGCCAGAGACTCTTTCAAAACCCTTCCCTTGATGCAGATTTACAAACTATTTATAACAATCATATAGGATTGTTTAACGCAATCGAGAAATTTCAAAATACTGCATTATCGTTAGCGGAGTCACTGCAAATATTGGACGATGTACACGCCCAGCTATGCGCAGTAAATGACAACAAAAATGTTAATGTAATAGAAAAGTTCGAGAGTGTGATAAACAATGATTTTGATTTTACCAGATTAAAACAAATTGGTAATGGTGCAAGTGTAGATTCGGTTTCTATCTATAAAGATTATTTTAATTGTGCGTGTGTTACATCCGTAGATGTCGAGCGGTCTTTCTCAAAATATAAAGAAATTTATTCATCACGGCGTACATCGCTCACCGGTACAAATATGGAAACGTATCTAATGCTACAAACTTACTGCAAGTCTTATCCACTTGGCGCTATGCTATAATAATCGTAAATAAGGTAAGTGTGTTATTTATATACAGTACACATAACTGACATACCTAAGTGATATAAAGCAATAAATAATAATAATAAGTGATGTAAAGCAATAAAATCACGCATGCATCACCGATCGAAACAAGGTCATTATATTCGTGCGTTTAACTGAATACTATCCTGGCACACCGCAAACATCCCCAGCTCTACTTATAACTTTGTCATTTTTCGGTCGATTTTCTTCTGATTGGTCTTAGTTCTTACGTAAAAGTATCATCTTTACGTACATGAACAGAAACCAGACGTTTTTTTAACGATTTGTACTTTTCTGTCGGCACAGAATCACTGTAAAATATGATTTTTTTGAAAATGTGCCCTATTTTCATCGATATATTTTGAACCGCTTTACCAATCAAAGATCCGATTATACATATTTGTTCGTCATCTCAATACCTTGCATTTGGGTACCAAGAACGACCCAATTGGACATTTCTAGCTCGAGATATGATTTGTCAAGTGAAAAAAGGTCGAAAAATTAAAAAATTACAATATCTCAAAAACTGTTCCATAAAAAAAAATTTAACCTTGATTTTCGAATTCAGCGGAAGAAAATACATTAGGAAATTCTCATCAAACGTACATTTTCGGTGTAAAGTAGTGTAACATTAACAGGCATTTATTTATGTAAAGGTAATTTTTACTCCACGTGTATATAGATACATATTTGCTTTTATCATCTTTATATTATTTATTTTTGATATGTTTTTTCTTTAAATACATAATTCATACTACGTGTTAGTTGTACCATAATATTCAAGACCTATGAATATGATGTATTTAAAAGTTTTCCTTAGATAAATGTGTGTAAATAAAACAAATCAACTGGATCAAGTACATTTGATGTGTTTCAGGTTCGAATGTTTACAAACTTTTTATTTATAAAACCGGGGAGTTGTTTGAAAGAAAAAGTCCACGTGGCAAAACAAATTTATCGAACTGGTTTGTTGTCATAATTTAATCCAACATATACAAGGTTTGTTTATGTTAAATTCTGTATAGTGAATTACTTATTTTACAGTTATTTATCTTGTTCCTAACTTTCGCGAAATAATCTTACATAAATCACGAAAGAAGTGTTCATGATTTTGTTAATAGTCGTAAAAATCTACAGATTATTCAGTATCAAAGAGACGCTTCAATTACAACTCATCTCATCAATCCATTTATTTTGTATCTCTTGTATTAGTAGTTTAAACTAAAACATAAAAATTCTTTAGTTTTCTCACAGAAAATTATTATCTTATTATTTGCAATAGAAAGCGGTATTTACCATTATACGCGAGATGTTCCCTTAATGCTAAGACAAATATAAAAAAAAACAGTTTAATTTGTAGGATTTAGGTACAAAATTAAATACGTTACACCAGTGTTTTACGGTAGCTAATGAACACGAATTACTATTATACACCTTGAATTATTCAAAACAGTTTTGCCAATTTAATTCACGCTTGGAGTCGTAGAAAATTACCATTCGGAAATGCTGGTTATTAAATTTTATGATCTCCCATGAAGGTTATTCAATTTAAGTAACTATAATTTAACAACGCTACAATAATCTGTCGATTTTGCTTAATTTTACAATTAGTCTAAAATTCTTTACATTTTCCAAGTGAAAAAAAAAGAAACTTGATTGTTATTATATCGTAAACAATTACTTATTTATGGATGTATTTATAAAAATATGTATACAAGTGTACCGTATCGTTATGTTCAAATTTTAGGAGTGTAAAGTAGACTTCATTTCAAGTAACAAAAACGCAAAACTTGTATATCCATTTTTTATGTTTCAAAGTTACAGATCTATGAATGTGATTGTCAGATCATGAAAAAAAGTGTAATCCTAAAGTCAATACCAACTGATTTTATTTAAAAAAAGTTATACGATTCAATAACTGTGATTGTTAACGTCGCATAATAAAATGTTATCCTAAAGCATACAGTAATTTCTTGGAGATCTACAAAAAAGAATACTGGAAATTGATTTATGATAAAGAAGGTTCTTACTTATTTCGTAAGTGCTGAACCATGAATATCATACAATAAACAAATGTTCAGATGACTGTTAACGTTGCATTTTTTAATAAAGGATTACATTACGTTTCAGTTCATACAACAGCTTATTAGTGAATGGACACGTTTTCTTTATTCAAAATGCCTTACCGATTTTCTTCTCAAGAGTATGCGGACATGCATTTTGTGTATGGTTACTGTAACGGCAGTGCACGTCAAGCAGTTATTGAATACCGCATTCCTCATTACAGAACGTTTCTGGAAGTACACAGACAATTTCGGGAATGCGGACAGCGTGATTATCTTTTTGACCGAGGAGTAAATTTGCCAGCAGACTTAGAGGAAGAAGCAGTAGCTATTGTTACAAGGGATCCAACTCTCAGTGCACGTCGAATCGCTAGACAACTAGGAGTGGCACGAACGACAGTTTGGCGAATTTTAAAACGTGAGGGCTTATATCCATATCACTATCGCAAGGGACACTGTTTGCTTGAGGCAGACCACTGTGCTCGTCTAGTTTATTCTACCTGGATATTAAGACAGTCACGGCTTCATTTTAATTTCTGCAGAACAGTCCTCTGGACAGATGAATCCACATTCACGAGAAGTGGTGTTACAAATGTGAGAAACATGCACAGCTGGTCATCAGAAAATCCCAAAGCTATACGCCCATCTAAATTTCGACATGAATTTTCTATTAACGTTTGGGCGGTCCTAATCGATGACTTGTTGATTGGTCCTGTCTTTCTTCCTGGGAGGTTAAATGCGGACAATTACCTTCAATTCCTTATTGACGAACTGCCAGGTCTTTTAGAGGATGTCCCACGGAATGTTCGACGAGACATGTGGTTTCACATGGATGGGGCACCACCACATTTCAGAATTGCTGTCCGAAATTGGGTTAACGTCAATTATCCAAGATGGATTGGTCGAGGTGGTTCTGTGGCATGGCCACCCAAATCACCCGATCTTAATCCCATTGACTTTTATTTATGGGGGTACATGAAAAATTTAGTCTACGCGCAAGTTTTGAACACAAGAGAAGAGTGTTGGATCGTATTCACCTGGCTGCCGAGCAAATCCGACAAAACAAGTATGAACAACTTCGGATAAGTACTTCTTCTGTTGGCTTACGGGCACAAGCCTGCATTCAACAAGGAGGTGGACATTTCGAAAATATTATTAATTGAACTTTTTTAAATAAAATCAGTTTTGTTTTCATGATCTGACAATCACATTCATAGATCTGTAACTTTGAAACAAATAAAAATGTATATACAAGTTTTGCGTTTTTGTTACTTGAAATGAAGTCTACTTTACACTCCTAAAATTTGAACATAACGATACAGGACACTTGTAGATGATACCCATATTAGAATATAATATTCGGGTAAATGTACTATCGGGAGCAACTGAAAGTGGACACGTTTTATGTTGGTATGTCGGAATTTCAAATAATTAGCTAATGTAAACTGTACTTTTGTTAATTGTTAATGTTTTGACGTATGTGTACTGAAATTGTCAGTTTAATAAATTTGATTGAATAAATCGTTAAAACTGAATACAAAAGTTTAATTAAATTAATAAATACTGGTTACACCAAATGTTATAAATTAAATCAATATTTTGGCTATGATCCATTGTTTGAAATTACCGCTTGAAGACGATTTCTCATCGAAAATGAGATGCTGTATCATAATCAGCTGGATCTTCCCAAGCATTCGCTATTGCTAGCGACAGATTGTTTTTATTTTTAGCAATGAAATTATTTTCGTACGTTTTTTTAGTGCCCAAATATTCTCCATTGGATTTAAATCAGGACTATTTGCAGGCCATAGCAAAACGTTGAAATTGTTGTTTTCAAACAATTCTCTAACAATATATGCGGTATAGATTGGTGAATTGTCATGCTGAAGGATGAAGCCATTATTACTCACAGACGGTAGCATTATGTTATTTAAACTGTCAATATATTGTAAAGCTGTAAGTTGTTGATCAATTTCCCAACAAACACCAAGGCACTTGCAGAAATCCAACCCCAAACACTAAGAGAAAACCGTCCACTTTTTCCTAAAGGCTTTATGTATTCGCCAAATATTGGGAGTTTATAGGTCTATAGACTTGTACTGATCCTTTATGCGAGGATTGGAATGTTTTTTTTCATTGGAAAATACATTTCTCCAAAAAAATTATTCCTATAATTGTATGTATTTGCAAATTCTAAACGCCTCTGTTTATGCTGGTCAGTTAACACAAACTTCTTTGTAGCGCATCGATTTTGCAAACCTAATTTAAGAATTCTTTTACATGCGCTCAACTAGGAAAACCAGTTTCTTTTCTTCTTTTGCTCTCACAACAGTGTGAAAAGGTGTTCAGTAGGATACTGCACAAAAGCATTATCTTGACCTGGATTTGATATTTTTTGTTTACCATGCTGGTGGTAAACAAAAAATATCAAGTCTGCCAGACAGATTTCCTTCCTCATTTCATAATTTCAAAATTCTATGAATGCAACTTTTACTAGCACTTAATTGCCGTTCGTCGCAAAGACCAACCGTTCTGTACGTTGGTGATTGCTCGCATTGTCTCTGCTTCCGTTAAATGTCTTGGCGTTTTCAATAGTTCAAATAAATAATTAAAAAAACACAAAAATTCAAGAAATAATTTATGTAAATTGGTGTGACAGGAATATTTGACAATTTTGACAATATTACATGATAAGCAAATAAATGAAATCTCAATAGCACCAAATTCGAATAAAGTCTGTAATTAAAGTGGAAAAATGAAGTGTCAACTTTCATTTGCTCCCGATAGTACATGTATTTTCGATACATTTACCACCAACATAAATTCTTTTGTTTTTACAGGAGATCAAGCAGGCAGATCAGTAGGTATTGTTTCGTTGGCCTAGTTCTGATCATGATGCTACAATTTTCAATAATTTTAGAATAAAGATGAAGTTGGAGACAAACAACTTTCCTAATCCAATTTTTATCGGAGACAGTGCTTACCCATTGCAAAATTATTTACAACCCCACCTCTAAATCCGCGAATATAGACAGATGAAAGATATAGCTTTCCTCACAAAGGGATTCGAAATATTGTAGAACGGTTAATTTTTTTTGTTTATTAGCATTTCCTTTATTACTATAGTATATAGGTCACACTGTGTAATATATTAAATATTTTTTAATAAGTGTAATGTAATAAAATGTAAAAAAAATACATATTTTCTTTTTCGTATTTAATTATTTTATATTAATTTATAAATCAAAACAAGTTGTAAATAAATATACGTGTTTATATTTTTTTCTTTCACCTTCTAATCAATCGGAGATCGATTAGTCGATTACAGCTTCAAATGTATTTGCTAAATAATATTCTATTATTTTTTTAATGAATATTGGAAGTTTTATGAGAAATCTAATTTCTAGCAGTCATTCATGAAAACTGCTCAATAAAATATATTAATCAAATGCCTCTTCGCTCGCTAAGCTAATCAAAAAAATGTCAGACACTATATTGTGTTTTTTTTTGTTATAAAAATGGCAAGTACACAAAAAGAATAAAATTAAAACATTTAAATAATATAAAAAGATTATTAAAAATCAATTGTGGAAAACATAATACAAGTTCATATTTGTGTGACAGTACCTCTCCAGATATGCAGACACGTGTTTTATCTTACTACAGAATCATCAGGACGTACAACTGGAGAGATACTTTCACCGAAATAACTAACACATTTACCATATTTTTCACACCCGATTTTTAATACATATTTTATATTGTTAAAAATGTTTTGTTTTACACAAAATTTGGTCAGGTTTGACCTGCTCAAGTATGTTTCAAATTACTTTGTCAAGAATAACATCACTATTAAAAACCGTAGACACTGCATTCGATTGCATTATCCGTTAGGTACTTATCTACCGGGTAAGGAACTATAACTTTTGGTGAAGAAATTAATAGTTATTTATTATAACGTATGATCAAAAAGTCTTTGGATCGTGATAGCCATGAAACGTAAAACTATCTATAAAATTATTTACTTCTGTGATTCATTACCTTGAAGTACGCATAAGTCACAAATAAAATAGATTTTAGGTTATGGTATTTATTTACATTTTATGTATGTTATATTTAATAACATTTATAGAGATTACAGAATGCATTTATAAGTAAACGTAGTTTTAATAACTATGTTTACCCATGTTATTAAAAACTTTAATTAAAAGATCAGGTGTTACTGTGAGACAGTTTTCAACAATACGTCCTTGTAATTCATCTAAAGTGTGAACTGGAGTTTTAAAAATGTTATTCTTAAGCAATGGGAATAAGAAGTAGTCTAAAGGACTCAAATCACAAGACCTAGATGGGTAACGTCCGTCTGATATTAACCTTTCATCATAAAATTTACGTAAATATTCCATGGTTACTCGAGCAACATGCGGTCTCGCGTTATCTTGCTGAAAGTATCCATTATGAAGTTCATCATCGTACAATTGATTGATAAAAGGGTCAAGTATTTGATTTATATATCTTTCAGCGTTTATGGTATCTTGAAAAAATATTGGCCCTATTACCCTCTACGGGACATTGCAACACAAACACCAATCTTAGGACTATGTAAAGGAGCCTCACTAGAATTAGGATTATTCTCGCTCCACATATGCATAACTTGTTTATTAACGTATCCAGATAGGTGAAAATAAGATTCGTCTGTAAAAAATGTTAAATCAAGGATATCGTTATTCATATGGTCATTAAACCAGGTACAGTACGATACTCTCTTCTGATAATCTGGTGGGAGTAACTTCTGACACATCTGCAGTTTATAGGGAAACATGTTCAAGTCATGTTTAACAATGGTTTGACACGTCCCATAACTTAAATTGATTTCTTATTTCAATCTACGCAAGGATAAGGTAGGTTCTTCCAGCATGCGTTGCCTAACCAGATCAATAACATCATCATTTCTAGCCCGTCTTCTTCCAGATCGAACAATATCGCTGATATTGCCAGTTCCTTCAAATTTGTCCACAGTTCGTTGAAGTTGCCGAAAAAAAACTCGTTCGATAATTGCGAAGTTGGGAAATCTCTCACAGAACTCATTCAAACTTAAACGAGGTGAATAAACCCAATTAACATTTTCACCTATATTTCCATTACTGTAGTATGATTTGATAATAAAAATTTTATGTTCTAATTGAAACATTTTGAATTATAACCAGCTGACTTGAAAGTTGTCAAGTAAAAGTCAAAACTAATTGAAATAAATAATTTCATAGATATCTAGTAAATTCCACGGCAATAGCGATCCAAAGACTTTTTGATCATACGATACAATGAGACAAAACGCCGACAGCTAAAATCTAATGTTTTTACCCGTGTATAATACAGTATGTTTTTCTTTGATGAGAAAAACGAGGATTTAATATTGAAAAAACATATTACAATATATTAAAGTCAGAAATTAAATCGTTGTGAAATTCGAAGTTTAACACTGGTAGGCTGTTGTACTTATAGAGACTTTGGACCTGCGTTGCTAAGAAAACCTTTAAAGTAATTAAATATCTGTCTGTGTTTATTAATGAAAGTTCAATATATAAGTTGCTATTTTTTATGAACAGTAATGTATATAAGAATAGCAGAGGTTACATAAATTCACAATCAAAATTATACACGAGATTATATTAAAACTTACACACAATTCATGTTATGAAATCCCTAATGCAGTAATTCTCAACCTGTGGAGAAACCCCGTCTAACCCAGTGATTCTCAGCGTTTAGAGGGGAACATCCCCTGAGGTTCAGAATCACTGCCCTAAAATCGGTATTCAAAAATATTTTTTGGTAGATATACCGTGTGTCCCTGGATGGAGTTGACAAGAGGAAAACAATTTTTATTATTGATTTTACGACAAAAAGTAATTCTTTATAAAAAGTTCTGCTTGTTGAGTAGATAAATTAACCATCGGAAATTCTAAGATTAAATGTACAGATGTCCACAAATTAAGATAACATGAAAATGCTTCAATAGAAAACGTTCTTTAATTTTGGCGATCAAAGGTTGTTGTAACGTATAACAATATTGTACTGTAAAACGTCATTAATTGTAGATTTGTCAGTTATTATCCATTGGATTTGCAAAATGTTAACTATCAGAGAACGTATTTATTTGATTAAATGTTATGGAATTGGAAACGTATCTTATCGATACGCTATAGACACGTTTCACGAAAAATTCCCAAACACGGCAGTATCGCGCGAAGCACTGCGCAAACTTGTGCAGAAATTTGATTTAACTGGATCTGTGGTAAATGTTAAGAAATCCAAGAAAAAATACAATGAATACGGCTACACTTTTGGCAGTAGATTCAGTGATAGAAACACCAACATTATCCTTACGGAAACGATCACAAAGACTGAATATTAGTAAATCTCATTTGCAGAGAATTTATAAAGAAAACAAAGTTCGACCGTTTAAACCACAGTTCCGACATACACTTGAAAATGGAGATGAAGAGAAGCGATTGGATTTTTGTTTATGGGTTGGTGAGAAATACCTCGTAGATACACGTTTTCATAGAATGATATTTTTTACTGATGAAGCAACCTTCTGCACCAATGTCACGTTTCATCACAAAACAGTCGCTATTGGGCTTTTCATAATCCAAACTACGTCATTCAAAAACGAAGTCAACGTTATAAAAAAGTAAATGTTTGGTGCGGAATTTTTTACGATCGAATCGTTGGACCATATTTTATTGACGAGAACTTGAATCAACACGTTTATGTGCGTCTCTTAGAAACTTATCTATTACCATTTCTACATAATTTACCGCTAGAAATTCGGCGTAACATTTTCTGGCAACAAGACGGATGCCCTGCTCATGCGACGCTTTTGGTAGGCAGTGGTTGACAGATCAGTTCGGAGACGGATGGATGGATAGATTTGGACCAATAAATTTTCCTGCTAGATCACCTGACCTGACAACACTTGATTTTTTTGTGGGGTACATTAAAGCAAAAAGTTTACGGAAATGACCTGCCACATGATCGGGAAATACTAAAAGCACGAATACAGGATGCAGTGAATGAGATAAATGTACCACAAACCATACGCAAAGTCTATGGTGAATTTATTAAAAGGGCGGAGGTATGTGTGGAAGTTGGAGGTGGCCTTGTAGAGTAATTTTTGTTGACTTTAATTAATTTAAATTTTGTACTTAAACTACAAAACATGCAATAAATGATACTCTTCTGTTGAAGGATTTTTATGTTATCTTAATTTTTGGACATTCTGTACATTTAATCTTAGATTTTCCGATGGTTAATTTATCTACTCAACAAGCAGAACTTTTTATAAAGAATGACTTTTTGTCGTAAAATCAATAATAAAATTTTTTTTCCTCTTGTCAACTCCATCCGGGGACACATGGTATAAGAAGATTAATATTCTTTCTTATAACTAACTCGCTTTTATAACAGTTTTATAAAAAATGAAGACCTAAAATTAATTTTAGTCAACTTTTCCTAACATAAAACGAAAAAAAAACTATGTATTTTCACTTAATGGCTTGAAATTCAACCATTTCAAAGTAGTAAATATTAAAACAAAAACATTTTTTCTATTTTGCGTTCGAAATGAACTCATTATGAAACCAAAAACAGTATCGAAATGAGCTCTATTTCGATACACTTTTTTTCATTTTTCAATGTTGGCGTTGTTCGAATACAGAAATAAATATCATTGCTGTCATATGATTTTAAGAATTTATGTACATTTGACAGATATGATATATGTTCGTATTTTACACAAACAACGTATGTTGTATACAATTGACAACAACATATATATGTTTCTATGTCCCTCATGTTTATATTTTTAAATGAAATATCAAGTAATGTTAACGAAAATTAATAAATAATATGTAATATAATATACTTCGCGGATAGCAAGATTTAAATTTGAAAATGTCAACTATCAATGTGACCAGCTGCATGCTTTATATAAAAATTAAACTCTGAACTTTCAAATTAAATAATTCCAATTTAAGCAATTTATTAATGTAAAAAATGCAAAATAGAAAAAATAGTATAAAAAACTCGTTTCATAAGGCCTTTTGCCGCACTCGCTCTTTAGAAAACTCGCCGCTATCGCGGCTCGTTTTCTAAACTGATCTCGTGCGGCAAAATGGTGCCTTATGAAACTTGTTTTTTAATATACTATTTTCCCACTCCCCTTATAGTAAGCATACCATCAATACCTTGTTTCTATAGACGTAAGTTGGTTTTACTGAAATGACTGTGATTGTTATGACAACGGGGCGTAAGTAATTTACTTACGTCCTTTAGGGAAAAAAGTGCATCAAAACACGTGTTCTATTATATTATATTTATGGTAATATTACAGTTTGTACAATTAGTAACATTATTAACAAAATTGGGATATTTATTTATATTTCTTGATAATTCAATGTTATTATCACCTACTTTATCAGCAACACTTAATGTCTAATTTATTAAATTTCGAGGTTGTTCCCCGTTACTGTTTATCATGATTACATTTAATTTTTGAGGATTTTATTGTCTGGGGAGTGGGAAAAATGTTATAAGCAATTCGGGAGGTAACATTTACAAGTCTCGAACTCTATTGCAAGTCCTCGGGCAAGCCCTCGGGCGCAAACTAGTCCTCGACTAGTAAATGTTACTTACCTCCCTTATTACTTAAATAACTATTTGGTAGATATATAAGAAGATTAATAAACATTAATATTCTTTCTTATAACTAACTCGCTTTTATAACAGTTTTTAGAAAAATGAAGACCTAAATTTAATTTTTTCTATTTTGCGTTCGAAATGAACTCATTATGAAACCAAAAACAGTATCGATATGAGCTCTATTTCGATACACTTTTTTTCATTTTTCAATGTTGGCGTTGTTCGAATACAGAAATAAATATCATTGCTGTCATATGATTTTAAGAATTTATGTACATTTGACAGATATGATATATGTTCGTATTTTACACAAACAACGTATACAATTGACAACAACATATATATGTTTCTATGTCACTCATGTTTATATTTTTAAATGAAATATCAAGTAATGTTAACGAAAATTAATAAATAATATGTAATATAATATTCTTCGCGGATAGCAAGATTTAAATTTGAAAATGTCAAGTATCAATGTGACCAACTGCATGCTTTATATAAAAATTAAACTCTGAACTTTCAAATTAAATAATTCCAATTTAAGCAATTTATTAATGTAAAAAACGCAAAATAGAAAAAATAGTATAAAAAACTCGTTTCATAAGGCCTTTTGCCGCACTCACTCTTTAGAAAACCTAAACTGATCTCGTGCGGCAAAATGGTGCCTTATGAAACTTGTTTTTTAATATACTATTAGTCAACCTTTCCTAACATAAAACGAAAAAAAACTATGTATTTTCACTTAATGGCTTGAAATTCAACCATTTCAAAGTAGTAAATATTAAAACAAAAACATATTTTAAATGATATACTGAAATGGAATGTTTTAAATAAAACGAACTTGGAAACTCCTCGTCCAATAACAGAATATTGACGTGATAGGATTACCTTGATTATTAATTAAATGATTATACACGCAGTTATAAATACGTGATATATAAAAATATACACTAATTATGTGGCAAAATATAGATTATACGTACGTACAACTTAAAACAAAATCAATCTTACTTTCCCAGAACTACCGTGAATTTATGAACACATAAACCACATAAAAAATTATCCAACAATAGCTAAGAGAACAACGAAAAGGTTAATAAACTATAAAGTCAATATATTCAAATTTGGAAATGGTCACACGCATGCCTTAAAAATGTAGTTGCTTTCAAAAAAAAAAGTTAAAAAAGAATTTATTTTTTCCTAGCTTTTTGTTCAAAATAAATTAAAAGCGTCAAGTAAATGAATGACGCTTTAGTGTTTGTTAAAACTCCAAAAATTCAAAACACTTTACCAACACCTTAAAATAAAATAATATATTTGTTTATGGCCTCCTCGACCAAATTAGATATGTATTGAATTCTACAGTAAACAAATTAACCCGCCATTTAAATATAAGTTCTTATATGTAGCTAAAAAATATATTCCTAGGTAACAGTATTACAAAAATAGATACTTATATATGCCTTCCTTTTTGTATGTACATATTCCTAAACTTGACCTTGAATTCTTTTTTTGTTCAACTGACAATATGTACAACTCATACTGCTTTTTAAAAAGTATGATATATAATAATATAATATAACAATCATCTATGTTTAACGGTAGCAAATTTGATATTTCAAACCAATTGATTCATAAATACATCGGTAGTTTACAGAGGCTTATATCTGTTATAAACAATGTTCTAATATTAGTATTAAACTAATATTTATATTGCACATTATAAAATGCCGTTATTGACTATTTACCTTACATATATCTTAGTATTTTATAGCAAACCCTACAGCAAAATATAGTTATTTTTTCCCCAGTATTACTTCATACAGGACTAAATATTCCTGCAATTGATAAATCAATATAACTAGCCTACATCGTGCATGTATTCAGACACACATATTAAATTTCTAGATAAATTTGGAAATAATACATATTTTTTATGATATACTCTTCACATTGAATAGAATTATCCAAATTAAAAAATATATAAATTTTTAAAACAGATATAACGCCATTTTGACACTTAATAACAATGGAGTTTTAAGACGAAATTGCAGGCAAATTCACTTTTGTAGGTTATGTTTTCACTAGTTCGATAAAGGTGAAACTGTAGAAGCTACAAAAGCAAGTTACGTATAAATGCATAACGTGGATTTTTACCTTGATTAACGTAATAGAGATATCCGAATATGAAACAGGTTTTCCTGAAATCTTAACACAAAATCACTGCACTAACATAAAACACATGATTCTAAACAACAAATGCTGCCGTAACGGAAAAACTTTAATCAATCAAGCGATTCGAACTCTGCACAGTCTCTGTAACTCTTATGTTTGCTGATTGAACTAAACAACGGGCAGAGTGTAGGCCACAGCTGCGCACTACGTTGAGGACTGACTACACAAGAAAGGAACAGCTCACAACAAAATGAAATCGAAGGCTATGCTTGACGTTTGAAACTGGTCGCCCAACCACATCGTTTGCCAGTGTTGGCTTAAGCTATATTCCTTGTCACTGTTTATACACGGCACATTAAAAATTTTGTTACAGTTTCTATAAACATAAAATAATTGATTTTAATGAAAATTTCGAAAATAATTATTTTTGTATTAATAATGATTAACTTTAATGATATATTTAATTGTGTAACATTCATTTTTAATATATATAATTATAAAAAGTAGACATCTTAAATAAGCGCACTCTTCAGTACAAACTAAAATTAAAAAAAAAACATTTTTCTAACATAGATTAATGTAGAAAGGAAAATATACATTTTTAGATGTACCTTCAAGAAAATTATAATTTTTCTTTCCGCCCGATAGTATCTTTCCAATCTAAATTCTATAACATCAACGTTTTCTATTCTGGTTAGCAACCATACATATATGTACTTATACAGGAAGGTATTTCAATAAAAAATGATCCGACATTTTGCATATAATGGAAATTTGAGGTTCATCATCATCATTAAACTGTGCAATCTTAAGGTTATGGCTAACGCCGTAGCGTTTTTGAATCCATTTAAAGCCAGACTATTTTGACAAGAGGAAGCACATGACAAAATGTCCTCTCATTCTTGTGAGAATTAATCCCTAACTATTGTAATCTTAGTGGTAAGTTACCAACACCTTTATTAACTGCGATAATTCTCAAGCTAATGTTTTGTAACGCTAAGAAATAAGTAATTAACTTCTAGTTTAAAAAATTCTTTTATTGTAAATACCACTACAATATTGTTTCGCCATACAATGGCTTCATCAGGTGGATGAAATACTGAATATGTACAATACAAGTTTGAATATTTATGTGAAAATTATTGGGGAAATGGTGGTTGAAAAATTTTTACAATCTTAAATTTAATAGAGGGGAGTTGTTTAAATCTAGTTGGTCATTTAAAGCTAATCCTAAACTATTGTATCTATTAATTTCTAAGTTTTTTTTTTTTAAGATTGTAAAAATTTTTCCACCGCCATTTCCCCAATAATTTTCACAAAAATATTCAAACTTGTATTGTACATATTCAGTATTTCATCCACCTGATGAAGCCATTGTATGGCGAAACAATATTGTAGTGGTATTTACAATAAAAGAATTTTTGAAACTAGAAGTTAATTACTTATTTCTTAGCGTTATAATGAAGTTTCAACAAGTATCTCCTTCGTCAATTAACTATTTAATGTTTTGTAGTTAATTAAGACTGTTTTCTTGCATATAAGTCTGATGAAGGAGTAAATAAAGTCTTTGAAACGTGATTTAAAAAAATATTATATATCAAAACCTTTACTCTGTACAAGTAATAAATTTAGCAATATAAGAATATCAGAACCAATAACTGAGTAGTTAAATTATTTATACTTATATTTATATAAACTTTAAATATTTATATAACTTTATAATGAAAAAAATATATATGTCTACTTGTAACTTAATTCCAAATATTGACTCACGTGATTTATATCTAAACGTTTATTTCATATGGTTTAAGTCCTTTTTACTTTTTACGTTTATTTCCATTATATTTTGTTCCTCTACATTTATATATTATTATTAGCTGAGATAATAGTATATTAAAAAACAAGTTTCATAAGGCACCATTTTGCCGCACGAGATCAGGTTAAAAAACGAGCCGTGATAGCGGCGAGTTTTCTAAAGAGCGAGTGCGGAAAAAGGCCTTATGAAAGGAGTTTTTTATACTATTTTTTCTATTTTGCGTTTTTTACATTAATAAATTGCGTAAATTGGAATTATTTAATTTGAAAGTTCAGAGTTTAATTTTTATATAAAGCATGCAGTTGGTCACATTGATACTTGACATTTTCAAATTTAAATCTTGCTATCCGCGAAGTATATTATATTACATATTATTTACTAATTTTCGTTAACATTACTTGATACTTCATTTAAAAATATAAACATGAGTGACATAGAAACATATATATGTTGTTGTCAATTGTATACAACATACGTTGTTTGTGTAAAATACGGAAATATATCATATCTGTCAAATGTACATAAATTCTTAAAATCAAATGACAGCAATGATATTTATTTCTGTATTCGAACAACGCCAACATTGAAAAATGAAAAAAAGCGTATCGAAATGAAGCTCATTTCGATACTGTTTTGGGTTTCATAATGAGTTCATTTCGAACGCAAAATAGAAAAAGTTATTTATATGACGTTGAATACCAAAAATAATACTCGGGGTCTATATTTCTTCTTATTTTTGAAATAGAATTCCTTAACCTAAGAAAAAAAATCTAAATTTTACTTAAAAATATTAAATTTATTTTTTTTTTTTTATGAGAAATTAATAAATGTAAAGTGTCTTATATTTATGCGTTGATAGTATTAAACGAAACTTCTCATAAACTAAATAACTTATTTGTTTCTAATAATTCCTGTCACCAAGCTCCTGTCACTTTCCTGTAATAGCTTCTGTACGTCACCTATCAAATAATTCAGTCTTCCTTTTAAAATTATATCACTTGCTTTCTCCTTTCCAATTCTTCTATCATATAAGAGAACTGTATTTTTTTCAATGATTTATTTTCTTATACGTGATCCTTGCTTCAAACTTTATAAACTTTTATTTTAACGCCTTTCCACTACAATTTTTCTATTTTTGATCCTTACTATTTTACATTTACCCTTCACATAACGGCTGTTCATTTGAAAAGTCAATTTAGTAGCATGTGATTTACTGAGAACATTTTGAAGTATGTCGTAAATTAAAATTTACTACTTAACCTACGAAGTCGTATATTTTGACAGTTTCATACATACAAATAAATAACAAATGTGATTGACATTATCAAATGTCATTTGGATTTACGTTTACGGAACAACAAACACATACTAATATATTTGCGTCTTATTCTATCAAAATTTCAAAGTAACCTAGATTGACTTTTCAAATGAACACACGTTATTATTAGATAATGCTAGTTGTGTATAACGCCAAAGAAAAAATAGGTGAAAAGCAGTCGTGGCTCTTGATGACGTAAAACGTAGGCTCCTGCACGGATGAGACTGCTTCGAATAATTTCGGACAATTTCGGTTGCACCTACTCCTCTGCATATATGAAAGCTTAAACGAAGCAGTTTCATTCGTGCAGGAGCTCACGTTTTACGTCATGAAGAGCCGCCACTGAGTGAAAGGTATATCTGAGTAATGCCTTCTTACAAAAAATCGCGGTCCATTGTTCGAAAAAATGATTTTTCTTTATTCGAGTCCGGCCCTGTCGCAGTTAAATAGACGGGCGGCAATACGGGCTTTCACCTCTTTTTGATGATTTACGAAAAAATTTCTTTTTTGATTTTCAGTTAGACATTTATACGTATTCTTCAGATTCACTTAGCTTGGGCACTATTCAGTGGTAACATTGTATACATTTTAACAATACATACTTCTTTATTTCCAATTATAAGTTTTTCATTGATAAAATATATTTAAAAATAATATAAGTAATTTTAATAATGATACTCAATTTCTTGTCTCACTTAATACTTTCGAATTATAAAAGTAATCACGTTTATCTTTACGCAATTATATTTCTTCCCCTCTTAATTTTTTTTTTCGTTGTTATCAAAAAAATCAATAATAATTTATTTCTTTTTTCTTTTAAAACCCCAGCTACTTCTTTAATTTTTTTAAATATAAATCTCATCAGTAATTTCACCTTTCGCAATTGACAATCTTCTGTCATAATTTTTCATACATCTTCCTGACATTTACATTTAACATATAGGTACACATTATTTATACTTTTCATGTAAGACAATTCATTCAAAATTAAATCATACTTATTTTACTTTCATAATATATATATATATATATATATATATATATATATATATATATATATATATATATATACATATATATATATATATATATCATTTGATAAATCTTGGATAAAGTTCGGCTTTATATTAAATATTTAAATTAGAATATTATTTCGCGAAATAATATGAATTGTAAATATTGCTGCCTACAATTACGACGCTAATTATTCGAAATTTTTATTGAAAAAGTTTCGTCCATAGGTGAGTGCCAACCGACGACAGAATATTAACATCTGTTCCCTAAAAAGTAATTTAAGGCATTTCTAACAAACTTGAAACCATGTCCTTTGCAGCTCAGAGGTTAGAGCCATGGTCCGGAAAGCCAATGAACATGGGTTCGAGTCCCACCTAACGACAAAATTTTTTCAATAAAAATTTCGAATAATTAGCGCAGTAATTGTAGATAGCAATATTTACAATTCACATTATTTCGCTAAATAACATTCTAATTTAAATATTTAATATAAAGCCGAACTTCCAAGATTTATTAAATGATATTATTAAATGAACGACTAAGAAATAAATTTTCTATATATTACATATACATTAAAAGTCCTAATCCTAAAACGATGTATCAGGCTTCCTTTGTCTTCAGAATGAATTTGACAGTAGTAATGTATTTGACTAGAACAACATTAGGCTGCCTACTTATTGTTTTACAACGTTGTCAGATGTGTTTTTCGTCAAAATAAGTTAATAAACAAATATTAAAAACAAACTTTAAAATCAAAAAGAAAACTTTAACGAAAGGATAATAACTTTTCTTTCTTCTAAATTGTAGCTCTTTCTGTCAACAAATATCGAGTAATAATGCTTATTTCAAGACTGAAAGTCCGAACTTTAGAAACCTCGTGCAAAGATATGGAGCATGGTACAACATTTTCGTATTAGGATTTTGGACTCCGAATTTAACGAAGAACATCGCCGCGTGTAGTGGGTCCGCTAATTTATACACACCCTGTATATATATATAGGATATCTTTGTAATAAAGAAACAACGTATGAAAAATGGGAAGATGTAGTTACAAAGAAAATAAATTCAAAATATTGTGAGTCAATTACGACGCGAATCCCAAAATTAAAAACCCCTGTAAAATTCTATTATGTGTCGCTTATGAATTGAAACTATTTAGAATGTGTATAAACAATAAATGCCTCTATTGATGTTGCAGACGCACATACGCTACAGCGTATGCTTACATATTGCTGTGAATTGTGCTTTTTAATTGCTTATTAAATTTAAATTCACACAGCAACTTATTCTGCCAGCTATCTTCAGTCGGGTCGCCTTCCTTGAGCTCTCTTCTCCAGGGGTAATCCTCACGGATTCGGGGAAAAAATAGATTAAAACAACAAGCATTAATTAAAAGTTCTCAATTTCCTAATTTACATTTATTAAAAAAAATTATAAAAGAAAAAAAAATCCCTTTACCGAGTGTAACGGGAGCTAAAGCAAAATTAACAGTAGCTAGGAAATAGTCCTTGTGATAAATGACACGCACAAGGAGAAAAACCCCCTGTGACTCTCGAACAAAGATTTGAAATAAAAATAACAACAAAATTTATCAGATGTCAACAATACCGTTAACCCTAAATTCAAACGTCAAGATAGAAATTTGTCTATCTTACGCGTAAAATCAAAATCTTCGATCATGCGTACACTTAACATGACACCACACAAAAGTTTCCCCACCTTCTAATCGTATTAAAATATTTATGTGAATAAAAACTAAACTCCACAAAAACAGTCTGACAAATTTTCTAGATATTTTTCTGATTATAAAAAATTTCACAAAATTACAAATTATTAGTTTATAGAGCTCTTTTCAATATTTAAATTATAATATTTAAATAATACCTACATTAATTAATGTATCGAAAACACAACACGAGAGATTTATTTCTTCAGATAGGTGTTTTAAATTAAATCTATTACAAGTATACAAGACTTGTAAAACCACGACAAATGAATTTTAAATACAATCGAATCACCAAGCAAACAAAACGAATTATTCAAAATATATCTATATTAAACAAAATTAAGTCTTGTTTAATATTAAATTAATACAACCTATCTCAGAAGGCACTGGTGAATCTCTAAAATCTAATTTCCAGGAAGCACCAGGTCATCCCCACCTAACATAACAAATCAAGATAGCGACAATATATATATATATCTGTACTAGATATGACTTCCAGGTTGGCGCCGATTTTGAACATCAAACTAAGCCTGGACGATCTACAGTCATGGATCAAAATCAAACATTACAAAATTTATCATTTACAATTTAAATTTTTATCGTTATCAGTCTGAAATAAAATACACATAATAAAATAAAATACATTTTTACATCAATGTTATTCAAATAATGTTCAATATAATTTTTCTTCTTTTCTTCCTTCTTCTGCAGGGAAAAAACCACTGCAATATGTAACAGCTATCGATGTTATAAAAACTATGACAATGTTGTATGCTAAGGTGAATAATCTTAATATATTTACGTACAAAATCAGTTGTTCATAAACTTTTAAAATTGAACTAAATCACCTATTTCAGTGTATTTCGAAAATGTTTTTTTTTTGTTACGAGAAGTAGCAAATATAAAATATTAATATGAATATAAAAAAAACGTTATTGTAAACACATGCTGTAATGTTTATGTTTATAAAAACGGTAGAAGATAACTGTAGTGGACTGTATGATAATAATAATGCGGTGCGTTGTTGTTGTGTATTTATTACTATTTAACAACATTTACTCATTACACAAATTAAAAAATAGATAATTGCGTGAAACATACAACATGTGTTTGTTGCTGCACTACACACACTCTGTCTCAATGCACTCGCTCTCGTCTCTCTCCGATGCATTCGCTCTCGTCTCTCTCCGATGCACTCGCTCTCCAACCCTCTCCACACATCTCGCTTACACAATATTGAACAATAACATTGTGTATAAATTTTGTAGGTAAGGCTTTGATATCGCTTTGAGAATGCCAGCTGTCAAAAATTTATACTTGCATGTAAATTTTTAAAGACGATGTATTAAAATAACATCTAATATGTGTGCTCTACGGGCATTTAACGTAGTATTTGGTAACAATCTATCTTTAATCGAAGATGTAAATGTAAATCATATTGAACGTACATAATGATCGACAACCAACAGACTAGATCCGAGAGGATACTTAAAGCGAGACCAACAATAACAAAACTATTCTTTCTGTTATTGTCGGTCAGCTTTAAGATATCGTCTCTGATACTCTTTATAATATAGTCGGTTGCACTATAGCGTGACAAAAATTTTTAAATATATTTCTCATTTTTTTTTCTCGCTTATTGGAGTCAATTTTGGGAAAATATTTTGGATTTATATTCTATATAATTACGTGTAACACATTTTAAGACCGTGAGAGCATATATATATATATATATATATATATATATATATATATATATATATATATATACATACATATATATATTAATATAAGGCGAATGTAACAGCCCCTACGTTGGGCCGACAATTAATATAAAGCTGATTAGGTCGTATAATAAATACTGTGTAGTGAATACTACGTTAAAAATACCTATCAGTTGTAAATTAATTGATAAGGTAATTTTTAAAATAATTCTAAAATATATCTGAATGTGGTTACAAATATTACCTAAAGATGTAGTTGTGTTTAAAATGTTATAGTTGTCGCCTGCGTATAATTCAAATTGTAAATAAACGTACATAAACGATATATACTTAACCCATACAGCTTTTTCCTCGTACAAACTCTTGTTGTTTATTTCTTAAGAGTAATGTTGTGTTATATGTCCGGCTAGCAGAACAATGAGACTCTAATTTGTGCTATGAAAATAGAATATGTGAAAAAGGTGGTAAACAAGTCATAAATAAATGAATATTCTAGATGTAAAATCTACTAAATAAAACGAGGGAGTAATGGGCTAATGTAAATGGTTTAACAGAAGTATCAATTAATCAGGTAAGTGGTTGACATGATAATAGTATTAATATTAATTTGCATAAAGTCACGTGATCATTGGAATTCAATAAAATCTAGGTTAAGTTATGATATTCTATGATAACGATCTAAATTTATTTATCTGACTTAAACTATTTTTATAAACTAAAATCAAAGGAACTGTATCCTTCTAATTCTTTAAAAGTATTCTAATTCTAAATTAGCCTATTAGGCATACTTATAGTAATATCTACGATAGTGTTTTTATAAAATAAACTTATTCAAAATATTTAAAATTTTTAGGAGAAATAAATAAATAATACTCAAGATGAAAACAGGTTGGAAATTCCAAAATTCGAGATGCAGGACTCGGATAGCGGGCTTTCGGACGGCGTCCCTGTTAATGCTTCCGTTGGTTCGGATGGTGTTTCTGGGAAAATGCTAATTTCGTTTTTATACGGACTGGAAGGTTTGTGGATACGGAAAATACGTAGAACGGTGCTTGGTAAGTGGGTAATGTGTTGAGAATACTCGTAGTATGATTTTAACACTTTATTTCATGTTTTTTTTCTAAATTTCAGAACGGCACTTTCTTAATACGTCGGCGTGTTTTTGGAATTTCTTACAACATGACGCCAACTATCGTTTTTTTCAATGCTGGCTTCTCATTCGTATTTCTAGTATGTATTCATTTAATGTCGTTAAAAATATTATTAAAAGTTATAATTTATTGACACTCATCGTGTTGATATTTTACAAAAATTATATATTTTATTTTATTTTATAAATAATTGTCATCTGAATGTCAAAAGTTTCATATTATGCCTATTCTTAATTGGGATATTTCCCGCTATATTCAGTTTTGAATCTGTACAGTTTTTCCTAAAATATGTGTGACATTATTTATCAATCAATTAAGTTAAAAATCTTCGGTAACACAAAATATTGAAGTAAAATGACTTTGACAAATGAGTACATGTAAATAAATAAATATGAGATTTAAATTTAAGCAATTAAAAACGCGAAATTAACTTTATTGATGTGACAGGTGAAAAATGCAGTTCCAAATATATCTTAAGTTCTAATATTAACATTTTAACTTTAAACGATCTGTATTTTGTAAATCTCGGGAATCCTTATGTGTAGGCTTGACCTACCACAAAATAGGTATATATATATTTTTTATGAAAAATTTCGTATGATTTGCTTTGTAATTTGTAGACAGCAATGTTTACATCCCCACTTACTCTGCAATTACATACATTCTAATTTAATATTTGTAAATATTTCATATAAACAAGCCTAAAAACTCCAATAATTTATCAAATGTTATATTTAATGAACGGCTAAGAAATTATCTAAACACTTATATATATATATATATATATATATATATATATATATATATATAATATCTTCGTGACCTTGGTATGATAAGGTAAACTTAATAAGTCGGCGATTAAAGGTCTGGTTTAGTACTTCAAAGTATATACATTTAAAATAACTCTACATGTTTCGGCAATGATGCCTTTGTCAAGAGAATACAAAATATAAAATATTTATATTTTTTACATTTTGTATTCTCTTGACAAAGGCATCATTGCCGAAACATGTGGAGTTATTTTAAATATACAGTGAAATCTCCCTTGACCGGACACCTACCGGACTATTCCAATCTGTCCGCTCAAGAGAGGTGTCCTGTTAAGCGAATAGTTGGTGAATTTTTTGGGAATATTAAAATAAGTAAGCTCATAATGCACCAATGTGATTTTATTAAATATATAAAACATAAATGTAACCTCTGTAAACCAGCACAAAATTTAAAGTAATTGAATTGTACATATGTACATAATTCCTTGTTACTTATATCTAATGCAACATTGTAAAATAATTCAACAGGGTTGCTTGGCGAGTAGTTTTCTTAATGTTTTGGTCGTGATAGTGTAATTCTAGTGTGGTGAGTAACTCTAGTACGGCTGCATCTCCTCGATCTTGACTAAATTTTTTTAATTGTTTTACCATATCTATGGCTTGTTGATAAGTCGTTAGTTTCATGTTGCTCACTTCTTCCACATCTTCATCCGATCCATCCAGTTCCACAATATCCGACGACTGATTTGTGACAGAGGGTATGTCATTCGTATCTTCTGTTACTAGATTTTCGTCGAAGCTCAAGAAGGCCTCTACGTTGCATTCTTCAATCCCTAATGCTGGTGATACTTTCCACAATTCAGTTAATAGTGATAGAGGAACATTATCATCTGCCGTAAATTCATCTTCTGTGGACATGTTTTTTTGATTTCCAACAATAAGCCCAGCCTTTTGAAAACAGTTTTGAATCGTTCGTTTTGATACTTTGTCCCAAGCGTTCTTTATAAAGTAAATAGCATCTAAAATGTTAATTGATTTGCAAAGTTCATGAGCTGAATTTGAACACTCAATTTTTGCTAAAATAGTCTTAACAACAATGGTCCTATAGTGCATTTTAAAATTTTTTATTATACCCTGGTCAAGGGGTTGACATACAGAAGTGCAATTAGGTGGAAAAAACACCAATTTAATGTTATGCAGTTCTATGTCCCTTGGATGCGAACAGGCATTATCAACAAATAGCAAAATGTGTCTTTTGTCTTTGCATTTTGCTGCCTAGTTCCTTCAACTATTCCGTCATTATAGTACCAGTCATCCATGCCTTGCTGTTGGCCTTCCAAGTAACAGACAATTCAGTTACTTTTATATTTTTGAAAGCTCTAGGTTTAGCCGCATGACCTATAACCAACAACTTTTCTTTGTCACCAAGCATGTTAACACAGTGCATGATGGTGACTCTTTCTTTTGAACATTTACCGCCAACGCATTTTTCCTGTTTTAAATGTAAAGTCTTGTCAGGAGGAGCACGAAAAAACAGTCCGGTTTCGTCGGCATTGAATACATCCCTCGGTGAATAATTTTTCAAAATTGACGGTAATTTATTTAAAAATGTTGCTACATCTTCCACCTTAACACTAGCTGCCTCACCAGAAATAGCTTTGAAGCTTATATTATGGCGCTTTCGCTTAGTATCCCAAATTTTTACCTGACAGAGGAATTCCTTTACTTCTTGCTTTGATAAACCACTCGTAGCACATTCTGTCTACATCTGCACCTCCTTTGTTAATAAAGCATCGTTTCTTATTAACATTAACATTGGAGTGCCACACTTTCCATGGATCGTCTCTATTTTTTATGATATTAGCCGTGTGTGTTTTACCAATACCAAAACGTTTAGTTAACTCACGAACACTAAGTTTCTCACTTTTGTATACTTCCACTATTTCAATCTTTTCCTTGAGTGTTA